>JAXIUT010000021.1:15124022-15149703 GCA_035586675.1 Eurytoma californica
GAAACTAAATACATGTACATTTTACTAAAATCTTTAGTAAAATTTACTAAAATCTTTAGTAAAATTTACTAAAATCTTTAATAATATCTGATCAATGTTGTGTAAATTTTAAAACTTTCAATTTTTACAAATCTACTTAGTAATTTTTCTAAGTGGCCATAACAAAAATTATTAAAATTTATATCAAATTTTACTGTTTTGTCGAAAGTGTCAAGTAGGTCGCCCTTTTCATCAGGATTATAGTAATTTTTATTACGCATTTTTCTCAGTGTACCTAGGTTTCATTCACATCGTGTATAGATATGCAAGACAACATCTCACCCTAGTAGAGTCCTCCTCGCGCTTGGTATGATCGGCGATGTACCGTATGCCCTCGATGGCCTTGTAGAGCTCGGGGCAGTGGTGCCAATTGTTGAGGCTGTGGCAGAGGGCCTCGACGCTGTCGTCGCTGGGTAGGCCGCGTCCGGTCGGCCCCGGCACCGCCGCCGGCGAGCCGTGTATGCGGCACTGGCTCCCCAGGTTCACCGGCTCCAGCTCTCTGCAACAGAGCGGGGTCGTGCGGCGCGCACCGTCGGCCCCCTTTATAGTCCCTGCTGTACGGCTCGCAGGCTTAGGGGCCCGATCGCTTAGCGCCGATCGCTTCTTTTTTTTTTTTGTTTGCTTTTGCAGCCAAGCCGAGATGCACGTGCACTGCTTTTTGCGCTACTGCGACTATGCTTTTGCCTGCGGCCCCTACAGCCTCTTTGCCTTGCACTCAGAGATTTTCCTCGGTATATTTTTTGCGGGAGATTTCGAATGAAAATTTTCAAAGTTTCGTTAAATGGCAGTTGGTGTTTCCGGGGTGTAAAATGGAATTTCACGCGCGTTACACAAAGCGTAGTTTTTCACCGCAGTAGGAGCAAAACTCATTTTTGTGCATCATCTTTCGAGCGTAAAATGCAATTTTTAGTTTACGTTCATCCGAGCGTAAGTTTGAATTGTATGCTCGAAAGACAAGGCACTACTTATTAAAGAAGCTAGTTGTTATTAAATTGTTAATAGACTTACTATAAATTTATCTTTTAATATTGTATAAGTATAATCTAACTTGAACGATACTTCAATAATTATAAAATTAAATAATTAATTATTATTACGAAATATTTTTTCGAAATAAACTGTAAATTTTGAAAATCTATGTACATTAAAAAAATGAATAATCAGGGTAATATTATTTATTTAACGGCTTCTCTGAGTGCAAAAAAACAATTTTAAATCAAGTAAAATTTACTTAGCGGGAATTTTACTCGATTTAAAAACGCTTCTAGTTTACCATCTAGCAAATGCACAAAATACGTATTTTTACTCGTATTTTACATAAAAAAAAAAATTCGAACGCGACCAATTTCCAACGTAACCATCAATCTTCAACGAACGCACAACGCATACTGAGCAACGCTTGTAATACACACTCAAACTCACGAGACATCTTACTTACTAAAATTATTTAGTGATCAAATTTAAATCTTGCTTTTTTAAATTCGTTTTAAAATCATGTACCGCATGCACAAGAAAACCACTCAAAATTTTATGTCGATGTACAATTTTACACACCACATTTACATTTATGTCCAATGGTTTTCTTAGAGATCTTTATTTACGATTTATCCAACTTTTTAAAATGTGAAAATTAAATGTAAGAAAATGACTATTTTAAATTATTCACAATTCACTGTCAATAACGACATTTTAGAAGTATGGAGAGTAAATTAAATCATTTTTTTCAAATTGCGTTTATTAATATAGTCAATTTTATTTAAAGCTACCGAAGGAAAATACTATCACTGATTTTTTTGATAAATAAATTAAATTGATAAATAAATTTTCATTGCAAATTTTTATGCATGTGCTAAGTATATATCCTTCATTAAAATAATAGCAGTTTGCGAATGTTTACATGATGCAGAAAATGCAATAATTTTTTCGATTCATATCCTTGTCAGCTTGGATAATGCATTTCGCTTCACGAGAAACTGTCAGTTACTTTTTACGACTTACCATGTAATATGCATCATTTCAGTTGCACTTTACAGTTTCTCGTTACATTTAAAAGGAAAATAGCGAAACAAAAAAAAGAATCAACTATAATTTTCAGTACTTTTACTCAAAATAAGTTTTCGGGCATTCTTCGTGAAACCAGATGCACTTATCAAATTAAACAGCATTTATAAAAGTTTTACATTAAATATCAACGTTTGCTTTTGTAGCAAAGAACAAATTATTCATACTTTTTAAAAATTAACATTTTTAGTATTATTCTTCACTCGTTCAATTAATTTGTATACCGAATTCAGTATTTGAAAGTAGAGAACACTCTAAATTTGAATAAGTGAAATTCGTCCAAATGCACTTATTTAAAGTGAATAGTTGTTCACTTATTCGAATAAGTGAACGACTATGCACGTTAAGTAAGTCCAGTTGGACGAATTTCATTTATTCAAATTTAGAGAGAATGTTTACAATCATTTTCGAAACAAACGTTGTTATTTCACTGAACGTAACAAATGAAGCATCACAAAAGTCCATTATGATTCCGACATTGACTATGCAAAGTAAATAAAAACAAAAAAGAACAAAAATTGAAATGCTCGCAATTTCTCGTTATCAAATGCAATCTATGATGCAAATAGAACCGATGTAAATATAAACTATTTTCATAAATCTGTATTCTTGAAAAATTTGTTATAAATTTATTCTTTTAAGTATGTTGCCTGTTAATTTTTTAAACTATTTTTAAGGTTGGAATTTCATTGGTCATTTATTATTTTACGAATTCACAGTTTTATGAATTATGTTCGCACATTTACGAGCAGTTACGTGGTTAAACGCTGTATATTTTAATAAGTATACAAAAAGAAAATCTTTGAATTTGTTCCAAAATTTAGAAAAGCCTTAAATCTTCGGTTTATCTAGCTAAATAATACAATTTGAATAAAAACATATTTGAATTTTGTTATCAGAAAAAATATATTTCAAAAACAAATATCAGCGTTTACCATGCGCTCCTCGAAAAAAGAAAACAACACACAGAACTCACATTCAACAACGCCACCGACATCGCATCGTTCCAAAAAATAAAACCAGATTCACGAAAAGAAACGTCCAACCCACAACGTCAAACGTCACACGACAAAAAATTAAACAAAGATAAAAAATAAAAAAATTACGACAAAAAAAAAGGTAAAAATAAAAACAAGAAAAAGAGAGACAACGATCTGAGAAGGAGATCTGTGCGGTAATTACATGAACCTGGGATTCAGTTCGTCTCGCGAGTCGAGACTGGGAAATAGGACCGAGGACTCGAGCAGATCGGAGGCCGAGGCCTCGGCGTAGAGGTTCTGATCCCTAAGCTCGAGTCCGTTGCAGGTGCGCACCATCACCCGCTGCGACGGGTGGCCCGAGGGCCCGCCGTGGTGCTGATGATGGTGCTGATGATGGGGGTGATGATGCTGGTGCTGCTGTTCGCCGCCCAGGCTGCGCTTGTCGATCTGGTACTGCGGCCTGGGAATGAAACTAAACCGGTTCATATCGTCGAATTTATTATTAGTTTCTCAATTCCGACACTGGTCTCCAAGTTTTTTTTTGTTTGCTATTATATTTGTTTTTGGTTTCTTTTGCATTAGAGAGTTTGGCATTGCTTTGCATAACTGATGCTGAAAGGGTATAAACGGGGAGTTGCGAAACAGATTGCTGGGGGGGATTAATTTTTTTTTGTTAATTTTTGCTATAGAGACTTTGAGAGCTGTTATATACGAAGTAAAGTTGAGTTACACTGGAGGCGTGGTCGGGGACTCTAATTACACACATAACTCTACTCTCTAAATTCTTTAAAGTTCTAGATTTCTTTAACTTCAGAGTTTTTTTTCATTAATAATAATTTTCATTAATTTCACGTATTTTTTTTAAACGATCGTTATTGTTTATTTTACTTTGATACTTGAAACAATACTTTAGCGTTCGTTTAATTTTGTTGCTTTATAAATTTAAACCAATTCTCGGATAACCAAGTAATCAATATTTCACGAATTTGAATGCTGGATTTTTAAACAGGCTAAAACCGCTTTCGGTTGAAAATTCATTAAAGACTAATTAATCGAATTTCATTTTAATTATTCAGAACGCTAGGCGCACTCTGCGGTTAAATGTATAATTAATTATTTGATCATTACCTACTGAATATATATGATTTCTTACGGTGCCTTGCAGTTTCCTATACAGTTACTTATAGTTTCTTGGCAAATATACTAAAGCTACAGTAAAATGTATTACATTTACAATAAATTTTGAAAGAAACTAGAGTAAACTTCACAAGAGACTGTTGTATTTTTCCCAACCATGTCAGCCTGCGAAGATATTAAAATTGACTATTAAAATTGAATTTCAATAGGGCATTTTTCTCCGTGTATGAAAACCATTTATAAAAATCATATATATTTTTTTAGTAGGAATACTTTTGAAAAAAAATGTGCACCGCATTTTTAATACAGAATTTTTTTTTAAATTCACAACTTCTCATGCGGTATCGCTTTAAAAAGTTTGACGGCAATTTCAAAAGAATTTAGAGCGTACGTGTTTATAGTGAAAAAGTTGTACGAGCAATAGAGGAGGCACGTACTCTATAAAGATGGGGTAAGTTTTAAACGTATGTACTTTTGGAGCGGTCTGTGATTTGTAAGTTTTGATATAGTTTGAGAAAATAATAAATTCAATGATATGATTTACGTAGACGGCGCAATGCCAGAGAGAGTGGGATACGGCGCGTTTGGAATTCAGTATATAGTTGTGAGATCTTTTCCTTTTCATTTTGTTTAAAATCGACTTTGGCATTACGCTGTCTACAAGTTAGTGGTTATACATGTAGATATTCGAAGGAATGTGACAATCGTATTTTTTTTTTTTATTTTTTTCTTTGGTTCTTATTTTAGTTTGCAATTTGTTTCTTTTTTGTATTTTTCAAAATTATTCTAAGCGAAATAAGTTTTAACCGCGTTTTAATTGACGATGATGCTTCGCGAAAGCATGCATTTTTCATTTTGTTAGCGTTGCTCGCCTTCTTCATGTTAAATGCATAAGAAACTTTAAGGGCTTTACTGCACGTGCTTCCGTTATTTTGCGCCTTGCTGAAATTTGACACAGGTGTGAGACCATAAAAATGAAAAATGTCATAAAACTGAAAATTTACGATTGCCTCGTAAAATCTTCAAATCTTATTAATTTTATTCTTCTATTCACGCCGTAACAATAATAGCGATACTAAAAATTGTTAATTTTCTTGTTTTTATCGCGCATCCGCATTGCGTTTTGTAATTAACGATTGTTCTACGATTATCACATTTCTCGTTTTTTTATTATTTAGAATAAGAATATATTATATTATTTTTCATCTAAGGTAATTGCAATATATATAAGATGAATAACTAATTTATCGTGATACAAATCTATTGTTCTTGCAAGGATAGGATCAGGGGTGCGGTATTTCGCCCAAACTTTGAGAATTATTTTTTGGTCTTAAATGAAAAACTTGGGTCTTACGATTTTCTTGAATGGGGACTACAGTTACGAAAATAGGATATATTTTTAAAAAATTAATCGTAAATACGCCTTTACGAAAATATTAATTAATTAATAATAATTTTTAGTTCCTGAATAATATTAACGTTTTCTTAAGTGCATATATCCCTTCAATTTTTTCGATTATATGCTTTATTTTCGACTCTTTATTTTCGACCAAAAATCAGCTTACAAAGTTTGAGCGAAATGCAGGACCAACACCCCTGGTCCTCTTCTTGTTAGTAAAATTAAGATTCCTTTGGTGGCGAAGGGGACCAGAACGACCCACTTTATTAAAAGTTTTCGAAAATTTGTAATTAAAAAATTTCTTAATTCAGATTTTTTTTCCAATTAATCTTCCAGTCTTGGTGGACTAATTAAAATAATTAATTTGTTATTCATCTTTTAGAATAAGAATTAGACACATAAACACACATGCAAGGAAATGGATGAAAGACAAAGGAAAAGCAGTTTGCAGTAACTCATTTTACAAAAAGTAAAATTCACGTGGACTTAGGATAATCTGTATATCTGTTTAGGTGAAAAGGATGTGTCATGCGATCGATGGATTTAAGCTGGGCGTACTACCCTGTAAATCATAAGTTCAAACAGGAGGACAGCGATCTAAGGTGAATATACATAAGAAAGGTGAAATTTGTGTGAGTGAAGCGTTGAATTTTGATACTGACCGGCGCATTACCAGCAGCCTCGGCAGGACGTGTATAAACACGCGACGCACCCAGGGCTTCATCACGTGCGTCTGCGGCGAGCGGAAGTGCACATTCAGTACCGCAACTGTCACGCATATGCTGTGCCGGAATAGTATAGGCATTAGATGGCTTTTTTTAAAATCGTTTATTTTCGAAAGAAAAGTATGGCCAATCAAAGAAAAATTTAGTCTTAAATGAACATTACGCAGAAAAGTAATATGTATAAAAAAGAGGATAGTAAATTAGATTTGAGTTTTTTTTTAGTTTTAAATAATCTGTTTATTTTCAAATAAAAATCGAAGGCTAATTTTTTTTATGCTCTTTTTGATTTCCTTCGATCTTAATCTTAAATATACTAGGAAGATGGAAAGTAAGTACTTTCCACTTCAATCAAACCTCAGTTCATTTTGATAATTCATTATTCCAATGTTTGGTTGTTGGTTAAAATTGAGGTCCTTACCTTAGCGTGTCCAGAATCATTGTGAAGAGGACGAATTTCCCGAGGAGAGGCACCACGAGAGAAGTCGGCGGAATGATCTCGGCCAGCAGCAGGAAGAACACAGTGAGCGACAGCAGAATCGAAATTGACAGACTCACCTGCGATGCGAATAGGAATTATAATAATTTGCGAATTAATTATTCTTTTCTTTGTCTATAAAAAGAGATTTTTTTTTGTAAAATATTAAACATTTATTACAATTTCTTATCAGTGTATCTTCCAATTCATTTAAAAATCACATAAAAACTAGATCGATGCCGTTCTGAAATACTAGTTGATTAGAAAATTAAATGTTCACGCTCAATTCCATATTTATCAGTCATCGGCCGTATTTATAGTACAGCAGTGTTTCAATTAATTAAAAATTTAATTTTAATTAAGGAATTTATCATTTTAAATCGACGTCAGTAAAATATCAATTTTATATTCAAGCACTAAAATTTTCCCCATTTCCTCTATCAGCAAATGGCATCATTTAATTACCCCATCCAAAATTTTGATATATAAATAGTTCGCAGTATGCTGACCTTCATTCGCGAATTTACTAGTTCAATTAAAAACACGCAGTCGCGCTAAATTTGCGCACCCTCAGCCGCTCGCGGAATTTCAAGTGCATTAAGCCACGTTCGAGTGGCTAATTATTTTCGGCTGCAAATTGCCGATGCACGGCCGTAAAGGGGCTTTTATCAACGCCCTCGAATGGGGGGCGGGGGGCCAGAGCAAAGAATGTAATTACGCGATAACCTCCTGGTAAACACGCACTAAAACGGCTTGCCGTCTTTTTTTTCGCTCTCATTCCGCGAGAAATTCATATAAAAGGCGCCGGGAGGAAAACACGGCGTAAGAGGGAGCGAGGCCAAAAAAAAGGAACGAGGGAAGTGAGCACTGCGTCTACGCAACGAGGAGAATTCCTCGCGCGCGCGGGGTGGCAATTAACGCGGCGAGGTGCACGGCCTCCTGAATGGGAGGCGGCGCGCGTTCTCCGAGAGTGGCCCGAAGGAGGAGGCCCGGCATTTTTTAATTTGATAATTAAGCGCGCAATTAACGTCGGCGCGACGCTCCAATTGTCGGCGCCACGAGGGTCTTAATTAAATACTTTGATGAAATTGTCGGGTTTTAAGGATACGCCTACGACCGACTCGTAAAAGAAGCTCTTCCGCCGAACTTTTTGTTATCTATGTTCGAACTTTTTTTTCTTTTAATGGTCGTGTCTACTAAGTGAAAGTCGGCGCGGGAATCGATCGATATGTGGAAGGTTTGAGGCTTTCACACTCTTTTGTGATGTTTATTATGAGATTTATTGGAATTCAGATGTGTAGAAACAGTTTTTTTGTCGATTTTCCGGATTCTAAGCGGGTAGAAACTTTTTTTTTGTTACAAAATGAAGTGAGATATCACTGTGTAGCATTGCGAAACAAAAAATAATAGACGATATTTCTCGAGAAAAGCGAAATTTTCGAAGATATTTGAGAATCTCACACTAATGCATTGCACTTGTTTCGGCTAAAACTCCACGAGGATCTCGAATATTAACACGAAGTTCTCGAACATCTGAGAAAATTCTCGCAAAAAGACAGATTTTCACCTATATATTATTAAAGGAGATTTTAATTTTTTTTTAATGGAGAGTTTGCTAAAGTTCGAAATACTTGAAAAAGCGAGACTCGCTTTTGCTTGAGCGTTGTTTTTTACTGAGTTGCGCACGATATCGAAATTCTGGCAAAATAAGAGATTCTAGATGTGCATCGAGAGAATATATACTAACACGAAATTCTGGTCTCCGAGATAATAGAGAGAAAAATCTGATCGAATTCGTGCAAGCTATACTATTCATTCTATTTTTTGCTGATAACGCAGGAGCATTCGCATGAGTGACTTATGTCTTGGAAAAATAGGTACCATTCTTGTCAATGTGAACTACACGTTTTTTATTAAAATTGCAGTTAATATAGCTGTTAGTATAAGGGCATGCCTGTGAGCTTATACTTAGAAGGATAAAAGAAACCACGCGTTGCTAATGTAGTAACAGCGTGAATTGAACAGCTGTGAGGTTACACCTTTCAAAAAAGTGTACACTGCTAATCTAGTATAAATAACGCGGATTAGTATTAGTATAAATTTAACAATTGCGCAAAATTCTATTTTTTTCCTTGCAGGTATTTTCATTTCCACAGACGAGGCAAAAAAATCTCTATGCCTTCTTTGTTCCGCTCACCCTTATTGTTTACTAGCACGCCATACCCGTATCAGAATGACAATCGAAGCGCGCGAGCATCACGTTTCGTGGATGATCCTCGCGACAACGGGGGAGGATTTTTAAGTTCTCCAGAGAGGTTTTACGCGCGATCGATGGAAAATGCCGTCGCGAGATTACCCGTCGTACTCGTCGTACTGTTATATATATATTTTTTTTGTACCCCGAGCAACACGTGGCCCCGCGCGTTATCAAGCAGAAGAATGAGTTTCCGCCTTTCATTCGTTGTCAACGGTCAGCGTTCCTTTTTTGCTCGGCCGTCCGGGCGATCTAATTGTCGGTCTTTTTTTATACGCCAATGCGAGGAACATTCTTCACGGGGATATCAGATGGGGAGGTGGGCGGGCGTGTACCCCTTCATGCGGGTGATTCGATAACGCGATAAAATCGTCGCGCGCCACTTTTTGCGTCCGTCTTTATCGTCGGCTGTAATTTCCCCCTTTTACAGCGGATCCCGACGCTTTTATCATCCGGCATTTCACGACCGGCTCGACTTTACGCGAATTCGATTTTAAAAGACAGTTTCATTGAATACGCGTCTTAGATCACACTCGCGGAGATAAATTTTGTAAGAAAATTAAGCATAAATCTAGAATTTATATTTATATAGCGAATGGAGTGGTGACACAGACTGGAAAAATGAAAGAAGTTACCTAACTAATATCAATGAGGTACATCGCAACATTATGTTACATAACTCAAGGCCATTATAATAGATGACAAAAAAGAAGAATAGAAGATGTACTAAAAGACGATTTTACTACATGTTATTTACAATATTGTAATATTTTTACTGCAAGTCTGGTATACTGAGAATAATAAGTTAGGTAAAATTAATATTTTTCTAGTAAAAATTTTCACTAAACTAGTAGCAATTTTTATTAAACTTTTATAATGTTTTGTAACAGTATACAACAGTAATTATTGAAAAGTATATCAATTTTTTCATGAATAATTTTCATTCGTATATTTTCTTTCCCTATTCACTATATAATCATTGCATTTTTTTAGACTTCTGTTAAATTTTCTTATAAAATTTCTCTCAGTGAACGTTCGATTGAAAAAAAATCTGCCTCGTCATTCCTCTCTCGGCGACTTTATTCAAGCGCAACCTCTGGGACAAAAAAAAAAGAAAAAAAAAATATCCCCGGCATCCGTAAAATGACGAAGTAACGTCGTGCACTTTGAGCTCCGCCGTACGGCATTTGATTAATCGCCGCTATCTCAAACTTTTTCCGATGCGCAAACGCAGTCGAGCGCCGGGGCCTCTCAAAAATTTTGCTTTTTTATCGTTCCGACGCCGCGTCCAGAAAAAGCTGCTGCGCGCGGCAAACGGCCGAACGAGTCGGCAAACATTCGGGCCGCGAGGAAAAAAAGGCCGGGTGATCGGCGAGAGTTAAGTACGCGCCGTGAGGGTATTTTTTCCGGCCGGCGCTTAAACCAACAAGCGACTCGTTAATCACCGGCTCTTTTGATCCGTGTGCTTCTCTCTCTTTTTGGCTGTACTTTTTGTTGACGCGCTCGACGGCGAAAGTGGCCCTCGAGAGTATCGCGCGGCCGATCGATCGATCCATCCTCTTTCTTCGTCGCGGACGGAGGAGTCCATTGTGTCGGGGGACTCGCGATTGAGAGCGAGGGAGTCGCGGGAAATCGCCGCGCGGATGGGAGCATCGGAGAACGATTTTCTACGCTCGGGAGCCCCGGCCTGTTTGGACGGCGTCGCGGACGACGGCGAATTGCAGCCAGCACTCGGTGTGAGCGAGATGCATCGCTATACGGGCGGACGGCGCAGCCTCGGCGGTGCGATATTTTCAATTGTTTCGCCGCGGAAGGATACGTTCGAATTGGAGTGTCGCGAGTTACTTCCTTATTTTCTTCGAAATATGTTTTATCGGTGCGTCTTAGATATTAAGTTTTTTTTTAAAGTTTGGAGCCACGGTTGTTCGTATTAATGAAATTTGTTTACAATTTAGCGGCTTTCTTTAGTTTTAATTGTATTTTTAGTTTCTGCTGAAAAAATATGTAAATTATTTTGCGAATAAAACAATAAATAGTTACGAATAATATTCTGTCTCTAAAAAATTATTTATTGATATTTTTAATACAATCAAACGCACCATAAATTAAAGTATAATATAAATAATTAATTAAAATTATTAAATAAACTTTGAATTAGATTAATAGCCAATGCATTGTGAGACTTTTTAGATTTATGCATGTTTATAAACAAAAATAATATATTCAAGATAAAATAAAAGCATGAAAATTATTTTCTTAATATTTCATCTTATATTAGAAGGTATAGTACTAATTCATTTCTTTTTTGAAATCCTACTTTCTATAAATTTGAATCAGTGAACGTCACTAATGGAAATTATAAAATACTTTATTTTTAATTTATTCACGAATATTTTGAAGCTTCTTATTTTAAATATTAAAATAGTACGAACATGGCTGGTCGATAATATTAATTTTAGTTAGTTTAATCTAAATAGTACACTACTTAGATTAAACTTACTAAAATTCATATTAACATTGTTAAACAACCAATGATGGAGTTTCCACCTTAAGGGTTTGTGTTTTTCGTTATTAAAAATCTAAAATGACTCCATATTACAAACAAAGAGTTAATAAATTTTTCGACCGTTCGAATCGTCCTTTTCTTCCGTCGCTCTCGCGGCCTCCATCAAAACTCATCCCCGCGTTTTTCTCCGTCGAAGGCAAGCGCGCGCAGATAGAGGCGGCAAAGCGCAACAAATAGAGGAGAAAACGAGCCTCGTGCCCGGGGCGATCGAGGAAAATGAAAAAAGACTGCTTGTATTTTCCATTACCCGCACCCAGTGGAAGATAAATTTCCTGTACCAGTGCTATCGCGAGCGACCCCTCGCGCACCCGCACAGTAGCGCTCGCTCTTTTACGATTGGTCATCTCTCTCTCTCTCTCCCCCTCCCTTCCTCGCTAAAAAGCTTCCTCGCGTGCCAAGTACCTGGGATTTCCGATGGATTCCCGACGGCTTTCGCGATTGGAATCAGCCGAATGTAAAACGAAGACTCGCTCGATCCCGACTATAAGAGAGGTATACTCCCCTGCTCCTGTGCCTATACCTTCGTTTTTTTTCTCTCTCTCCTATTTCACTGCTCGCCCCGTCGCGCGGTAAGTCTTAATAGAAAAAAGGGGGGTATAAATAGGGGTGAGAGGAGCCCCGCGAGCTCGCTCTCCGTTCTTTATCGCCCGAGTGCATCGCGAGCTCGCGCGAGCGCGATTTCTTTCCTCTTTTCTTCCGTTTTTTTCCTTTCTTCGACCCCCGAGCTCGTTCACGGGCTGAGAGACAACGCCAAGCGGATCATTAGCTCGGCGAATGCGAATGCTTGCCGTTGCGCGTTAGTTAAGCTGAATTCCGAAGTTTTTTTTGCGATGCCGCTGCGAGATCCTCCATATTTTACGCGGATAAGGGCAATCGCGATCGCGACGCTTCTTTGATTGGAATTATTATGTGGTGAAATATTTTTTTTTAAGCAAATGAATTGTGCTATTTATTATAAAATATTATGCAGTCGCACATTAATTATTTTGGCGTCGTGAGTTTTACCTGAGTAACATCCGAAGTACCTGTTTATTCAATGTTTTCTATGTGCTATTTATAATTAATCATGATGCGCGGAAATTATAGGTAAAATAATGCGCAGGTGGAATAAATTATTTGTATAAAATGACAAGAATAGTTATTTCTTGACTATTAATTTAAAATTTATGTATACTTAAACAAAATAAATTAATCATTTTTTACATAAAATAGCGCCAATTAACAAAATATATTATTGTAATTAATGTATGTTATTGTAATTTTATAATTATTATAAAATAATTAGTTATATTTATTTAAGAAAAAAATGAAAAACAGGCTACTTCTACATTTTTAAGTTTATCTTAGTTTATAGGGGAAAGCGGGGCATAGTGGGCCACCCCATTAAATATGTTTCATTTGGTGTGAAAAACATTTATTAACAAGTTTCATTCAAATTAAAGCATTTTAAAAGATTGTCATTATTACATTGCAGTATTACTATATATAATTTTCGTATATAGTAATATTGCAATATAATAATAATAATCTTTCAAAGTTCTTTTCACACCAAATGCCACATATTTAATGGAGTGGTCCACTATGCCCCGAAGGTTCACATTGCCCCAAGGCCCGCTATGCCCCGCTTTCCCCTACAATTTAGCAATTCTTGTAGTTATTATATATCACTCCTACCAAAAGGTAACGTATAATAAAATAAAATAAAATAAAATAAAGAACTGATGTATTTATGTAGATTACTACATTAGAGGTGTTATTTCTCTTGCTGCAGCCCATTTGAAAACAAAGAATTTTCCGTTTTCATGTAAAATTACATTTTCAATTCTAATACTGTTTGTTTATAAAGTGTATTTAGAATTCTCTCTCCTAAGATGTGCATGAATCATTTTGAATTCATTGAGCACTTAAAACTTCTACTAAATTATTTGATAGCGCAAAATATAATGATTCTACGTTGATAAGTACCGCCGTAACTTGTACTTGTCTACTTAAAAGATGCAATACTCTGCTTAATATTTAATTCAATAAATAAATAACATGCCTAGTTGGTTAAAAAGATCTTCTTAGCTACAAAACAATAAGATAAAAGCATTTCGAATACTATGAAAAACACTCTCCTAGCTACTACTACATTCCAAGTAGATATACCCCAGATATAGTCAGCCAGTGGAAAACAAGAACTTTTCTATAGTCCACGCATCAATCGATCTGTCGATTTTAACCGGAAAACAGTGGTCACAAACGCACAGCCCCTTTACGCTAAAACCACCTTTCTGTCCCAAAGTTACACGCGGAGCGAAAGTGCGAGCTCTCATTTACAGAAACAGTGTGTTTCATACATAAAACCAGGCGGAATCCATTTATTTTTCACCGGGACCAGTGGTAAGAAAAAGGGGCGCGAGTATCTCGCGATAACGGAACATGCGCACGGAATTTTTTCGCGCCGCGCCGCGACTTCCATAATTCATCGGTGCGCGCTGTCCTGAAATTCCTCGAGGCGAAGATCACAAATATAGTAGGATAATGGTATGTAGCCGGCTGCGACGTGTTATACGCTCCGCATTGTATCCCTCACCCCCCCCCCCGCTCTTTTTCCTTTCCGCCCACTCCTCCCCCACCCCTGCAGTCTGGGATAGATGCATTTTTAGCGGGTGGATCCGATTCGTCGTCTGTCGTCGACACCTGCTACCTTTATGCATATATCCGCTTATGCCCCCCGTCCGGGCGACGTCGTTACTGCGGCGAGCACAATTTCAGTTTTTCTTAAAGCGAAGTTTCGCAGTTTTTTTCCCGGGGGTCCGGGTTTGCCTTGGTTTGAATGCGTGAGTTCGTTTGAGGAGCGGAAAAATTTTTTTTTTTCGTAAAATGTGCACTGCATTAGGAATGTACGCCTGTGGGATAGGCTAATAAAGTTAAAGCCCTGCTTTCGTCCTAGGAAAATTGAATGAATAAATCAAAATATATTCTGGAAGTGTCAAAAGAAGTAGTGGCTTATTATTTTTCTTTTTGAATCTCCAATGCCGGTCCCAGTTAAAGATGGAAATTTCTTTTCTATCTTTAAGAGTATATAAAAAATACTTCTCTCTAAATATCTTCTGAAAGTGAGTCTTTAAATATAAATTGGAAAATTTCTTTTTAACTTATTTTTTTTTATATTATTAAGTTTTTTACCCTTCAATGATAAAATTATTTTGGCTATGAAAAATATAGATATAGAGTATTGAAGAATTCGATTTTTATCGAGAATACTTTTATCATTAAGTAGAGTATGAAATTTTTTAATGCTGAAAAGAAATTTGAGGTTTTAAGTTTGGAGAACATTGAAAAATTCCATATAACTAAAGTTCGCGAATTAACATTAACAGTAGGATATACACCTACACCTGTACCTGTGTAGTCGGAAATAAATGTACAAGTAGTAATAATCCTAGTTTAGTCAGGCGAACTGTTTTGATGTGAAGCTGAAGCATCAATTTTATTGGAAAACTTTCTCCTCGAACATAATAAAAGATTGACAATTTCTTTTTTCATCCTGGTCCAAATAAATTATTGCACACACTTAAGGTAATTTACATTAATTTTAATTTAATTTTTAATTAATTTTCAATGAAAAATTCGTAAAAGTAAATAAAAAACTCTTAACGTTTATAGCTCAGCCACAAGAAGTCACTCGCGAACAAAGATAAGGCAATTTTCTGATAAACCGACTTCGACAAACCGCTAACCACATCAACGTCGCTCGCATTCCAGCAGTCGTGCAGGGCACAATTCATGCCCACCCGCTAAACATCTACATTTTCGCGAGACAAGAAGCAAAAAAAAAAAAGAGGGGAAAAGGAAGAAAGGACAAACTCGCTCTCGCATTCGTCAGGGAAGACCCGGTGTCCCCCCGGCCTGCCCCTCTTCCCGCCGCCTCTCGCGCGCCAATTTCCAAGGAAATTCTCCGCGCGCCACCTAAATCTACCATCTCGGCCGCCTCCTTCTCTCTATATCTCACTGCTATCTGCCGGCCGTTTATCACGGGGCGCGGCTCGGCCGCGTTGCCACTTCCACTTCCCCGACGTGTCCCTATGCGTCTTTATCTGTCCGAGCGTTCACCTCGCGCCTCCTTATCTCATCCCCCTCCCCCCCTTCCTCTCCTACTTTTTCGCGGACGAACATCGGGCGCGCTCTCGAGGTCAAGAGGATCCTGACGCGGCTGCCGGGAATGGAGGTCGGGGCCTCGACCGATGCAAAGTTGTATTGTGCGCTAAAGCGAGCGCCGGCAAAAAAATTTCCTCCGCCGCGGTATCGCATCTGCGGTTTTTATCCGAAGGAAGATAGACCACGCTACTACCCGAGTCTTTGCGAGCCTGGGGGACAAGTTTATGGGCTGCTCTTTTTTTTGGCGGACACACGTGTAGTGCATGTCAAGTGATAAGGGTACCGGTTTTATTTCTATGAGGTGTCTGATCGGTGCCGAACCTTATCTACTTATGGCGACGTTATCTACGTTGAAAAAATAGCGTGACTGCAGTGAGAGATGAAAATGGGGAATAAAGTATAAAAAATTATAGTTGTTGACATTTTGTGATTCATTTATATTTATTAGAAAAATATTAGAAAATTATTAGGTTAATATTGCTTAGTTCATTAAAAGTAGATATATTAACTAAAACAACAGTTTCTGAGATAGTCGTATTTCCTTTGCAATCGGATTATAAAAATTACAAAAACTACTACTAATGTATTTTCATTAGTAACTGACCTGAAATTGGCCATTTTTGAATATTGAGTAGTAACTATAGACAATTTATGACTAAAAGATTGTTTCATTTATAGGTTATTTCTAATACAGAGTACCTTATATCTATTAAGTTAATAACGAACAGAGTAATAATATAAAATTTAAAAGTTGAATAAAAAAAATGCGAGATTTAAAGTTTGATTACCTCGCGTTAAGTTTGATTCTGCATGAAATGGAATGTCGCACGCGAAATGTAATATAGAATCCCATTCACAAAGGGAGTCGTATCGCAAATTTGGCGTTAATCTTTCAGCGAAAGTAAAGCGACTCGGGCGCCGCCGGCGAGGCCGCATAAATTTTGAATCGTTACTGCATGGCGCGGGCTAAAAAGCCGCTCGCCCCACGAATTTTTAATCTTTATTTCGTGAAATGATTTGTGGCCCGAGATAAAAGTATACAGTTGCTCGGCGCAGCGGACCTTTAAGCGCGCGTGGCACTGAGTCAAAACCGCTCAGCGGCTCGTTTTCATCGAAATTCGAGAGGAACCAAAAAAAAGGAACAAATAAACAAATCCTGAAAAATCCGTATAAATCCGCAAGTCCTCGATAAACACATCCGGCTTCGCCGGGCGCATAAATTTCGGCGTTACAGCCCTATCGTCGCGGCGTTTACCGAACGATTTTTCCTTCGGTTTCCTTCTCTTTTTTTTTATTACGGGATTTGCGAAAACGAGGACGTCGGAATGAAGAATGCAGGAGTCACACACAAAAAAAAAAAAAAAAAGAAACGCAGCGCTGTCGAGGAATAAAATTGAGCGCCAAAAGTGCGCAAGGCGGTGGCGAGGAGTCTTAGGGGTGCGTTCGGCAAGTATTACGCGACTGTCAATGGCGGGGGTGATTTAGGGCCAGGCGCATCGATGCGGCAAGTCGGCTTTTAATATTCACCGGGATTTATTAATTTCTTTTTTATTCCCCGGCGGATCGCGTGTTTTCGGTAGTTTGGCATGCAGTACTTGGCGAATGCAACGAGAATTAATGTCTCGCGAGCTGATAGATCCTTTTTCGGTCGTATCTGTTCGAAAATAAATTGGAAGAAAGTGAAATAATGCACGAGGTGGTTTATGAAGATACTTTATACGTTTGCAAGTTTTTATCATTATATTTCACGGTGTCCTTTTTAATAAAGGGGTGGGTCTTATATCTTGAGATTTAAGCGTATTATTTTTCATGATTCATTTTTATAAACGTTGACTTTCAAATTATGATAATCTACGTTATTAAATGTCTTACTTATGTAAATCGCGGTACTTACACTAATGCCCGCATGCAAAACGTGCGAAAATTGAATTATTTATCCTGACTCGACCTGTATAAAATAAAGCTCGCACCTGGAGAAAAAAGTTTTACTAAAAATTACAATGGTGTATTCTAATTTCTCACAGATTACCAACTGGGTAAACATTTCCAATTCGAAATTCAAGTATTAAAACGATTTATCTTTAAAAGGATCCTTTTTTAAATTATTTGAGCCAAATTTTTACCTTTTTATTTACGTTAATCTTTTTTAAATCTACCTGAGATCTTTTCTACGAAATCATTTTCAAAATTTTTTTTAATAAATGTAAAATGGAAAAAAGGTTTCTTGTCCGGAGATATGAATCTACTGTTTAATTCCAAGGTGTATCTTTAAATTTAGATTAAAACTTCTTATCATAATAGAATTGTTATACAATAATAAAATTTTTTCTCCATTTTATACTTCCATTAATCCATTTTACATTTAAATTGACTTAATAGTACAGTGTATATTACACACCCATATCGCCGGTAAATGCGAGAGCCGAAGACGAGGCTGACAAACAAGCGATATCTAAGGCATTTTTTTTTAAATTCCCGGTGTATACACTATTTTTCACTTGATTTTTCATTACTCAAAGTCGAAAGTTGGTTTTAATAAATCTAAAAAGCGATAAATCTTATAAAATCTTACATTTTAACAGCCGGTAAAATGATAAAATCCTAATTTCTAGTATGACTCATTTCCGCACGTATCAAATAGTCGAGTACAACGAAAATGTCGGAGTGCGATAAAAATTTCGGCAGAAAACAAGGGACGCAACCTCGTATCGCAAAGTAACTCGCATAAAGGAAGTACGAGATTGGATGTAAGAGGCACCCCTCCTCCAGTCATCGCAGTAGGTGTAAGCGCGAGAAGTAGCGTCGCGAATCAGCGTGGAAAAAGCGAGAGCGCGCGAGCAGGAGGTAAAACGCTGCGCCGTGGCACCTCGAACGCGCGCCCAGAGCTCATTAGCATAATAAGTTGGGACGCGCAAAAACGGGCCACGGAAATCGTTCGCTTTGTTATTTTGATTCTGACGAAACTTTATTACGCGAGGACGCGCTCCGTCGCTCGCCCGACCTCCCCGCTCTCCCGGCGAGCTACATTTTTTCGCGGGTTAGCTGTTTTTCACCTTTACAGGCTGGTTTATTGCTCTGTTATCTCCGCGCGTTTCCGTTTCTCTTTCGTTACTTGTGTAAATTTGATAAAAATTTATTAGCGTTAAATTCTTGTGTTTTACTGCTCGTTCCAGGTTTATTTTGTTTACGCTGCTAAGCGGAGTAAAGTGTCTGTTGTAAATTATCTAATTTGAATAAGTAAATATTCGTATGTATGTACTTTCTTATTTCATCCTACTTACCAGGAGAGTGTCACGCCTCCGGAACACCAATCTCTTCAAAACTTTTTATGGTGTTTTCTTGTGCCTAAATATGAAGCCGGATACCTTTAGTTTGATCCCGTAGGCCTTTCTAACTTTTACGGAGACTTATACATGTTTTTCATACCGTATACTAAAATATCATGAAATATCTCAAAAACATGAGATTGTTAATTAACATGGCTTTATTTTGACTATAATTACTATATAATAAAAAGACACAATAATTTTAATAAAATGAAATAGATTTCAGCCATTCATATGCACCTTTATCTATTATTCAGCGGATATGAACATCTTTTATCAATGTAATACTCCTATTATATTTATTAGAGATCCTTCGCTGTTGCTGATTGGACCAAGTGAATTCACATTCTCATTCACATTCTTATTCATATCCGCAATAATATACTATATTTTAGAAAGGTAAGCCACATGAAGAAACTTGATCGAATTAGCAGCAGCTAAGGTCTCTAATAGGAGCATTGGATTGATAAGAGATGTTAATATTCGCTGAATAATAGGTAAAGATGTATACGAATGGCTGAAATCTATTTCATTTTATTAAAATTATTATGTCTTTTTATTATATAGTAATTATAGACAAAATAAAGCCATGGTAATTAACTATCTCATGTTTTTGAGGTATTTCATGATATTTGTGTATACGGTATGAGAAACATGTATAAGTCTCCGTATAAGTTAGAAAGGCCTATGGGATCAAACTAAAGATATCCGGCTTCATATTTAGGCACAAGAAAACACCATACAAAGTCTGATACTCTCCTGGTTAGAAAGAAAAAACTAAAAATTACAAGTAACATAATTATTATGCGATTATAAATTAGTCTTAAAAAATAAAAAAGACTTGTTTAAAATCTTCTTTATGTAATTAAAAACAATTTTTCTTTCTTGAATAAATTGACCTACACGGTCAGAGGCTGCGTGAAAGATTTAAATTAATTTTCATATTTACTGAAACGACATAAATTATTATGATATTAAAGTATACTTACACTATTTACGTAATCAAATAATAATATTTAATTGAACATCCATATCAGAATCTGTAGAATTATGTTTAAATTTAAATAACTGCTTCCTCATTTTCATGCTTAAACATTGCAAAAATTTATATCGCGCAGCTTCAACCTTATTACGAAGGCTAACAGTAAGCGCTTAACAAATTTGCATTACATTAAACGTAGAATAACCGAAGGTTTGTAGAACTTTAATATGCTTAATCGCACATTCTATATTTCAGTTTCTGACGACGAGCAAAATACGTTAGGCAAAGATCAATATTTCTACAGAAAAAGCTCCTTAAAAAAAAATTTCTAGGTAAATAAGTAAAGAAAACCGCGAAAGCGGATACTCACCTTTTCGCCGCTGTCGCTGGGCAAATAGAAGACGAGTATCGTGAGGAAGGATATCCCCATGCAGGGAATTATAAGATTGACCGTGTAAAAGAGGGTCTTCCGTCGCATGGTGATGTTGAAGGTGATGTCGAGGTACGGCTCGTCGCAGCACGTATAAAACTTTTCGTTTCTGCGCAACGAGAAACAGACGTATGTATGGTAAACACAATTTTCTCAGCGCCGAGTGCAGAACAAACAGTGCCGCGGGCGAAAATCGCGTTTGGTTTCTTCGGAGGTAGTCGCGAATACTTTACTCGGTGTCGTAGTTTCTTTTAGCTTAGCGTTTTCTTTCTTTTTCTCGGTGAGTTTCGTATCGTTACTGCATTTTACCCATATTTTACGTGTTCATTTAAATGTAAATGCCTATGCGACTTGTTTGATTTTTCATGAGAATTTTATGACATTAACAAAAATTGTTTTTTTATATCTAAAGAATTTGAAGAAAATCATGATTATGAGATTTGGGAATTAATGTTGACAGAATAAATTTCTATGCCTAGAAAATCTTGACGGACTAAACAGGGATAAGTACTACTATGTTTCTTTTTTTTTTTTAATTCTCCATGTGCTTCAAACACAGAATGAAAAGTGTTTCTTTAATTATTATAAAATTTCTTAGTTTTTACAATATATAAAGTAGAAATTCGTAAAATAAAACAGAAAATGAATTTAACCTAATAAAACCACTGTTTGCCTATGATTTATGAGATTTTTCCTGAAAATTTTATGCTGATTAAAGAAATGTGGTTTTATATTCAGAGAACTTGAAGAAATTCATAAGAATTAAGGTTTACGAATTAGCATTAATGATACAGATATGTAGTTATTTAAATGTATACAAATCTCGTCGGACTAAACTGGGATATGTACTACTTATTTTCAGTTTTTTTTATTTCTCTATTCCTGAAATATGGAATAAAAAAATGAATCTTTAATTGTCGTAAAATTACTCTACAGTTGTTATGATTTATGAAATTTTTTCTTGAAAATGTTATGATTATTATAACAATTTGTGATTTTATATCTAGAGTACGTGCAGATAAACTTAATTGAAGTTTGCGAATTAGCATTGATAATGTAATTTTATATTTATAAATAACTACATAACTGCATAGTTATTTCAATTATACGGAAAATCTCGCCGGACTAAACTAGGATAAGTACTACTTATTTTAAAGTCATTTACTTCTCCACGTTCCCCAATCACTAGAAAAATAATTTATCTTGAATTGTCCTAACAATTCTTAATCTCTATACAATGTATATTCAATAATAGTTATTATAAGTGTAATATTTGCTCATAAAAACGTAATGAAATAAAAAAAATTAAAAACGATTTCAAAATACTAAAATTATATAAGAATCCGACAATAGTATAAAACGAATTTAACTTTATGAAACCTCGATTGTTACAGTTTGACAATTTTTCCCAGCCATTAAAAAACTGTATAACAAAACGTACAAAACTATTTCAATCAACCGCCAACTCCGAAGCGACGTGAATTTTATTTCTCGCGCAAATTGAAACGACCGCGTTTAAAAAATCTGCTTGAAAAAAAGCAACACTCGTCCAAAAAAAGTGCGAAAAGTCGCGCACCAGCAAAATAAGAAGATCGCGATATGCGCACCGTTCGCGCGAGGTAAAAATTGTTTTCGTCCCCGGCTCGTCGGGGATAATGGACGTACGTCTAGAGTGAAAAGGCGTTGCTCACCTGACAGCCGGGACCTCGAGGATATCCCACTCGACGGAAGTATAAAACTCGGAGAGATCCACGCCTATGTCGACCACGTTGCTGCCTTGCACCTCGTCGATGTGCCTCAAGTCGACCTGACGGGGCAATGTCAAAATGCGTGTGAGATCAGCAGCGTGAAAATGGAGAATTCCCCTTTTGTTCCCGCATTTCACATACGTCCAACGTACGCGGAACACGTCTAATATTCGTATTATAATGTCCACGGGAATATTAGCTCTCGTAATGCTATGCGCATACATTTCGAAAATGTCGGGATCATAAGTATTATAATACTGTATAAGTATAACATGGCGTGGATGAAAAAAAGACTTCCTGTATTCTAAATCCTTATGTAGAATTTGAAATTTCTGTGTTGGTTCAGAGCACTCGTGCATTGTTTTGCAGACTGGAATAAAAGGCGTTGTTTTGTGACAACTTCAAATAAATATATATTAGGAGAGAGGAGGGTAAAGTGGGACACTGAAAAGGAAACCATCAGCTACTTGAGGTATAAAGTAAAAACGAATTTTATTTTACTATAATGTCTTACTAACCTTAAATTAATAGAAACAGTTTCTAAGAATGTGAATAAAATTTTGAATTAACAAATTGAGATATTTTTTAATAAAAAACGAATTTAACCCTCTTTGTCCCGTGAGTATAGGATAAATTGGAGTAAAACGTATTTTTCCAGATATTTGATTTTTTTAATATAACAAATTTATAAAAATATATTTTATTTACTTTTTAAATTTACTATTGTTACTTCTTTAACATAATAATTTATTACACATTCTGTACGTTTTGAATTACCCACAAAATAAATTAATTAGATTACGAGATGTTCTGGATGGAACAAGCTAAAATGTCTTATTTGACAGGGAGGTGAGGTGATGTGGTATTTCCCCTCACCAAAAGAAAAGATATTTTTGTTCAGGACTGTCAGTGTGGATTTTTTATTAAGTCATTGGATACTCTGCCCGGACACCTTATCACTAAGACGTTTCTTTTCAAATAAGAAATTTGTTTTCCTCCGACCTGGTTATTGAATACTGTTTTTATTCACGAAATTTTTAGAACGTCCTAATTCATTATGAATTACAAAATAACGTATTATACTATCTTAAAATGGATATTCATTAACAGACGACGTATCGTTGATTAATTTATCACTTCAATTCTCAAAAGATTAAGATTGATCACTTATTAATTATTATTATAATCCGATTTAGTATTTAAAAAAAATTGTATTTTCAAATTTAACTTTATGGGGATGTAGAAATAGATAAGTATAGAAAAGTATTCAAGCAAGTGTTTTCAAACTTTCACTTTAGATAAAGGATTTTAATTTTGATGATGTATTTTTATTTATTTCTATATTGATAATAAACATTTTATACACTTAATTTTATGTACAATAACAACTCGTGGTCAAAGTAGTTAACATATTTAAGAAAACCTATAACTACTTTATTTTTCAATTTGAAGTATGTATAAAAAATGAAAAAAAGTTAAAATAACGATAAACATAATAAATATTTTACCTTTTCAATGTCGACATAATACATAGACAAATTTTCCTTAAAAAGGAAGCACACCGCTCGCTCAATTTCTCACCGAATTGCGCACGTGCGCCTCGGTCCCGTCGACCTTCCGACAGCGGAATTAGCATCCCACCGGCTCACGCGTCGCCCGAGTCCTTCGCTCGAAACTTGGCGTAGCTCTCCGAAGGGCCCCGCCCCGTTATCCGGTGAATTTCGCGCGTCCGGCCAACTTCGTGCTTATCTTCGACGGGCGGTCGAGGAAAATTTGCGCCGCGTGCGACACCGATCGAAGTTAATTAGCTTCCGCGGCTATTTTCCCGGGGTACCGGGGGCCCTCCTCGGGTTTCGCCGTCGCCCGCCGGGGATACTGTGTACCCGTGCACTTAGCGAGGCAAGTGCTGGACTGTACTCAAAGTATAGCGACTTTTTTCCGTATTTGTTTCAATTATTTCCGTGTGTTTTTTTAAGTACTTTTTGCTGAATCATAGAAGACCTGTTGAGACAGTAGCATAGCAGTTTGCATACTTTTGAGTAATCTATCTACATAAAGTATTAATGGTATTATATTTATAATTACGTATCGTCGAATCTTATTTTTGAATCTTTTTTTGGGCACAAGTATGGTGTAATATCATTGTCCCTAATTAAAAAAAAGTTTACAATTTTACCAGGAATAAAACGTATTTCAGGTTTCTATATGAGAAGAAAACGAGTTTCAAATTCTGACTTTGGATTATTAATAAGAATCAAGAATGATGACTATTTTACTTAAAATAAAATAGAAGAAAATGGAATAAAGATGATCGGATACTAAACAAATTTTGAATATTTTAATTTTGTATTTACACTAGCGTTTAATTTTACAATTGCTGACATCGTGAATTTAGTTTTTTTGAAAATCCTAATAAATATTGTTAACAATTGTTTTGCTCTTTTCAGAAAAATATTTAAACTGTTGGATTTAAAAAAAGAAAGTATAAAATAGAGTTGGAGGAAGCTATTACTGCCAATCTATATTGGCAGTGGTTTTTTTTTATTATAGTAGAAGACTAAGGGGGTACTCGGGGGTGATAAAATTCAGCTTGTTCTACTTTCTATGTAAGACATCAGAAATTTCCAAGAAATTCGTGACTCTTAAGACAAGGGCCGTTATAATGGTCACCTTAAAGTTACCGTCAAATCTTGAGGACTTAAACGTGTAAGTGAATTTTCTTTTAAAAAAATGACGTACCCAATTAATGTTAGTCGATGATATAATAGTTCATAACGATAAGTTATATAAATTCATTAAATTAAATTTTTGTGATTTAACTATTTTATTCTTTTTTTTCAATTTAATTCTCATTATTAATTCGATTACTATTAATTAATTCATAATTGAGACGTAATCTGCGATGGAAAATGATAAAAAAATCATTAAAAATTATTGGAGCATGTCTACTTTTTTATTTGTATAGCAATATTTAAAATCATTTTACAAGTACAAATTATTAATGGTTTATTAGACTAATACAAAAAACAGGATTCACTAGTTAATTAGATTTTTAAAAACTAGTATTCACGATTAATTCTATAAACATTTTTGTTCTCTTCATGGATTTTTACACTAAAATAATACTTTACATATTTCAATCAAGTTATTACCTATCAAACAAATTCGACCTCCAGCAGCAGACGTGAATAATAATTCAACGTCATTTACGAATCTCACCTCTAACTGAAAAAAAGCAATAAAAAATGCCAATACGATAAATTCCGCAGCTCCGCAATCCCGCGACAAATACTTAAATTATCAAGGACTGTACACTGAGAAAAATGCGTAATATAAATGACTATAATCCTGATGAAAAGGGCGACCTACTTGACACTTTCAGCAAAACAATAAAATTTGATATAAATTTTATAATT
>JAXIUT010000021.1:15149803-15161936 GCA_035586675.1 Eurytoma californica
ACTTTAGTAAAAATTAATACTTGATAAAAGCAATTTTTACTAAAGTGTTTGTAATATTTGCTAAAAATCGAGTAGGTTGCTCCGTTACAAAAAAATTTAGTAATTCTTCGTATAATTTCTTGCAAAGTTTGTTTTTCATTTTTCTCAGTGTAATGTCGCGCGGGCGACTTAGCCGGGCTCCGAAAAGAGGCGAAAAGTTTGCGCGGTGACGTATACCTCCCTGCCGGTGCCGGGTGGAAACTCCGCTCGAAGTGGAGGCTCGCCGATAATTCTCCGGGCTCGCGGCCCCGGGATACAGCCGACTCGAATAAATCGCCGCGCGTAGCTCCTCTTCCGCGCCGCGGATTGTTATTCAAGCCGCGTCGAAACTTCCGGCGCACGCATAAATGCATGACCGCCGGGCCAGACGTACGTACGCGGCCGGACAAAGGGAGCGCGCGCGATGCGCCGACAATGGGCGAGAGTCAGGCGCGCGCGCGTGCCATCTTGGCCTGTTCGCCTTTCAGCGCAACTTCGTTTCGCTAGCGCAACGCCGAGTTGATGAGTTGAGCTTTTAGTCGGCGGCGGTTAGTGCGGCTGACGCGCGAATGATATTTGA
The DNA here is from genome assembly GCA_035586675.1 of Eurytoma californica. Taxonomy (NCBI): domain Eukaryota; kingdom Metazoa; phylum Arthropoda; class Insecta; order Hymenoptera; family Eurytomidae; genus Eurytoma; species Eurytoma californica. The sequence goes on from JAXIUT010000021.1 coordinate 15,150,402, forward strand.
TAAATTAGTTTTGTTCGTAGCTTTGGCTAATAAGCTGCTTCCTTGGATTGTTTTGACGTCCATGGGAATTAGTTAGTTGGGTATAAATGATTTAAATATGTTTAGTTGTTTGGGTTTTGGCTGCGTGCTGTTCTCGTTGTAATGTTTAAACAGTTAAATTATAAAGATTTGATTTAAACTTTTTAAGCGTTTTAAGTAAAAGGAGGCTTGAAGAACTTAAGCAAAATAAATCAAGTTTTAAATGGTTGACAACGCATTATTCTTCTAAAAACGCGAAATGAAATAATAAACTTGACTTGATCGAAGTCAAAAGTTTTCTATTTAAATAAAAAGAGAAAGATTTTTACCTTAAAATGAGTAACTATTCACTTTTTAATAAAAATAAATGTGAATCCTGTAATTTAATAAGACTGTACAATTTTATTATGATAAACAAATTTAGTAGAAATTACATTTATTTATTATTTTTTAATTTGCTATTATAAGATTTCGTAAAAATTTAAATTGTTTGCCATTCACCCTTACAGTCAATTGAAGTAGACATTAGTCTGTTTGAGTTGAGATTTTTTTCAATTTATAAAATTAATTAATTATTCTTACGTGGATTTTTAATTTCTTTAAATATTGAAAAATGGCTTTTACGATATGAATTTATAATATTTAACATTTTAAATAATTCTAGTTTAGTGAAAACTAAATACATTAAGTCATTAAAAAGCAAATACTTATTCTCGATATTATGCTTCAATTTATTTATAATCAATAAATTTTCTTAATAGTCTATTTCTTATGCACCGATATACCTAGTATGTGTAACAAATATCTTTTTGTACTTGTGAGAAACTTAGATGTCCTACATTAGAGTTCGTAAGTTAACATGGGCAGTGGATGTAAGTACATATAGAGTGCCTGACTGTACACGGACCTCATCTACTTACTCATCCAGAAACACTTTATGTTCTTGTTAGTATGTAACTTCTACGTGTCTAATATTTGATATAAGTTGATTTAGTTAATATTTATCTTTTGTCCAACAGTACAAATTGCATTTCAAGTGCAAATTCATCTTTAAGTGTGATTTTAAGTTAAACAGACGAAAACATGCATTTTACAACTCTCAGGACAACATTGATGAATTTATTCAGTAAAAAATTAATTGAATATAATAAAAAATATTTATACGAAAATTAATCTTGTTATTTGAAGGGAAATTATTACAATTGGATTCTAAATCTGTTTGATTATGTCTGTATTAAATTCTACATATTAGAAATAAATAATCCGCACCTTCTAAAGTTAAATAAGTGAAATTTCACTTAAATAAGTGACTATTCACTTATTCAACTTTAGAGGGCATATTTAGTCATTACATAAATTTTTTTAATATCTCCTTCAATTAAAAATTAAATTGAATTTCTTTTTAAATACTAAAGTAAAGGAGTGCAAATTTCTTCATTTCATCTTGCAGCTGTAATAAAATGAGCATCACGAGCTATTCAAATTCTTAAGTAAAGGATTTACATCTTTTCCACAATCATCAATATCACTAAACGTTAAGATATAAACATTTCCCTTAAATCCATGCAGAATGTACATATAGATTTTAAATTACAAAGCAATAAATAATCAATAGTCTTTACTGTTTAGACATGAATTTTCCGCAAATATCCTCCTGAAAATTTGACGATAATCGGTACAGGGCACTTCCGCGTGAAAAACACTAACGCAGTCGTTCCCTATCGAACGCCTCACTAACAATTAACTGCCGAGCGATGTTATGCTCGCAGTTTCCGGGCAGTCGGTTCCCGCAGCACGTAAAACACGCGTACCTCTCGGCGAGAAAACGAGCGGCGTCGCGACAATTAGGAATATCTTCGGCGAGAGTAGTGCCCGGCCGCGGCAGCACGCGGCCCGCGAGCTCCTGGACGAGGGCCTTTACGAGGGGGGCGTCGATGGACCGGAGTCGTCGAGAGTTTCGCGCGGCCTTTTACGAGGGCATTCGCCGGCCGCCCCGCGCTAACAAGCCACTTTACCCGCTTATCGGCGCTCGACATCGGCCGCCGCCTTGATTGGCCGCCGCCGCGAGCGAACGCGAGCCTTTCCTCGCGGACTTTCATTGCTTCGAAATAAAGCGAGCGGCATTTCTTTCTTTTTTTCCGTTTGAGGGTAAGTAAAAAATAGGGGTGGGGGAGGTTGCTTTACGGGGCGGCCGTGGAGTAGTATCGCTTTAAAAGGATTCGAGTCGCGCGAGTTGGAACTTTTTTTTCTCTTCTGTTTTTTTTTTTTTCATGGAAGTTTGAAAGATTTTTATCATCGGAATGGAGGAGGACGTAAAGAGCAGATGAATTTATATGTCTTGCAGTAAAGTAGAGGGCACGTTTCAGTGGGCACTTTATGCTTTTTAGCGAAATGCCTTTTCAAACTATTTTTTCTTTTCTTCCCTTTTTTTCAAATGGATCACTGTTTTGTTATAAAAAGTGTTTAAAGTTTAATTCTGAAAGCGACGTGAACAACTTTTTTTTAATTATGTTATTTGTAAGTAGGAGGAATTATTTATTCCATGTAATTGCAAACAACTTTTACATAACTATTTTTGCAATTTTTCAAATCATTCATTTAATTAGGATAAATTGTAAAATCGTGGTTCTTAAGTAAAAAATTATTATTCTGAGAAAAATTACTTTATTTCTATTAAAGGGGCTACTGATTTGATCGTATATAGCTTAGGAAAATTCATATTACCTCGTACATTCATCACCAAATGGACTCTAAATCTGACATATTTCCCGTTAACATATCTGTTCTTTCAGTTTTATATGTAAGCTAATAAGACCTGAGAGACTAGGTTTCTGACGCCAGGAAGAAGTCTATTGGCGTTCTATCATTTAAGTGATTATAACAGATTATGAAAAAATCATTGAAAAACTCGAATGAATGCTGTAATCGTTGTAATCAAATGCCACTGAAACGTTTTTGTTTTTTCGACGCAGTTTGCTGGTATTTTCGACATCGTTTAAGTAGACGCTCCAACTCTCCTTTGAATAGATATTACATGTAATACAGATTCGTAGAATTATGGGGTTGTTGATTACGATGATTTTTCTCAAATTAATTATGTACATACTCAATTTATTGAACATTAGTCTCTTGTCAGATTCTGATTCTACGTAAAAATGATTAGTTTCTTTTAATAATTTGAACAAAACTTTCCTGTTTGGTTTCTAAACTTATTGGGCTTCTTCGTTACTGTACCGGTTTCTTCGTTACTATACTTATATTAACGGTTTCTTCTTATTCTTACAGGCATAACGGAACTTGCCTATCTCTCGGATAGACTGGTTATTACTGGTATTGCTGACGGACCATAACTACCACGGCGAGAAACATTCGAATCAAGCATCGTTCAGATATTTGTCGATACATTCTTAGAGAAAGCTTCAAGGCTGGACCGGTGGTGAGGAAGAAAGAGCAAGAGAGAAAGAGAACTAGAGAGAGAGAGGGAGGGGGGGGGCATCACGCAAAAATATTCGAAATATCGGTTTTAGCCTTGGGGGCATCGAGGCGTCCGAGGAATTCCCGCAATTGGAATATCCCGGAGTGAAATTAGCGGAGCCGCGCGTCGATTACTTCGCGCGCATGACGATTCGCCCCCCCCTCCCCGGAGTTCCTGGATCTCGTTCAAGGCTCGTCTAGCGATCGCTGGATTATTGCGGGATGATCGATGCTGAATTTAAAATTTTAATCTTTTTGGCGGCCGGCGCGGATCGTACTTTGGCGCCGGTATGAAAGTCGCTCAACTATCGTCAAATGGCCATATCTTTTTTTAATATTAGCCACATTTTAGGAGAAAGTCACAGTGTGCACATATTTCTTTTATAGAATTTCCGGACAAATTAAAAAAAAAAAGGTACAGATTTTTATTTAAAAAAAAATGGATTTCTATTCGTTTTAGACGAGTAGAAAATGTGAGGTAGAATAATACGACAGGTATACTTTCCCAGCGCCCTTCACAGTTATCTTGCTTTGACAAAGTGCTGCGAGTGAAATTTCACTTTGAACTAGAATAAACATATACATACATTCTGTCATTTGAATTTCCAATGCAACTTCAATTTATTGAAGTGCGTTTTCTCGTAATTTGCAGCGAGTATCCCACGGCAAACTAAAGCGAAAAATCAATATTTTTGTAACAAGAAACTGCATTTAAACGCGACTAGTTAGACTATTCAAATATGCATTTTCGTTTAATATTCAATTTTACAAAACTTTCGTATTTCACTAAACGAATGAATATAAATAATTAACTTTATAAAATTAATTTATTCCTTCAATTCTTTTTAATTTAGGAATAATAATTTTACAAGATAAGACTGTGAGTTTTTTGTCTGACAATCTTCTTTATAAGAATTGTATTGTTCTATTAAATTTATTTTTTAATTTGTATAATTAGGATTTTTAATTTGTATAACTTGTTTAGCTGTGCTGTTATATTTAAAGTACTTTTTACAAGATATTTATTATCTAAATTCAAAGACATTAATTATCATATTATTTATACTTATATAAAAGAAACTAAGTGTTCAAAATGCATTTATAGGTTGATGAAGGTGGCAGACTAGTCTCTGAAACATCGTTTCAAATCAAAAAGTCAATTGCTACCTTTTTTTGAGTGCTCTGAACCAAAAACAACAACAAATTAGTACCAAAAGTAAATTTTCACAGCATCGAGAGCTCTCGAATGAAAAGCTCCGTTGTTTATGAAGTAAGCCGGGGGTGTATCGAGTAAACTTAAACTGCGGTACCTGAAAGCCGTCGTAAGTCCAGGAGCCGAATTTCATGACGCAGGTCTGCTCGTCAAAGGGGAAGTACTCGACGTCGATCTCGCAGGAAGACTTGTAAATTGCTGGCGGCTTCCACTCGACTCTGCCGGTGTAGTTGAGCGTGGCTTTCGTCGCCAGGGTTACCTCGAAATTGCCATCGGCGCTGCGGACATTTTAATGCGACGTTTATTGCCACCCTCGACTTTTTCCACCCCCCCCCCCCCCCAGCGCCTGCCGCCCGGCCTTGCACCGCGCGATTTTCCTCATTGTACGTTAAGCGTCGTTAAGCGGCGCGTTTAAGGGCCAAATTGGCAGGTGCATTTACCCGCGGAGATACGAGATTCTGGAGTACGTGATTTCCACGGCTGGACGATCTTCCGCTTGTTTTACTTCAATTTTGAGGCATTAAACTCACTTTGTGTTGGAGTGTGCAAAAGAAATAATCGCGAAGATTAATTTGTTCTAGAATCACGGTGATTTTTTTAGATCCGTAGGTTCAATTAGCTATGTGCCAGATCTGTAAACAGGAAATGCCAGTTTCCTTTACAGAACAAGAACTTGGTATGTATAAATTTTGTCTGTTTAAATAAATAATTAATAAAATGAAAATTTTGCGTATTAAAAAAGTTTGTTAATAAACTCTATTTACCTTCTCCCGGCGAGATGAAACTTGATAGAACTAATGAGACGTAATGCATGAAGCGGCTTTTTGTAAACGACGGCGAGACACTTGGGAATTAGTGTTTATCTCATTAAGAGCTCACTGGCATTAAGGGGCAGAATATTACAGCGGGGCGCACTCACTTGTTGTACAAAACTATGTCGGGTCTCCATATGTGGTCAGAAGGAACGTGCAGCATCTCGACACCCCCGTATTCCTTCGGATCCCATTTCAGCTTGTAATCGTACCATGACTGCGAACAAACATTTGAACATTAACTTTTTTTCTTTAAGAAGGGGTTTAAATTTTTATTATTAATAAACTGAAGTATTACAAATGACATAAATCTTTTGAAATTAATTAAAATTGTTGTGCCAGACAATTTTTGGACAAAATAAATCGGCCTATTATATTAAACTGATTTTAGGGGGAGTCGCCGACTGGTGCCCACACGTGTTTCTCGATTTCGACACTAGACATGCCATGTGATTGATGAGATTGAGCTTCACTTTGTAATTCGAAACTATTAACGACAATTAATTTTTCGAGTCACCAGCGTCAAAAATTGATGACTAACCTTTTGTGCTGAGCAAGATAATTTTGTAAGTCTCAGCGCTCTTTTAATCTTTAAGATATAACCTGGAAGTACATTAATTCTTCCACTTCTCAATAATAAAATCAAATTAGAAATTTGTTATCTATTATCGACGTATTACTATCTAAGCGGAAAATTTGTATAAAATATTCTTTTTTAATTTATGTTTTATTTTCGGCAAAAAATGTCTACAAATATACAGTATGACTGATTAGTTCATTAATAGTTATTATAGATTTAAATTGTAAATACTTTCTGCAATCAAATATTAGATTACTTTCATTTTAACGCAATTATAAGAATTAATATATAGTTTTTAACATAGATGTAATATAAAGTCTAATGAACGAAATAACCTAAAGGTAAAGCGTGGATTATAAGAAAAGGAAGGACCCTGATAGGGTCATGAAGAATTTCCTTTATTGGCGTGGAAAAAGTGTGTTTGATTTGTGAAACAAGCACTGTGGAGTTTAAACGAATACTTGAGTTCTTGCTTGCTGTAAATGCAGCAAAATAAAAGCAGCTTTTAAAAAAGAGAAGTGGGTCATAAGAGAGAATGCGGGGTGGTACTGCACAAGAAATTGTACATAAGCCGGCGAATCCCTTACAAAGTAAGCCGCATTAAATAAAGGTCTAATAAAAACATTAACGGAATTCACTTTTAACCAAATCACGAAAAAGAAAAGTAAATATAAATTAAAAACAATAAATTAAATGCATATTTTTTACTTTATAATCAAACAAATCAACATTGAAAAAAAGAATTTGCCGTTTCAACTGAATATTTCTTCAAATAAATTAAATCTTTTTTTGAAAAAGCATTTCGTAGCTTCAAAGATATATTTAGTTAAACTACTAATTTCTTTTTTCACAGAAGACTTTTCACAAGTATTTCTGCTAGCTAATAAAAACATCAACCAGAATTTAATTAACCGCGCTAATCTCTCACAAGAAAATTTTTGGATTAAACTTAAGAGCAGTGAATAAACGAAGTATACATAATTTTCGTTTTAAAATCAAATACAGAAAATAATTCAACTGCAGCGCACCGCCGCAATGTTAAATTGCTGCGCACTGAACATCAACTCATGGCGCGCGCCTCTGACCCTTCAGCCGCGCAAATCCGACGCTCGGGCGGCACAATGGCAAGCGCTAGGGCAAACAATTCTAATCCCGCGAAAGCCATCAACTATACGAAATTTCGCATTAGCGCGTAAAATTAGCGGAGGGCGGCGGAGGGATCGCGCCGCCGGTGAAACTTCGCGCCGCTCGTGCCCGGGGCCGCGGCGTTCGCAGCTCCTAATCCCGCGCGAATGCGTTAAACGCCGCGACGGTTGACGCGCGGGCGGCGGGGGGCAGTCAGGCGCGACGGACCGCCGGTAATGCGAGCTCGCGCCGCGATTATTACGCGCGCTGTGCACGACCTCCGCGTTCAGGTATGCGTGACCTGCAGGTTTTTCGTCGGGGCTCGCGGTTTTCGACGCGCACGGGGGACTTCAGTTTAAGGGGTTTAAAGTTGAGCGGGATGGAAATAAAGAAACGCGAGGACGCGAAGATTTGCTGGGAGGTGTCCTGTAATTAAGCTGGATTTAGAGTGGAATTATTTTCGTTTTATTGTCAAATAAAATTAAAGGCGTATTTAAAATTCTTCATTCAGTTTCCGTGGTTATTCTTCGTGTTTATAGATTTACAGAGGCAGTGGCAGTAATACCTCCTTGCAATTGTATTGCATCGTGAATGTATTAATTTAATAATATATGAACGGATTAAGTATGGAGACATTTAATATGAAATGTACGTGATTACTTGTATGAGCATATTTAATACGTCAAAATACGACGAATTAAAAATAGCTTAACCTCTTCTTGCACTTGTACACATATGTGTACACCGATATTTTTCTTATTTTTACTATAACTTTATTTAAATTGAAGATAAAAGCTAAAACAAAATTTCGGAAGCTACTACTATGCTTTAGCATAGTAGCTAAACGTTAGCATAACTACCTAACATCACAATAAAAATAATACCTAAATTGAAGCTTAATCATACAAAAAGTACCGTGTAAAAAGAGGTTAATGACCCTTTTCCACATTTCATTTGAATGTATATTGTTGCAATAAAAATTCGAAGAATCTGTAGAGCTTGAAATCTTAATTAACGGCATTTTAGAGATTGGCACTAACACGCGATACGGAAGCTCCCACCAGTTCATCCCTCGTTAGGATGCATGTATTCCTGACTCGCGTCCCTTACCGTTGGTTATTACATACCCTCGCTGTATTCTGTTCTATCCCGTGTTTTTCGTTGAGACTCTTATAACTTGATTTATTTGCGGGGATTATTTTACCCTACGGAGATCGTGTGAATAAGGTTTTTCGACGCGTTTATACAAGCGAATAGAGAAGGGTTGGATTTTCCGTGCTTACGGGTTTATCCTCCGTGACCTTTTCAGTACGTGGCGCTTTCTTTTATTCCATTATTTTAGGTATACTTAGACGACCCTGCGTTTCTTTTATAATCCGTACATAATACAGATATTCGTCTTTCGTTTGTAGCTTGCATATGTGAAAAAGTGAATTTAAGAGAAATCATGAACCTTTTTACCTATTTTGATAAAAAATGTAGTTTCATATTCTATGCTTGTGTCTTGTTTATAATTACGTTGAAAAAGTAAATTGAAATTACGCACATCGACAATAATAATTTTAAACTCACATATCGACAATAGTTAATTTTAAACTGTCCATTATAATTCGATTTCAGTTTATAACGTGGGAAACACAAGATTAACAAGGAATTTCAGAAGAAAATCGTGCATCTTGCAAATTTTGTTCTTGATAAAAAGGAATTCAAGCGAAAAGCATTTAAATTTTATACAGACACGCGTTAGAATAAAACAAAATTATTTACAACAATTGCATCCTACCGTACACGAACGATAAATTTTCATGAAAATGAGAAAAACAAACTCCCGCTCGCCTTGGAGAGCCGTGGGCCATCGAATCGATCATAGCGGCGGGTCAAGAAGAAAGTCGAGCTCGCCTCTCGACCTTTGCACACTTTTCGCCGTCGTCACACTTTAGCCGGGCGAAAACAAGCCCCGGATCCCGCGCGCCCGGCCTCTTACGTAATCCCCCGCCGAACTACAAAGTGGGTTGCACGCCTCGGCGGACCTGTTTTCTGGCCGCGCTCTAGGTTCACCTTTGCCGCGGATGTAGCGAGTACACGGCCAGATGACTCGAGTGGAGAATTTACATGTGGTTAGATGACGCGGTGTAATAATGGGTCAATGTTGCACGGGCGATTATGCGAGATGCGAGTGCGCTATGAGGTGAAGTGGTTAAACATTTCTGAAATTATTATGCACTGACTATGCTCAGAATTACAAGGTAAACTTACATTTAGGATTTAAAAAGAAAATATACAGTTAAAAAAGAAAAAATTCATTACTTGTTTAGATAAGAAAGCAAGTACTTAGATAAAGGATGTTTTAATACTTCCTTACGTTTAATTTGCGGAAATATAAGAAAGAGGCGAGTAGAATAAGGCGCTAATTTAATTAAGTACACTAAAACTTTTTCTTCTAATGAATAGATTAGTTTTTTATAATTTAAATAATTTTTCTATACAATACGGTCATTAAAGTTTTGTAATTTAAATAATAAATATGATACTGAACGTATGGTATTAATCTATTATGTATTACATTTCTAATAATAATCCCATTTTAGATAGTTAATAACGATTGTTGCATGATTTGATAAAAATTACTTCTGAATAATACATGCAGTTATGTATGTGTAACATTATTAGTTGCACGTGGTGTACGTTATTTTAACAGAAAATCCGAAATAGATTATCAATATTACTGACTATAAGATAAATTAATCCTTGTAATTTTCTTTCTAGATATTCTACATTAATTTAATTTGTTCGAGCAAAATGTAATTACAGGATCTTTTTTAACTCTTTGATCAAGATACTATACCGCCTAATATTTGTCTCTTTTACTTTACATACAAAGAAATCGTTTGTTACAATTTACGATTCAAAGAAACAACCTTCAAATTTAAAAGCAATTGAAACTTTTTGCATTCAATTTGTAAATGAATTCAAATTTTTCGCATTGGAGCAATAAATTTGATCAAGATTTAAACAGAAATCGATGCGCCCTCGTCAATCACGTCCTGGTCATACGTATTCCTTCGCGTTTCAATACCCGGCGAAACTTTTATTCTTGAACCGCAGGGGTAACATCCCGTTTACCCTTCTACCTAAATCCAAAAGTCCTGGCGACGACTCATCGAACGAGCCCCGCTCGGTGGCACCTAAATCACGCAGCTGGCGCGAAAAAAGAGGCGAGGAGGGGGGCGGGAAGCGCCGGCGTCCGCGTCATCAATTTCGCTCCCGTCGGGGCAGCCTGCCGCGAGTTACGGTCGCGCCCCTTTTTTCCGAACAAGTGTTTTTCGACCGGGGAGAAATAAGGGCGCGAACGACGTTCGCGGTCGCTGCGTCCTTGCACACATCGCCGCGCGAAGGCCGAGTGTTTGCGCAACTTTTCGGGGCTTTCAGGTACGGACGAGGGGACGATGTCACCTTTATCTCCGATTGCGGTTTTTAAGTTCGCATTCGAGGGGTGCTTTTGTCGGGTGGAGGATTATGAAGCGGCTTGGCACTGATATTACTGCTCTTTGGGGAGAGAATTGAAATTTACGTGAGATTCGCGTTCGTACAGCGTAAAAAAAGGAAACTGTAATCTTGAGATGATAAAAATGAACCTTTACGGCTTATGTTAAATAGAGAACTGATAAGGCGAACATAGTGTTTGCAATTGGCATACAGATTATTAATAAATTCTAAAAAAATTGTGTTAATCTATTAAAATATGATAAAAATATAAATAAGTTTAAATAAATTGGTGATTCTTTGAAAAAATACATTTTTTGCTAAACTCCGTGGTGGTTAATACTTCTTTTTCCATGGATAAGGTTGATATCTCGCAATTTATAATTTCACCCTCATTCTAATGTAAATTAAATTCTACTGTAAGTTTTATTTTTATAAAAAACTTTATTTTATCAGAAAAGTTAATATTTTTTCAGAGAATCACCCAAATAGAAAATAATTATAGTAAATATAAACAATCATTTTAATTTATAAAGTGACTTAATAAGAGAATTAAATGCGACTATATTTTTAATGATATTCAAAATTTAATGATATTAGATTTTAACAAAATCTAATTGTTTAAGTTTTATACTCATATTTTCTTTATATTATCAAAGCTTGAATTGGACTAAAATTAAGGGAGTATGGGACCGACTGAGCAAGTCAAAACAACGACTATACACTCATACGCACAAACACACAGAGTGACATTAGCTCTATCTCACTCGCACGTACGAACATATCATAACCTTACTAGGTTATACTCAATTTATTTATTTTTTCCCTAT
>JAXIUT010000021.1:15162036-15173745 GCA_035586675.1 Eurytoma californica
AGGCCGAAAATACAATCTTTCGAAAACGGCATAGGTCGGAAAGTTGTATTTTCGGTCCGCTAGGCTGTAAAATTAATTTATTTCACATTTTTATATATTTCATAAAAAAAATACCTCAAAATTCTTTTTTGTAAAAATGACTAACGAAAAATTCCTGTAGGTACAAACAATTTTAGATACCATTATTGAAGATATCTTATAACTCACGTGTTAAAGTTTAAATTAGTCATTGAAAAATGAAGCCCACATCCTTAGTAATCTGAGAAGTAGAAGTCTACATTTTAACAACGAGATAACAAATAAAAACTTAATGCAGTGTAACGATAGCGCGCCGAATAAAGGACCCATTCAACAAAGCGAACAAATGTAAAGAGAACATCGCACTTCGAGAATCTCCATTCGCGAAAAAGCGCGTGTAGCAGTCTTCAGCGAGGAAAATTCCCCGGCAGCTCGCGGCGTAAGTCACAATCTCAGTGGAAGGCGAAGGCAGCCGCGCGAGCGCGCATTTATTTTCGCGAAAAAGGTGGCGCGATAATGCCTCGGCCCGGCGAAATATCGCGACGAGCCCGCGGAAGTCTGATTCGACGGCGGCGCGGCACCAGATAAGGGGAGAAACGGGCGGCGCGCGAAGGGGAGGCGACGGAGCGCACGCGGCCGCCGGTAGCCTAGGCGAGGGAACGCTCGAAAAAATCCGGAATCGTCGAGCGGTGCATTCAATTCTACTCGCTTGCGCTTCCGTCGTCGGGTTACGCTAATGCACTCGGTGTTTTGCGAGATTTTACTTCCTTCTCTTGGGTGGCGGGGAATAGAATATTTTATTTTTTATTTTTCGTCGTAATTTTTAGGATGTTGCTGGATATTTGTTCGTTGAAAAACATCTATTCATTTATTTAACGGGAGTTTAAAATTGAACGAGATTTTTAGATAGGTAACCGCAATTTTCTGTAACGATGAGTGAGATTTACATGGAAAGATATCTTCATAAAATTTTAGAATCATGGTAATCTTGAAAGAAAGTGTCTGATCAAATTAGTAAAAATGTTCCTATTAACGTTGCAAAAAATTTCGCACTTGACGAGTAAATTTGTAATTTTTAATTTTCTAAGGATTACTAAAACCATACAATAATTTTTTTTTGTATATATTAGTACATTTTTTTTTATAGATCACATTTTTAATGTACACTGAAATATGTACTGTTTACACTCTAACTGAATTTTGAACAACAAAAAACTGGTATAAAATTTTGACCACAATAATTCGTTTTCCAATACATTTTATATAAAAAAAATGTTTGGAATTGCATGATTTATGTCATTTCTTAAAAATACTACTATTATATTTTTAAACAAAAATATATAATAAAACTATATAAAACAGTTGAAAAATTACCTGCTCGACCCAGAGGTTCGTCGTCATTATCTGGTTTTTCAGGTTCTGAAAAATAAACAACAGCATGAAACGCCGATAAACAATCGCAGGCGAATGACAAATAACGGCAAAATACCCATCGCTCTTTTCCCCCACCGTCACGACGTATATGCATCTCCGCAGCGCAAGAGCAAAACGAGTCGCGAGCAATAACAATCCCCGAGCAAAAATTCAATGAAGGGTAAATCGCGAAAAATAAAGCTGGCGCGGATAAAATATCCCATCGGGTCCCCGGGCAAACCGAATCCCAAAGTCATAAGTCGCTCAAAATCGGCGCTCGTACAGCATTTCCCGGTAGCCTGCGGGGGCGGCTTCACCCGCTCCCCCGGGACATTCGTCATGCGCGCGGATTTCGACGTGGGAGGGGTAACAGGGGAGGTAGGTATAACGATTTCTACGTGCGATTGGAGCCCGGCGAAAGAAAGGACCGGGGCTCGGCGGTAAATATTTAAACGGTGATTTACCACGTCGATTAGCTGCGATAGTTTGAGCTTGATTTTAACTGTCAGGGCATCCGTCACGTTGACGACCGGGCGGACGAGCTTGTTGTAGTTGGAGAGCAGGTCGTCGTACAAGCGCTTCGCGTCCGGATTCCCCGAGCATCCTGCAATCAGAAAATCATACTATTTTATAGGCCGGTGTTTCCTTTTTTTTTGAATCTGCATTTTTGTGCTGATTTGTTCTGCTGTTGAAAGTTCAAAATGTTTTAACTTATAGGACAAGAGTAGAGACTTGATGATAAAACGCTGAACATTCGATACACTGGCGTTTATTTCTTATACAATAATTATATAATTATATTATTATATTTATTTCTTATAATATACACCGTTATTTCTACTTCAATTCTAATTCTATGTATGACACTGAGTGTCTTTTTTTAATGTCAAATTTTCAACTCCATTTTTAACACTCATTATTTATAAGTGTCCTTTTCTAAGAAAAAAGTTAGATAGGTGGATTTTTGTTTTTTTTATAAACAATTTTTAACAAATATATTATTAACACTCGTTTGTTCGAAAAACTAGAGAATAATAAACTTATCAGAATAGAGTATATTGCAAGTAGTGCGCAAATGAGTGTGAGAACTATCTGCCCATAAGTTGTTCATAAATAGTATTTTAATAATTATAAAAGTACTGTTATCTACATTTTAGCATCAAATTTTTCATAGTACCTAATAAAAATGGTAATGAATATCTGTGTATCCTTCAATAATCACAGCTTGAAAACAAAGTTCGAAAAAATCTTAGCCTTTTAAACTCTAAAATAAAAACAATCTCACGATCCATTAAAGCAAAGCATCAGAATAAGCGAACGGGGAATCCGCAGTTCCCCGCCTCGCGGGGTCTACATATACGCGGGAATCGCTCAGGCCACGCTCAAGCGGTGTGCACGCGAAAAACAAAAAACGCAATTCCAGTGGAACAAAAAAAGGAGCCGCGGTGCCTGACTCACAAAGGCGCCGGCCTAAAATATTCAACGGGCGGGATAAGCGCGAATGCTCGCTCGTGCCCGGGTAAATCCATGAGCCGCGGCTCTTTAAGACGCTCGAGGAAAAAAAAAGCGGAGCGGGCTGTGGATAAAAAGGAGGCAGAGTAACGAGAATGAACACAGAGGTCGTTTTTTGCCTCTACCTAAGCACGAGGAAATTTGGATAAATGAGGATAACAAGTTGGCTTGTTAGAGTCCTCGCTGCAGTTGACTCGGTGCTTATATTTTTCGGTCGAAGACAGAGAGCGAGTCAGGTACATTAGATAGAGAGATATGTAGATATATAGAGAGAGGGATAGAGAGAGATATAGTCAGGAGGGAAATGCTCCATGCAAATGAATCTCGTACCGCATGCGCTCGCTCGTCTCTGTCGGACGCTTTGCTTGTCACCTACTCTAATTTCACCCTGTGTATTGTTATACTGTTTAAAATCTGTACGCTAAGACCTCAACAGTTGGTGCAGATTTTATATCTTGCGTATTGTATTAAATACGTGCCAAATATTTACCTATTTTCATTTATATGCAAAGTCAGTTTTTAGTATGAAAACGATAAACATTTTGATTATATGTATATAAACAGTTGCTTAAGCTTAAGAAAAATTATATTTTTATGTTCCAAAAGAGACTATTTGATATATTCTTATCTATTTATTCTTTTATCCTTTTAATCCCCCAAAATAAATTTCTCCTAGAATTTTTAAAGAAGTCCTACTTTTTTAGGCCTTCTTGTACAAAATCATCTGACCCTTGTTGATTATTTTCTATCAAAGAATTATTTTCCAAGTTTGAATGAAATTCAAAACCCGCAGATTGTGGTCTCTTCTAAATTTTCACAGTCATCATTTTTCATATAAAGTGATTGGTTGTTCGAGAGTTGCCTTTATTTTTTATTATTACTTTTTATTTGATAGTAACTCAGAAATCTTTGTGCGTGAAATATACGCCTAACCTAATATAAATAAAAATAATCTAAAAGAATAAAAATAGAATACAATAATAAATTGTTTTTCGATTTTATACTAAAAATGATCAAAAACAAAATCACAGGTATAAATTATTTTACATTTACTTAAATACCCCTGAATACTAATATATTAATAATCATTTCATAACTTAGTTATTTATAAATATCAGGTACAAAATATTGCACTTTTGTGATATCACATTAAATAACAAACAAGAGACATGGATTTCCACTCATTATTTTAAAATAATTTTAATTAATGGTGTATTTTTTTTTTTAAATTAACTTACTCTATCTTTTACTCTAATTGCAAGAGAATAAACTAGTTCTGTACCTTGCAATAACATTTTACGTCAATCTCGCGCATATCCTCCATCCAATTACGAGAAGAACCTCTTAGAAGAAGAAATAAAATTTTTTTTTAAAAGTCCTTTCCCCACTCGCTACACCGTACCAGCGCACTCCATTACGAGGCGCGCCCTTAGCATGCAAATTTGAACGAGCCGGCAAATCACCTCAATCTGGAGTAAAGCAATGGCGCGTTGTCGCGTCTAACGCAATCATGCATATTAATCCGAGCGCCACCTCGAAGATCCCCGCGATCGAGCGAACGCCGCGCACAATTCGGGATCCACGAAATCGTCGTAAAGCTCCGTCTGTGCACTACGTCGCAAGGGGAATCCCCGGCGTGTGTCTAACGATGTTTGCGCGTGCGGAGGTGTACAGCGATGCTCCGCGCGGCGTTTAATTGCGAGGGCGCGCCCCTTGGCCGTCGGTGATTGTTAGACGCGCGAAGAAAAGGATACATCGGCGCGTGACGTTGATAATGCCGCCGAGCCGGGCTCGTCTCGCTAATGGGAACGGAGTAGGGTATTTGTAATTGGAGTTGTTGCGGTGCCGCGCAGGCACTATGTCCGGACACGACGGTCTGCGGCTCGTTATTATACCTGCTGATGTGTGCAGCTAACGACTTGAAATTAGAGAAATTCTAGTGGGCTGCCAGTCCACCGTAACTTTTCATATTTTATATAGGTATATATTGATTTAATCGATGGAAATTATAAGTTATGGCTTTTTGGTGTGGTGGTTTGATAATGAGCGAAATATCTCAATACTTGGAAATACTAGATTCAGTTGTCGATTGATTTTCTGGCCTAATAAATTGTAGTTAAGACAGAAGGTTAATATAAAATATTAACTATATAAAAAATAATAATATACTATAGCAGCTTTCACTGTTACCTGGTATCCTAATAAAGCTATATAAAAACAAAAAAAAATCGCTGTTCAACTGCATATCTATACAAAACCAGATAAGAGCACCCGAAGTAATGTCGCTAAAGTACTCGACTGTTCGATAATGATCGCTTCGCGTAGTCCAAGGCGTACGCAAAACTACACAGAAGTCTGATCGCTAATGGCATCAATCAAAATTTTATCATCGCGTGGCATTTTACCCTACGCGATAAAACTTCAACGGGTGTACGTATGTACGTGTAGTACAGAAATAGCGGAGGACGGTCGACCCTTTCAGCTCGTCTTGACGGCCCTGCGCGATAAGGATTTACGGTGGCGTATAAAAGCTGCAATTGTCTGCCGGGATCATCGGACGGGAGCCTCCTAAAATGCAAAATAATCGCCGTAAAGAGAGCGACGCGCACTTCGAAGCTGCAGCCGCCCGTTTACGTCGCGCGAGCGGCAGCTGCAGGGCCGCCTCGTATCGGCGAGCTTTTCCAACCGTAATGGCCTTCTTTTTTTCTCCGACTCCCGAGCATCTCCGCCGATCCTCGATTCCATTGAACTTCCCATTCATAAATATAAATTACCTTCTTTTTTCTTTTGCAGATTGCTTATTCATAAAGCTGCGTACACGGGTGTTTCGAGATTGTGTCCCCCCGTCGCGCGGAATGGGGAATCTATTTTTAATGCCTTGACGAGGGAGAGAGAAAATCGCGGGAATAAACTTGCAACGTGGCGGAAATGCAGCTGGAATACAGAGGAGCCCGATCGAGTGTTTTCTTTGTTAAGGCCGAACGTCGCGGCGTGTAATGAAGTCAATTCTCTGATTAAGTTGTGAAAGTAAACACTACAGGTCGGCGCAAAAAATTTGCATACCCGATATGCCCGAGATAAGAATCCATTTGAATTTGTAATTCAGCCAATACACCGCGATGTTTCTCGCATGAATTTTAATCCGAAGTGATATTTTTGCAATCGCCCGGCAGCCCTGTCCCGGTTGCATTGATCCACTTTAATTTCGACGCGGGGAAAAAAATGTGCATTTTCAAATCGCACTCCGTAATTCTCGTACCAATTCCGCACTTTTGTTAACCATTCATAGCGGCAATCAAAATGCGTACCACCGTCACCGATTCATAAATACGGAATGACGTTAGCGCGTGCGAGAAAGAGAGAGAGAGAGAGGGTCACTGAAAAGGCAAATCGAGCAGTGTCCCTAATAAACTCGCGGGCGAAATGGGCGTATAAACAAAATTGAGGCCGGAAAGGAAAAACGGGACTGGCTCCACCCGTAAACTTGCGGATCGGTTACGTGACCGGCATGTGTCCTTTGCAGGTATTCCCTCCGCGCATACTCACACATGAAAGAAGGTTGTGTTGACGACTCGAGGTATACGTGCAGTTAGTCAGCGCCCTCACGGGCGGAATCCATAACTTTTTGTGCGCACACGTACGACACACGGAGCCGAAATACAACCTTCAAACTCTTTCTTGTGTAAGTGTGCACGGAGCGAATACGCTGGCCGCTTCCGTAAGCGGAGGAGGAAAGGCCGAGGTCCTCTCATTACTGCAGCTCCGGGGAAAAATGAGCTTGCGCGTACCTTTTAAAGGGGAGCTCGTGTACGTATCTGCTGATGCGCGAAAAGTAATCTTGGGATTTTTAGGGAAAAGTGAGAGTAAAAGATGAGTGGGCGCTGTTATGAGACCTTTTTAAGTTTACTAGTTTTAACAGCGTAGGTATTTTCTCGGTAAATGTGAATAAGTGAAATTCACGACTTTCGCGTGAAAATAAGTGAAGTTTCGCTTATTGCACCTCATAGGTCCTTCAGTTATTCGATATTTAAACGGCTTCTAACAATAAATAAGTGTCAATGGATTAATTTCCTCTAGAACTCCACTTATTCATGTTGACAGAATTCCTGATCTGAAAGAAATCACTAACAATGTGGGCGACAAACTATTAATTTATTGTTAATAAGTCAGTGCAGTAAGGCCTTGTAATTTGTAATTTGTAGATGTTTTAATTTGTAGTATTTCTTAATTTATTAATGGAAATTAATAATTATTAACGGTTTCTTTTTGTTCACATGCAGTAATAATGTTATTACCACATTTAAAAATATTTAATATTGTATGAAATTACAATCTGCATACAAGTGAATTCAAATTATTACATATGATCGATATTATACTTACGCAATTTTTTATATTATTACTTAAATATAAATATTTACAATAAACGACCCTGTAAACAAAAATTAATCATAAATTGGCCAGAATATACATATTTTGGCCAATTTATGTTTTTTTTGCAGGGTATTAAACATTTTTAAATGGAATGCAAAATTTCGTGCATTTGCTAAGATTTGTGCAATTTAATTTACCGTATTTCATTAAAAACAGATGATTTTTAAATATGCAAAATTAAATTTGGATCTTTAATTATTCTTCCTTAAAAGAAATTAATATTTCTCTCGTAATACCGCACCTGTACGGTACACTCAAATAAATTCATATAAAAATAAAGCCGGGCACAAAAACAAATCAAATTCAAAACAGTGGCGGCAATAACACATAAGACGTCAGGACCTCACCTGATATGAGCACCAACACAATCCACATGATCCCCACCAGGCTCTTCATCATGTCATTGTGACGTCACGTCCGCCTCATTTCTCCTCTGCTTCGTGGCCTCCCGATCCCTCGGCGTTGCCTCGCCCCGGCAACTCGGCCCTCGCGCGGCACCCCACCTGCAACACGCGAAAAGAACGCATACGTTAGGGTACGTGCGGATACCGGGGGCCGGAGGCACTCCTCCTCCGCCTCGCATTTGCATAACTACGCCCGCGCGATATTTTCGCCTTCGCGCGGGTACCGGCCTCTCGGACGGGGCCGAACAGACCTATATACGCATGTATACGTCGGGAAATTTATCGGGCGATTCCACGGGACGGATGCGATTGCAAGGCGTGCGCACCCACCAGGGAGGCGGACCGAATGTGAGTCAAGGTCGGGCTTTTTCGGAATTATCATAATTTTTGTAGCACATTTTTTCAGGGGGAGGGTTGGAGAGGGCACTTGGGATCTGACGCCGCTTTCGGTGTGATCAATTTTTCATGGCGGGGTGTATATAAAGGCATTGAATAACGAAATCGGTCGCGGGAGCTGGAATATCACTTTTTTGAAGGGCAGCTTACTGTGTTTTTATGATTCTATTTTCGCGATTGAATTTAGTTTTGCTCGTAGAAGTTCAAATAAAAAATATAAATATCACGTTTCTGTGCAATTTCTCCTAGAGAAAGATTTATGTCAATGTTTGGGCTAAGGATTGTCTATGACAAGATCACTCGATGTGTATTTTATCTAAATTGCAGTGTGATTGCAGGACCATGGAGCCTAGATACAGTGCAGAATTAACTTTTTTCTTTTGCCCATAGATGGACCAACACATCTCTCCCCTGAGATCTGTGGTTTCACTTTTATTTATAAGTAACCTTAAGACTTGGGTGATAATAAGGCAACTGGAGAAAGCTACTTGATGAGCCATCATTGAACTACTTATAGTCGATTATAAAAAAATAACGTAATTTTGGCAAAAATCAATATTTTTTTGCCACCATCAATTTTGTAATAAAAATCACTGAATTACTCTGTTCATATGATTACTTTAAAAGGATTAAAGCAATCATTAAAAAAATAATTAAGTCAAATTTTTATACATAAATCGATCAAATGTTACTAAAATTGCAATGAATTACTCGATAAGAAATAAATAAATTTGTCGATTGGACCTTAGATCTTTGATCTTAAAAGTAAAAAAGCTCGCACGGAAAGTGGGTCCGTAATTTTTTCAACATTCCATTGTATCGAGATAGCGGCTTTACTTCGGCGACGACGCGAGAGTCGAATTCGCTTGGTTTTCACGGGCGAACGAGCAGATGAAGTCCGCGCGTGACCCTCGCGCTCCATCGGCTGCACAAAATCCGCCTCGGTGCGCGTGTGTTTGATTTTGCTTTTATTCTTGTTTGCGAATTTTCATTATTTCATCGCTACTTTTCAAAGGCACTATGAATTCGATGCTAGATTAAATTACATTTGAACTGATATTATTATTTAACGTAAGAATAATTAAACGGCCTTCCATAAACTACTTATGTAGGAGCAGCATGGACTTTCTAGATATATGCCACTTTATTTGAGTACTAAGTTTATTAGGACCGTAAAAAAGTTGCTGAGGAAAATTTACGAAGGAATAACCTCTCGTGAGAGCATCAAAACTTAATACTATGTACCATTAGGTGAGAAATCTCGCTTGTAAGATTATTATTTTAGTAATAATAAAATTATAGAGAAATTCTTTGCTTATACTCTATAATAAAATTAGCTCGTGTTTGGAAAAGTTATTATAATTCGTATAAAAATTTAATGGTCGATTCTAATTAGATAATTTGAGCGCACGTGACCAATCATCATCTTTCCTTATATTACTGAATTTCTGTTAGATGGAGAAGATCAACTTTTATATACTTGAATACAAGTTGCTAGTCTCATATTTACATTTATAGTCGCTATAAAATGTTGGCAGTTAGCGTCTGAGAAAGACTATCAACGTTTTACTAAGGAGTCCGCGCTAACATTCTTGGATCTCGATATAACTTGGCCTCCAACCATAAGAGCATCTATCGAGGAATAATCCGGCTACTCCGATACAAGTAGCTATAGTGTCAGAGCTATTGATCGAAAATGACGTTTAATAATTCTTACGTAAAACAATCTATTGAAGGTAAACATTTCTAATTAGATCATTAAGAAATATATTTCATACAATTTTGAACTCCTTTCGCTGTTCATTTATTTCAGTAAGTGAATTAATTTTTTTATCCAACTGTCTGAAATGAATTGACCTGAATAGAATTGAGTTTAATAGAATTGCCTTTTTTGTTCGAAGTATAAATTAATACAATATATTCATTAATTTTGAATATGTATATTTTATACCTACAGATACCATAATTTATAGACAGGACTAGTGGAGGAGCCTTACTAGGGAGTCAAATCCATTGTTCTTTAGTATTTCTGTGACTTCAGACTTTAAATAATAAAATACAGAAATACGGCAATTTTCTGTTATTTGAAAAAGAAATCAGAATAAAACTTATACATTTCTAATCAGTGTACATTTTAAAAAACTTATGAACCGTTTAATTCGAAAATAAATAAAAGAGAAAGACTACAAAATAAGTTATAAATATGCATTAGTAAAAAAAATAAAAGGCACTAGAATTCGTCAACCCAGTTCGAAAGAGATTCGGTGTTCAGACCTCTGACCAAGTACTGAATTAAAGAAAAACAGGGAAGAGACGTTCGATCGCGTAAAAAGAAAGAGAAAGGAGAAAGGGTATTATGGGAAAGACGTCAGCTCAGCCCGAAGTACTCTTCCAACCAGTGAATCCTCCAACGTCACTGTTTATCTCAGAGTTTTATTTTTGCCAACATTGCTACTTATCGCATGAGCTTCGTAAGAAATTTTCACCTCTACCAGGCACGAAGAAATATTTTTCTGTTTCGCGGAAAAAAATCGATTTCTCCGAGCGATATACTAAAGGAGGGAGGGGAGAAAAGATAGCCGGCGCTCACGTGAAGGAAGCGCAGGGACAAGAGAGAGAAAAAAATCGTTACAGCATTTGGCCTCGTGTCACGTATGGGCGCGCTCGGGGGCCGAGAGCGAAATCCGGAGCAGTTTCGCCTTCCATTCTCTCCATTCTCCATCCTCTTCTCTCTTTCTCCCCCTCTCTCGCCCTCTGTCTGTCTTTGTATCTGTCTCTTTCTCACTCTTCAGTGTACGCGCCTCGATTATTCGCGACTCGAGGGATGATCGTGCCTTCCGCCCCCGCGTAGCAGGTCTGATTTGTCCTCGCTTACGCCTTTTTTTTTACTCTAACGTCGTTTGTGGCCCTATATCGTCGCAGCGACCTTTTGTGTGAAATCCGTTTCTTCCTTTCTTTTTTTTTGGCTAATGCCATTGTACTGCTTGTAATGGACGTGAGTGAAATGAGTGTATCTAGTTCTAAGTGCATCGTGAAAAAAGCAAGGATCGCCTTTTTTCGTGGAAGTATGTGCGAGTATAATCAATTACAAGTGAGAACTGATGTATGAAATAAATTGCTTTTGACAAATCGAAATATTTGACGAAGTTTATCTATAGTTTAGTCACAATAATGTATTCTATTATCAGACTGTTTGTTTAATATAATAGATAAGGTTCTTAATTATTTGCTATTTAATTTCTTTGTGTTTTATACAAAAATTAATTTACATTTCCTAATGGTAATTCAATATTTGACAAGTATAAATTCCTTATGTTTGAAGCCAATGTAAAAATCATCGATGTTTTCAAACTTCTACGTTGTTTTTTATACCTACATATAATATGTAAATGAAAAAGTAAGTTGTATTTGCATTTAATTATTATTTATTTTTACATAGGGGAGAGCGGGGCATCGCGGGCCGTGGGGCAATGTGAACCTTCGGGGCATAGTGGGCCACCTCATTAAATATGTTTCATTTGCTGTGAAACAT
>JAXIUT010000021.1:15179820-15193263 GCA_035586675.1 Eurytoma californica
TTTTTTTAATTGCAATTGTTGAAACAATAAGAGTTTCTTGTAATTAACAAAATAAACCACTCATTTCTCTGCTTTAAATATTTTACCTTTTACCAGGAAAGAGTAATATTTAGCTCTGTTTTTCAAACAAGACATCTCTTATTGCTATATGAAAATAGAATGCGATTTTGCCAGGGTATATTTTAATAACACTTTAATTTTTAAAAAAAACCTAACCAAGGATTCCGCTAATGTATCATACAAGTCAATCACAGTAAAACCGGATCATATCACTAAGAGCTGAACAAAAATACTGCAAACACGTCAGTTCACTCAGTCTAGGTATAAAAAAAAAATCACAGGCCCCCTGCGTTTTACGAGCATCAAAAAATGTTTGCATCTCATTCGGTCTACGCTGCATTGGAAAAAAAGGAAAAATCTTTATAGCCCCGGCCATGATACGTGCACTTTTGCCGTGGATGCGGGCGCGCTGTGAGTTCGCGCCCAATAAAGCCGTCGATCGACCCGCTCCGTTAATTCCATTCCGGCGCGGCGTACGAGCGCGATAATGCGCGGGCACACAAACGACGCCCATCCGTGCCCCGTTCTGTTTTATCTTTCGCCTTAATGCTCTGTCGATACACTTTTGCACCGCTAGTTTGTAAAAATTGTGTAGCGCCGTTGTACATTACATTGTGTAACGTAATAGACTATAGTCCCGGAGGCTTTCTTTGAAGATTATCTGTACACGAGGTGAATTTTTTTTCTGTTAACTTCTTTCACTACATTTCGAAGATTACTCGGTAAAATTTGTGCAGTAATCATGGGATTAAGTGACCTGTTCGGTAGAAATTACTCGTAACTAGGTGAAATTGCCGTATAATCATTGTAAAAATTACGACTTGTTGGAGTAATTTTAAGTAGTACACGAAGAGAATTTTTTTACGATAATTACTCTTATTTTGTACTTTTCACAAATCTTGCAATTAACCTCGGTGCAAAAAATTATTACTTAATAAAAATTACTATAAACATTGTAAAAATTACAATTTGTTTGAATCATTTTTAAAACGCGTGAATATTTTTTATTAAATTAGTTGATATAATTATACTAACTATAGAGATATCTAACAGAAAATTCTCTCTGATGTATATTTTATTTTATTTTTATCTTTTTTATTTTTGAATAGCACATTCTGAAAATTTATTTACGGTAACATAGTATTTATAGTAAAATTCGCCGTAGTTATGATAATTTTTATAAATATAAATTGTATTTTTTCCAAAATTTATAGTAAGTCCTATCATGTTTCAACTCTGACCTCCACCTCCACAAATTTACAGTAAATTTAAATTTTCCTACATCATTTTTTGTCAGTGTAAAGTTGTTGCACATAACAGTAATTCCTAGCTCGCACTAAATTCTTTACAATTTTTTGTAACATTCAAAAAACCTCGAAGCGTTTACAACACGCTGCGACAGACAGACACAAATTCCGTCCGCGAAAAGCTAAAATTTTGATCGACAACGAGTCGACGCGCGGATTCCACCGGAGGGTCGAAAGCGAAAGCGTTCGGGGTGTCACGCGTGGAGCTTGCACGTTTTCGAAAAACGTCGAATCGAGCGGCCTCCGGGGACGCCGTGCGCGAGAGTAAAAAAAAAGGAGGGCAGGACGTGGAGTAGGGGGCGAGGAGGAATCTCAGGGACGAGACGGACGCAAATCGAATTCGACCCTCGGCAATGGTTCGTCGCTGGGGAATCGCGTTAGCGTCGCGGGGAATGCGAGGAACGGGGGCGGCCGTCGCGTCTAATTTTTTCTCGCTTTCGACCGCTCGTCCGCCGACTCTTTGTAAAGTGATATCTCGACGGATTCTTTCTCCCCCTTCGAGCGTCGTACGTACGAACCGTCATTTCCACGATTCTTTTATTGTCGACACTTTCCGAGATACGGGGGGCACCAACTCGTCGACAGTCTAGTTCGGCAAATTTTTATTCGACGTTTAATATTCTGGGAGTTTCTTTTCGAAATTGGATAAAAGGACGATTTTTCCCTCGGACGCGACATTTAAAGATTTAGAAAGTTTTGTGTTACAATTTATGGAAATTCCATAATTCGCGGGCTTTTGTATGCACAGCTTGCTGCGGAAAAGTGAGAAGTGCTCTTGTGTCGCTTTAAAGTTGAAATAATGGAAAATCCCTAAATTATTAAAAAATGAGAAAAATGTGCTCCACAATTTATAATTTTATAGAACGCAATTGTGCGCAAAGTGCAATTTCGTGTCAGCAGTTTAATTTTAATAGTCATATTTATGCCTAATTAATAAATTATTTCCATGTTAAATTATTTACTAGCAAATTAAAGTTTCTTGAATTTAGGTGCAGTTAAAATCTCAATATTTATAAGTAAACTTTTAAAAAATTAGGTCAGTACTTATTAAAAAAAAACCATGAAGAGGGCATGATGGACAAAATTATTGGAGTCCTTTTTGTTTGCAAAGGATGAATAATAAATAACATTAAAACTTTTCTTTAAAACTACATAATTCGAATTTGCAATAAAATATGTATTGACAAAAATATTCCCTGATCTGTGAGCTTTATGCTAGACTGACCTATTCCGATTTTTCAAACTAACGTGACGCTTTTGCCATATATGACTTTAAACTCTCTCTCTCTCTCTCTTTGTCGATTTTGTCTAATGTCTGTGTACCTTTTCTTCCATCATTTTTCATGTACTACTTCTCTCTTTAGAAAATAGTAATGGTAGTAATGGTAGTAGAAGTAAACAAATCAATTTAATAAAACTCAATATAATAAAAAGCTTCGATTGATTTCATTTATTTATTTATTTTTACCTACTGCGCAAAATTTACATTGAATCAAAATATTTATTCTTCACCTGAGAAATCGTCATAATTAAGCTGCTTGCGCTCTATAATAATTCGTGATGAAACTGACGCTTACAAACATCCGTAAGATTGATAATAATTAGCAATGGTCAATGAGTGGAATCCTCCTAAATGGTCAGTCCAAGAAGAAACCGGGTCACCTCCGTAAGAACACATCGACCTCTCAGTGAAAGTCCGGTCATTTATCGACTGTACTATAACTCAGACTTTCTTACACTGGTTTATTAATGCGACAGCTCTTATAAATAGTCCTTGGAAAGGCTCGCCCCTTACCGCCACGTCCCCGATCTAGTCCTTCATAAAAACTTCAGCGGCCCACGTACAGTTTCCCGGGCTCTCCCAGATAATAGGCCTCTGCTGCAAAGCTCGCGCGGCTCAAAGTGGCTCGCGTATCACGCGCGCCGTACGGTAACATGCTTTTTTTGGTACGTGCTGCCCGAAGTCGGAGGAGGAAAGGAATTCAGCGCGCGACTCGCGACCCCGCGGATCCTGCACGGCGAAGGCTCGTAAATTTTCGACCGCGCCTCTCGCGACGTAAATCATTTAGTATCGAGAAGTGCCCTGGCAACGTGACTTTTTCCACCGCCTGATATTTATTTTCGCTGATTGCGTACTTAAGCCCTAGATTAATTGTTGCTTGCGAATTTATCACGTTTCGTTTTGTTTGCTTTTATTGCGTCTCGTTTTCGGATCCTAGTAGCAAATAATTAGTCGTCTTAATAAAGAAATGAAATTGGAAAAGGAAAAGGCTTTTTTTATTATTGATTAAGAAGAGAGGAATAAATTGGTTTTTAGATCACTTTTTCTTGAAAATTAAACATCGCCTATATGAAAATGAAAAAAGCTAAAACTTGAGACTCAAATGCACAATACTTTTTGAGCTACATAATCTACAACAGAGTTAATTTTAATCAACATAGAAGATCAAAATAATGTGCATTAAAATGTGTATCAAAATTTACCAGAGCTTCACGCAATGCCTTTGCTTATCATTTTTTAACATAACAAGTTTTAAATTATATATTCATTCTTTTTAATTATTTATATTACTGAGCATTATCAATATTACACTTTCCAGTTTCAAAACTATAATTGAGCGTTAGAGCCTAAAATTTCGATGTTTTTAGAAAAAGCTCACGTGTTACTATTTACTGATGTTAGCTGATGATGAATTTTGAGAAAAGCATTTCATTCAAAACCAAGTTAACTTGAACTGTCATAATCAATAATAAACTAATATTTTCATTTTTAATGTTTCATTTTTTACCAAAACCTTTTTTAATTCAATCATATGAAATGTATACTATTATTACGATGAACTGATTTGCATCGTTTTGCCATTAAAAACGTTATCACATATCCCTGTCAGGATAAATCTATCATTCTCACATCTCAAACACTACGATCTTAACAGTAGTCCGATAAAAAACCATTTTCTATCTACCACCTCACCCGTAAAGAAAACGACGCTACCTCGATTCTCTCGATAATCAGCCGAAGCATAAAGGGCTCTTTCTCGCTATTTTGAACCCCCGCAGCGAAGGCCCACGTCGAGGTACCGGCGAATGACGAACTTCCGGCCTCTCGGCACCGAGAAAAGAAAGGCAAGGAGGAGGCAGGGGACGGTGACACACACGTATGCCAGCCTACATAGCCGAGCAGACGAGAGGCGTCGTCGTCTCGGCTCGTTAGGGAGGTCACCGGCGCACACCCCACCGTATACCCCACTTCTTATCGCCGCCAGTTATCGTGCGCCTGAGTAACGCGCGGATTTCCTTCGCGTCGCCTCGCTATCTCGTCTGCTCCCGGCGCTCCATCCTAAATCGAAGTGGCTTTGACGGGTGAGCCTGATGCCCGGCGATGAGTCCGGTTAACTGCAGCAAAAGCGAGATGATCGGCCGTTGAGGGGAGAGAAATATCTTTTTTCTTCCCGGGGAATTTGCGGGGATATATACACATTTTTTTCTTCGACTTTTTTTTCAAGAGGATTTTTACGAAAGTTATTTTCTGGGCGCGTAAGTCCTGTCCATTCATTTTAAGAATAATACGAGCGAAGTTTAATGAGTATTAAAAAAAAAGTTATTCAATTCGTATAACTTTCGCTCTATATTTTCGGAATTTCTCTAATATCATTTCTAACAGGGAAAGTTTTCTTTATTTTGCCGAGAGAAAAATGAAGTTACGAAGCTTTTTTTCTCGAAGAATAATAAAGCTTTACTGTCTTAGTAAACGTTTTAGTGCACCTTTCGGAAGAAATATATCTACTCTTATTATTCAGCGATAAAAATCCGTATATATGCGGTGCCAGCCGCAGAATAGATCGAGAAGTTAAATAAACTTAACTCCTAGAAGCAATTAATTGACTAAAAAGTGACGGTGCGGCTAAAAGCTGTCGAGCTTTCGACCGGCCCCACGAGGTCATTTAAAATTCACGAGGGCGCGGCTTAAAAGCGGCCGGCGAAGATCGTGCGGCCGTGGAGTTTACGAGGATTTCGGAAAAACGAGGACGACTGCGGCGAGAAAAAAAATGGCACCGTCCGGGGCTGTTTACGGTAAACGCCACATCGCGTGACGGCCGATCATCCTTTTCCACACCCGGTGCATCTTTATACTGGCCACCGCTCGTCCCGTAAATCTCGCATAACTTTGCTAATGAATATCACGTTCGTGCGACAGTTAAAACAAATTCGGTTTGTTGGTCTACAAAAAGATACTTACTTTCTTTAATAATGTAAATTTTCTTTATCTGAAGCTATTTACTTTTTTTTACAGTTTACTAGAGGATTCAGGAGCGCTACTCGCCCCTTAGAACTTCGTCTATACATATAACCTCGAAAAAAAAAAGAATTTAATTTTGTTTTTCTTGAAAATCAAGACCAATCGAGATCGATTTCGAATACGTGCTGGAAATTCGGATGGATCTCGGTAGCTAATTTAAAATTTTTTAAAATCAATATTAGATCGAAAGTAAATATTACAATAATATAGATCAAAGAATGACACAGCTTGCAGTATTAATTTTCAAGTAATTGTTCACGGGGAGGATTTTCTCGTAAAATTTACGATGATACTCGTCGTAAAAATTACGTAGAAAAGCGTAATTCGCGGCAGTAAAGATTTTTATATTAAAAAGCTCCGTAATTTGCACATAAAAGGCTTATCGTTTACAGGAAAATCTCCGAAATATTTACAGGAAAATCTTTGAAAATTTTCGCGAAGCTTTTCACGTAAATATTATCACAGAACTTTTTATGTACAAATTTTTTCTATGGCCAAGTGTCCAACATTCACGTGAAAATTTTACTGACTTTAACATAAAAATTTCCAGTACCGTAATTTATTCCACAATCACGTTTTCTCGCGTAATTTTTACGATGAACCTCATCGTAAATTTTACCAAAAGTTTCTCTCAGTGTGCAGACATTGTGAATAAATTGAAAAGTTTATCATTACGCTCTTGTAAATATAATTTATTCTTGACTTAACCATAATTGCCACTTTATCGATAGTGAATTCAACTGCAACTTTATTTTTCTGTTGCATAAGGTACTATTACACATGAAACCACCTGCGCAGCATAGAGAGAGATATCACGACTTAAAATGTATGAGTTTTCCACATTTATACTACAGCTATCAACTGCGCAGGAAGGTTAAATAAAGGTCTTCGGGAAGCAGCAGTAACACTCGGAGGTGCATATTCATTTGGACACTAGTGTAGCTTCTCTTCGCGGAGGTACACAGCTTCATTCAGTAGAAGCTGGTGGACACCTACCCACAAGGAATGGCCGGTCAACGGTCCCCGCAGAATTACTAATGGACGCGCAGCCGCGTTTAAATTCACCGGCACCGGGTGCCTCTTTCACGCAATCACACGCGCCACGGACCTAGTCAATCTTTCATTCGCTCGACTACTTATTAGAAACGCCCTCACATGCTCTTTCTAAGGGTTTTCACGGACCTTTACAAACTTAGGCTCTGACAA
Source organism: Eurytoma californica (assembly GCA_035586675.1). Lineage (NCBI taxonomy): Eukaryota > Metazoa > Arthropoda > Insecta > Hymenoptera > Eurytomidae > Eurytoma > Eurytoma californica. The sequence continues at coordinate 15,186,694 of JAXIUT010000021.1, forward strand.
AAAAGGACATAGTGTGAATCTTCGAATATTTTTATTTCATTAAATTGAATATTGTAACTAAAGAGAAAGCCTGGCGGAATTTTTTTTTTTTTTTGCCATGCCAAGAGAATATTTTATAATTTAAGGAAAATGGCTCTTCAGTCGATATAATAAAGATTATATAATAAAAACATTCAAATTTAATGATTTATGACGAAGTATTTTTCTTTTTCTTTTAAAGATGTGCATTTATTGAAAGTAAACATCCTGTACGAAAAAATAAACCTAAGCAAAATGCAAAAAAGCGAAGTAATTTTCATCATTTCCAAGTGAGCTCGCCTCAATTTCAATTATTTAGAGATCAACCGGAAATTTAATATTTCCGCCTTCGTCTGCAATAAATGCCAGACCACGCGGCGCGCGTATCTATCGTAGAGCAAAAAGAAATCCTGAAATTTGGCGCCATCGCTCAGCGAGCGTCAAATTAGAGATGCTAGAGCCGTAATTAAATCTCCATAATGAAAGGAAAAAGGAGGCGGATCTCCCCCCGGAAAATCGCTTTTTTATTCGTCCCGATGAACCTTAAAAATTGGGACGAGCGGGGCGATGAGCCCCGACGGCTAGAAAGGCTGTCGCGCGCGGGAATCGAGGATGACGAGCTGGGAAAAGCGCGACTTCACCAGGTCGCCGAACGGCCGCTTAATTAACTCGTTAATCCGTCCCGATTGCTTTGCGATGTTCGGCGGGAAACTCGTCCGCGCGCCTCAAAAATGAGTAATTTCCGAACTTTCGGCGCACTGGCTCGGTGTAAATGCCCGCCACCTCCCCTCGAGCGGTATATCTTAGCCCCTATCTCTTTTCATTCGTGACTCTCGTTTTACTTGTTAGAAGGATGACTAAAAAGTGGAGCGTCGGGAGCGAGCCTCGGGGACGGATTAAATCGCGAACGACTAATTTTCGTGGCATTTTTGAATAGAGCCCAGGTGCTTTCTCAACTTCTGGAATTCGCCGGGGGTGAGAAGTTTATTTTTTAAGTTTGGTCGACTCAAGTTTTACTCCTTCTACTTCGCCGTATCAAAACGAAGACTATTTATTTATCAATTTAGCTTTAAAACTTTTCAACTAATTGAAGAATTTCTGCATTGCAACTTACGCTCAAAGCTGACTATCGTGGAAGAATCAATTTATATTACGTATACTATTTTTTAACATCGTATTTATGAAATTGGACTAAATAATTAGGTCATAAAAAGGCGTGTTTAGCTCCACGTTTGAAAATAATGCAAGTAGCAAGTAAGGCACAAGAGAAATGATTGTCGTTCCAGAAAAGATTTTGCAGTAATATTAACGAGGACGACAGTCATCTTGTGTGTACTATTGCGTGTATTATTTTTTGAACCAGATTCTTTGCTTTCGCTAAGAAGTGAAGAAAAGTCGACTTTTTGATCTTATTCAAAGTCGAGTTTTGTATCTTATAGATCAAAAAGATATTTTACTACTCAGAGAGAAATATTTCAACAAAATATTCCTATCTTTTATACGCAGTGCCAAAAATTTCTATTAACGAATGCTTATTCTTAAATTTGCACTGTATCATATGCTAGTAATGTTCAATTTATTGGTGAATTTTATACCATCTAAAATTAAAATTTCACTGCCTCTCACTTTTAGAAAATGTGATTATTTACAACAGACAATAAGACAATTTTACTATAGATTATCTCTTCATATTCAAGTAAACTATATGTTACGTTCATTAAGGTAAAACCATAGATTTTTATTGAAAAAAAACCTTTTCATTGCAAGATTTAGGTCAAATGAAAGAACAAAAGCCAAAGGAAAACTACACATAAGATCCTTTTACGGTTCCTTTATCTGGTTACTCTTAATCGCATCTTTTTTTCCACTCGCACATCCCGTTCCGCTTACTTATTTTCTCCATCCATCTTTCATAAATCAGACAAATATTTGCACCCTTAGCCGGTACATTTGTCCGGGGTTAAGAGAAATATCTCCCTCTTCATTTTTTATTCGTAGCGAGCCTCCACATGCGGGGCAAACATCGTCTCTTTGCGTCGGTCGCACCACCGTGTCATTAGCCGTGTTTATAAAACATTTATCCGCTCACGGTCGGTGCGCGCCCGCCCGGGGTGAAATTTTCTCGTGCCTTTCCGCGATCAAACGGAATGCGCGATCATAAATTTCCCATCGCACCCCGAGATCTCCCTCCGCTTTTATCTGGCGATATACCCGGCGTCACGGGAAATTCGTTTTCTCCCCTCCCCGGACTGCCAGTTAAGTCGTTGCGAGGCACTCACGACGGGCAAATTTTCGTGAAAACGATTAGGGCGCCGGGGGTAGGAAGAAAAAAAAAATACGTATCCGCCGGCGAAATAAAGTAAACGGAGCGAGCTGCGTTGAGGGATTCTTATCGTTAGGGTAAGTGATGTACCGCGAGCAGTGACTTGCGAAACGGGGCCTTTTAAAAATTATTTTTTTGGAGCGAGTCGACAAGGAGTTATCCTTACAATCTCGACGAATGATCCATTCATACTTTATCGATAAAAAATTAACTGGAAAAATTAACTTGTGCTATTCATACAGATATTACGCACATTTAATATACACGGTGTCCCAAAAAGATCCGAATCCCCTGATAACTTTACAGGGTGAAATCTTATGCAAACAAATTAAATAGAAAAGTTATTGGATTTCAAAAAACGAATTCAGCGGTGGCCATGTTTTTGATCTTGTTTTTTGAAATCCTACAACTTTTCTTGTATATCACTGTACATCATTGATATCACTGATAAAGTCAATTGTCAATTTTACTATTCACGATAGTCTGAATATAGTAATTGTTACTAGCGTTAACGATATCTATTATTATTTTTTTAATAACCGTTTCTACAGTCTATAGTGAAAAGTACTAGAAAGTTATAGTAATTTTCTTATGGTGGAAAGTAATAAAATGTGTAGTGAATTTTATTGTATAGATTTTACTATTTAATTATAGACATACCTATAGAAATGTTTGCTACAGGTATTTTATAAAGTATACTAAATCTAAACTAAAATACGGCGGTAATGGTAAAAGTAATTAAAATTTTGTAGTGTGCACCGTATTCTACTAGAGAAGCTAGTAATTTTCAGGTAATTTCTGCAATAGTTTTTTTCCAGTGTATCTTAATAATCTTAATAAATTGTTACTACAGTGTGAAAGTTAATGTAACATTTAAAATTAAATCATTATAGATTAATGTAATACAATTCAAGTTGAGCAATAATTTAGTGTATTAATTATAAATTTCGTCATACTTTTATATATATATATGTAATACATTTTATTCAATTTTACGCTTTACATAATTCAACTTCATTATTTTGAATTAAAATTTGAAAAAATAAAAAAAATTGTTAAAATACATTAATAAAATAGATTTAGATATATTGTAGACATAACGTATATAAAAAAAATGGAACGCCGAGAGTGAATTACAATATTTTATACAAACCATCCTCATAAACCTGAAAAAAATTAAGTCAACTGTAAACGTGAAAAAAAAGTCTGATGATTCCGCAGTTTCCCGGACGCTTTCAGCGGCATTTATTTCAAGCAACTTCAATACAAATTTAAAAAGGCAGCCCGTAGTTGAAAAACATTCTTAAAGGAATCCCCTTTCCCGGTGAATTCAAAGGAAAACCTAATCCTCATGAAAAGCGCGCGAAACCACTCAAGATCGAAGCCTCTCCGGCTCTTCAGCTCTTCGCCTCGAAACTTCCGCTCCGCAGCCTTTAAAACCGCCGCACGACCCGCAGCCAATATTCCGCCCGCCGAAGGCGAAAGAAAAACTAAAACGAAAAGAGGCCGAGACAAAAGGGGGGGATGGAGGGGCTCCTCGCGGGGGCGGATTTTCATTCGCGGGCGAAATTAATCACGCGCCGCGTGCGTATGCGCGCCGATCGCGCAGAAAGGAAAGATTAACGACGCGCCCCCCTTTGACGGCGGATTATCGAGCGCCGTCGCTTCTCGCTCCCCGCCTCCCTCCCCCTTTTTTTATCCCCGTCGCCGATCTATCTTCCGGCCGCGTCTGGAGCCTAATTTCCGAGGGATGTAGGCCGACGCGTGCGAGATCGAATCGGCCGTGTGCGAAATTTGTTCGAGCTGGGCGTGAGTTTAATTGCCCGCCACTCTTCCTTTTTTTAGCTCGGTGATCTGTAGCTGAACAGAGGTATAAGGCTGACGGACGTGGGAGAAAAAATTTGAAAAATTGCTGTTTGTTTACTTTGGATGAAGTAAGTTGGAAACTGATGACGAGATATCATCGCGACGTTCGATGTCGGGAGGAGCGTTAAGCAATTTAATTTGCTTTGCTGTGATTAAATTTACGTGCGATTGAAAAAGTTTTTAATGTGTTCATAGTTTAATGGTATCTTAAGAAAGGTATATTAAAAAACAAGGACTACTGTATGTTTTTTGCAGAAATTGAAAACTACAGGATTTTTGGCAATAATTTTTAGATGGATTCTACAAAAATATTCCAAAAATTCCTTTGTTACAGCAATTTTTCTACGTGCAGATTATAACTAAAGCATGAAATTTTAGACAGTTATTTGACGATACAAATGTATATACAGCAAACGGAGATATTAGTTAGAATTCAGGTACTAATGAGACTATATTTTTCAACGAAATACACATTTTACTTTTTTTTTGCAAATTTCCTACTATTTTAATCCGCTTGACGTTTCAATATAAAGCGTAATCGCAGCAATACCTGCATCGACAGCAATACCAACTTTGACCCCATTTTTCTAAAAAAAATGTTTAGTTGAAATTAAAACTTTTTTATAAATATAAACTGAATTTTATCAAACTATACAAAAAAGCTGTAAGCTAAATCCTCTTACATCAATTGTGTTCAATTGAAAGAACAATTAATAAAGTTTATGTCGGATAAAAACAATAGAAGGTAAACCACCTTCAGCAGCAATCAACTCCGTCAGACTCAGACTTTACATTTTGTTAGTTGAGTGATTCATTTTAATGCTTGTTGTCAAGAACAAGGATCCTTGTACTTGAAATTGCCCTAACTTTTATCTGCAGACTTCAAGTTTATGCAATACGAAAATTTTACAATCTGAATCGAATAGTGGTAATTCGCAGTATTATACTTTTTTAAATAATAGATTTTAGTATAACAAATTATTATATTTTTATTTTAAAAGTTAGAGTAGAAGTATAAGACATAACATTAACTAAAAAAAAATTAACCACTCAATGGTTTTTCAAATTATGAAATGCAAAAATTACTATTTATTAAATTAATATTTTTAATTTCACATTTTCGAAAACCATTTGGATTGCAACGAATGCGGAATGGTCGTACCTTAAGGATAATAATATCAGCAAGATGCACCGAGTAAATAACTATACTCTGAAAATAGTACTTAAAATTCATAAGTTTACAGCACACTCGCCTTAATAATCCCGTATAAAATCTTTATTTCAACGCCTCTCGGCGGCGCAGATGAAAAAAAAGAATAGCACATAGCCCACGACGTTTATTTATCTTTTAACGGCTCTTATTTTTCTTCTCGTCCGCTCTCCCCTCATCGCTCGCACAGCTCCGGCTCCCACGATAAACAAGGAGCGCCTTATCGAGCTGCATCTAGGTCATTCCTTTACGCCCGGCGCTTCGCGAGCTTTCAAGTTATGTGCGCTTAACAATCGGCTCCTCCGCGCTTTGAGGGCGTATTAGCCCCGCAGTTAGGCTCTAAGGAACGGCCCCGCGCCGTATAACTTTATTGGCCCAAGTGTATATCTTTTCGCGATAGCGGAGGGGGGAGGGTCGTCTAACGAGGACCTTAAAGTGCTGTCCGGCAAAAATTTACGGCGAACTCGCGAGATTTAAACTGGTAAGTAACTGCTGGGACTTACGTGTTCGGAAGATTTTAACGAAGAATTACGGCACTCACCTGGAACAAAGAAAAAAAGCCAAATGTTTACTCAGCACTCGGGATTTACGGGACTTACTATGCACGGAAAATTTCACTTTGAGATTTCTACTATAATTCGCATGCGATTGCAAATGTTGTGTTCTGCGTTATTCGATAACAAATTACACAAAAAGACCCAAATATTGAGATGTTGAATGAAAAGTAAAATCCAATTTTATTAATTACGCCTTATAGAATATTGAAAAATATTCGACATGAATTTCTTCTTTTTTCAATTTAATGATTATTAACGACGATATAGCGATTTGAATAGTCGTAATGACATCATGGTTGTTCATTATATAGAAATACTACGTCATCGTGACGTCACGTTTGTCGTAAATTTTAATTACTATATCTTTGTTAATAAATATTAAGTTGAAAAAAAGTGTCGATTATTTTTCGATATTCTATCTCACGGATTTAGTGTAATTTTTCATGAAAAATGCTAATTACGTTAAATGTACGCTCTTATTTGTGTTCTCTTGTTCATTAGGTATATGCAATTTAATAAAAAATAACTATTCTATTGTATAACTAAATCTTGTTTAGTTTATTATAGAATAGAATAGAATTCATAAATTGTGAAAT
>JAXIUT010000021.1:15195584-15235136 GCA_035586675.1 Eurytoma californica
ATAGCAATATTTCAGTAATATTACATTGGAATATTTCATACTGCATGGAATATTACAGAAATATTACAAAAATATTCTATGCTATGTGGGTTATTTATTATTCGCTTACAGAAATATCTTTTTTAAATAGGAATGATATTTAAATATTTGTAATTTGAAGATTTTTAATATCAGTAGCTAGTTTTCTTTATTTCATTCTTTCTTTTATTGATTTTAAATTATTTTTTGCTTATTTATTAAAAATTAATCTAACAGATGTCCTCAAAATAGTTTGAATCTTTTTGATTTAAGAAAGGACGAGCTGTTTGTCAAATAGGACACGAATAAAAATAAGACATTAGTGCCTAAAATAATACGAAAATTTATTTATGTTACGAAAAATGCAGCATACATAAGCCAGAGTCTCAATTCACTCGGGCAGTAAACTCCACACTTCCAAGATTCAACTTTTTCGTACATGTTTGACAAGTACTACTCTCAAAATGTGGAAGAGTGAAAAACCACTCGAAACGGGTGATAACTGAGCCAATCGAGCTTCAAGTGACTCAGTTTTTTCTAAAAAAGAGTGATTTTTTGAATTTTTCACTCTTCTACATTATGAGAGTGTTACTATTATTATAATTAAGCAGTTAAAAGATACTGTGCAATTTTAGTTGAAATTGCAAGTAAACTATCCAACTCTGGATAGCGCAAAATACTTAGCACAAATTTAAGTTACTAGCTTAAATCAGAACTGTGAAAACAACCCTTAATTCTTTATTTTTTTTATAAACAATAATTATTAACATATAATTTTTAGAACCGTTACACGATAAGCCTTATCAGTAATGCTTCTGAACATGTTTGTAGGTGCAATTACACTGATATCATTCTAATTGATTGTTTCTTTTAATTCTTTTTCCAGCCCTGAAATAAACGTCAACGCACCATAATCATAAAAAAAGAATTAAACAATTCGATGCTCCGTTACGACAGCTTATGGTGATTACCTACGTTTTTGCAATCGATTTTTTTCCTAGTGCCCAAACCGCTCTTAAAAAAATGTACACAGCGAAAAAATCGCGTCGCCCTTCGACAGGACGAGTCTTCGGCAGAAATAAACAATCGCAGAGGGCGACTTCTCGCGAGCAATCACTAACTTGCATATATAAACATCGAGCGTTTCTTCGCCGGAGATACCGTCGCCGGTCCGGAAAAAGGGAATCCACCCCCTCGCAACCTTCCCTCGGTCGCTCTTCTTGCACCTTTCTGCTCCGTTATCTCGGCGATTCTAGGTCAAATGCGTCTCGAGCGCGGAACGGGAGCAGCGAGTGTACTGCCGAGCGATTCTCCTCGAGTGAGTATATATGTATGTATGTACGTAGGGCACCGACGGCAAAGAGAAAGTGTCCGGGAGATAAGGAATAATTTGCTCGCCCCTTTAGAGGGGATATTGAAGGATTTTTATTTTGATTAAATTGAACTGTAATTAGAGAAGATGCCAGGAGAAATGATTGCCTTTGCCAAAATGTATTTAGAATGTAAAATTGAGCGGTTGAAGGTTCAACTATTCAACTTCGTATTCTAGATATATTCTTTCGCATAATAAAGGATTTTATTTTTCACCACACGCTCGCCGAAAGTACCACTTTTCCGCCCTGTGGCGCTTGGAAAATTCGGTAATTTCGACTCGCTCTGCGCGAAAAGTACTGTACGCAACGTGGGAGGTAAAAAAGAATGTCTCAGATCGCACGTTTGTCACAATTTACTTACGATCTGGGACCATTCTTATTTTATCTCCCATGTTGCGTAACGTACTATATACAATAAAATTTAGTAAGTTCAAAATTTATATATTCAGTTATTTATTATCAAATATAGGATAAATCTTTTAAATGTAACATAATTATTTATTTCTATACTAAAAGCGTACAATACATAGAAAATTACAATAATGAATTTCAGTAATTATTAGTATCATGGTATTACTAGCAACATAACTAACTTCAATAATATGTAAGAAATATTTAAATTGACTCTTGAAAACATCTAATTATTTGTTATTATTATGCGGATAACAATTTCTTTGATATTCATACTCATTACGTACAATTATTTTATCACATTAAAAAGATTAAATATTTTTTTTCCAAATAATTTAAATTTATTGTTTACGCTAGGGCGCTTAATCAAAATTTATTGTTAAACGCGGTATAGGTAAGTAATAAAATTTTAATGACAACCACTTGCTTGATTTATTTTGATAGTTTTTGAAAATCACAATCTTGCTTATTAACTGTGCACATTCATCTTTCAAATATTAACAAGGTAAAAATACAAACTATCAACACGTTATAAGGTTCAGTTTACAATCTTACGTACATTTTACAGCAACAATGCGTAAAAATAATAATCACTTGTTTGACTTACTTTGATAGTTTACGAAAATCACAATCTCGCTTATGAACTGTGCACATTTATTCTTAAAACATTATCGAGGTAAAAATTAAACTTTCAACACGCCAACCTTCAGTTACAGTCCACACGTACATTTTACAGAAACGATGTGTAAAAAATAGTATAAAAAAAAAGTTTAATAGGGAGATAGTAAGTAACTTTTACTATTCTTTGTACAAATTTACACACCGTATTCTCGAGATAAATAAAGCGCTCTTAACTTAAACGAGGGCGCTTATTGTCCCGTGTCAATTCGTCCTCGGTTTCGTCTATCTTCTTTTTCACCGAGTTAGCTTCTATCAGACTTTTCAAATCTTTGTTCCCCAAATGCGACAGAATATTGTGAAAGCATGCATCCGGCATGTCGAACTGGAGCAACGACACCAGCGACTCCTTGGCTGGCTTCATCAGCACCGCTCTCTTCTTCGCGTTTTGTATCTTGATCTTCAGCAGGTATCCGTAAATCGAATAGTCTTCGTCGAAGTGAGCGTCCCAGAAGATCTCCGACAGCCTCTCGTTGTTCACGTGATACGTCAGGCTGTTGGTGTTCCTGCGCAGGATGTCGAAAAGCGTAGTGTAACTGTCGACGTGCACAGTCTTCATGTATTCCAGTTGCGCCCTGCACTGCTCGTCGGTCACCATCTCGCCGAGCTTCTCTTTGACGCCGTCGCACACGTTCACCATGTCGCCGTGATGCTCGTAAAGCTTCCTGTTGGTGAAGCACAGCGGCACGCCGAGGATCGTCAGTCTCTTCAGGTACGCGTACATGATCAAACTGTCGATGAGGTTGAAGCGATTCGACTTGCGCACGAGGGAGAACGGCGTGTTGCCGTGATAATCCACCGCGTTGATGTCCGCGCCGTGCCTCAGGAACACTTCCAGCATCGGCAGGTTTTTGTGTTTGCAGATGTAGTGCAGCGGGGTCCTGCCGGCGTGGTCGGCGCAGTTCAAGTCGCAGCCCCAGTTCAGCAGGCACATTATCAGCAGATTGTTGCTGACGCCGGAGGTTATTATGGGATTCGTCGCCAGAAGAATCGGCGTCATGCCGTTCGTCATCGCGGCGTCCAAGTAGGCTCCGCGTTTCAGCAGCTGCTCCACTAATTCGAACTTGTACCTGCCTCTGCCGAGAAAGTGCGAGCCCCGTAGGAATCGAACGGCCCGGTGGAGCGGCCTCTCCATATCCACGGAGGCCGTTAGGTTGACGTCGGCGCCGTGCTGCAGCAGGAAGTTCATCAACTCCGTGTGGCCGTTGCCGCAGGTGTAGTGCAGCGCAGTGTACCCACCTTTGTTCAGCGCGTTGACGTCGCCGCCGTTTTTCACGTACTCTTCGGCAACTTCGGCTTCGAACTTCAAGAAGCTGTTACCAGCGGTTGCCATCAGATGTAAAATCGTGTTCCCTTTGAGATCTTGCACGGTCAAGTCGGGAGAATACGAGAATAAGTTGTGAATTATGCTCTTACGTGCGTCTTCCGTAGCGATCCTAGTGGTCAAGGAACACGACTTTAGACGATTCTTAGAATAGTCCGGCGCTTTCAATAACGCTCTCTGACTTAGTCTGTCGTATAAAAAATATATAGGCGGTCTGCTATACATATCTACAGCATTTACGTCACACCCAGACTTCAGTAATAAGTCTATGATTTTGATCAGTCTTTGAGAAAATGTGTGAACTTGACTCTCCTCTCGCGAATTCAAGTTTTGCAAGCACATGTCTAAGTAATCCTCTTGCAGTAAACCCATCTGAGTATCTTGAACAGCGCAATGAAGTGCTGTCATTCCATGGGAGTCCTTTTCTCCAAAGTCAATTCCATTTTCAATGAGAATTTTGATGATCTCTATTAGTTGAAATCTTACTGCAAAGTGAAGAGGTTTAAAATTTTCCAGGAACCTTTCACTAGGACTGATATTGATATCAGTTGCAATGTTATTTTTTGCGAATATGCTTTTAATATTCTCATTCAATTTGCTGCAGACAGTGAAGTAAGCCTTTAAAATTAACCGGACTGCTTTGTCGCAATATATTTTCATTGCAATATGCAGAGGAGTTTCATTATTGGCATTCTTTATAGTAAAATCTGCTCCGTTTTCTAAAAGGTATTTCACAGTTTTTGCACAGCTATGCAGGGCAGCAAAATGCAGGGCAGTATAACCTCTGTATTTTGAGTAATGTTTTATTTGGTGATTTATATCAACTCCCATTGATAGGAATTTTTCAACAATATACACTTCTTCTGTGCTGCAAACTACGTGAAAAATTGACAGGCCAGTTTCATTAACAATATCTCTGTATTCATTCACTTTATCCATTTTCAGCATAATTAATAGTTTACTTGGAACACTTCTGCATTCAAATGCTACATGCAACGGCGTTGAGCCACTTTCATTTGGCAAATAAATATCTGCACCACTACTTATGAGAATTTGAACAATTTCCATGTGCTGATTCTCAACTGCTATATGTAAAGGTGTGCACCCTTTCCTTGGTCCGGAAGGTATAACAGAACTAAGACTGCATCCTTCACTAATCAATTTTCTCACAGTTTTAGGATTGCCTTTTTTACAAGCTAAATGTAAATCTGAAAATTCTTCGAAGTCATTTTGAGGTTTTTGCCATGAGGATTGCAAGAAAACTTGTTCTTCTATAGATACAGCCATGATTACTATTGAGTACTACAAAATGCAAAAATAAATATAAATTAAATGGAAGACGTAATATATTCGTAAAATGTCAACACTAATAAAGATTAATTAATACTTTTTCAAATTATACTACGTCATTTTGTTGACAAAATAATATACTTTTATAAAAATTAATGTTTACAATTGTGCTATCATATAATCTTCTTTGCACTAACTACCAAATAAACACCACCTAACATCCTATAAGGAGCAATTTTCACTGTGGTGTTTTTCCGTGTGGGTGAAATAGGCCCAACGAAATTGAATTGAAAAAGTTGGTGCACAGTGCAAGTGGCAGGCTCACCACAGTTTGCACGGCTAGGATTCCTATTGTTTACCTTTTTCAAACTTACTTTTCAGTTAACTTTGTCGTTCACTAGTTATGCAACAAAGTTAAGCCTTGTTTGTTTAAAGCAAATAAATATTTGTATTTTCACTTTTGTCTTAAAAGGCTTCGGATCATTCTGTCTTTTCATATTCAGCTCCTATCAGCTACGGACGTTCCCAAGGTCGATAGTCATTGTAAGGACAAATCCAGGCAATCTGAAACAATGTTAACAACGTCCATAAGATGTCAACAACGAAGACGAATTAATGCATTTTATAGCACTCTAACCCCAAAATGGCCAACTTTAATGCCAATTTTCGGCCCTCGTGCTATAATTTATTATTCATATACCTATAAATCGTTTTAAAAGCAGCACTCCGAATGTACATCACCGTACACTTGTCTTTGCTCCAATATGCACTGTTTTTACAATAAATTACCAAGCAGTCCTCTAAACAAACAGCAAATATCTAACCGCACCTGACCAACGATTTTCGCCGCGGCGGGGCACGCCGATCGCTGCTCTTGTATTAAATGCCGTCGCCCGCGACCTTCTCGCAAAATACGAAAACCCGCTTTAACGTCGTCGATTTAGACTTCGAAAATCCTCACACCACGGCGTCGAATCGCCCCGCTTGTCCTCTGAAAAATTCGCGCGAGCCGCGCGCCCCGTCCCTGCGTCCGCGCCGAGCGCTGCCACCCGGGCCCGCAGCCGGCATTCCTGGAGCGCGCACCAGCTCAGACCCGAGCGGCGGGCCACGGCGGGAAGGCGCGTGGCGGGCGGCTCGAGGCGAGCGCGGCGGCCATGTTGGCTCTCAGTGGAGTGTCGGGCGGCCCGAGGAAAACCGCGTCGAGCGCAGCCTGGCCCCGTGGTGACGTCGCCGCCGATCCCCCCCGGGGCGACACCGCTGGTGCCGCCTTCAGCCCCCTCAGCGCCGCTGGCCGAGATGCGAGCCGAGTAAGTAGCCCTGGCGCCCGACAACACCACGTGCACGGAGGAAGTCCGCCCGCCGCCGTTAGTGCCGTCGTGCACGCGATACTCGTATATACGCAGCTCGCGCCTCGGGCCGCGCATACTTCCGCTGGCGCGCCGCCGAAACAGGAACAGGAAGTGCCCCGAGAGCCGAGAGTCCGCGAGCGCCGCCGCACACCCCGACGTCCGTCGCCTCGAGTGCACGACTTCGCGTCGCGGGCTTCGCTGCGATCACGCGCGGTTTCGACGCAAAACGGGAAAAAAAAAGAACGAGAAAAAACAAGGGAACGGACGGTGGTCGTCGGGTCGTTATGCGCCGGACGACGGGAGCGCGGCCGACGAGGCGACCCGGAGCCTCGCCGGGAGGTGCTTTCGGCAGCCTCGGTGCTGTGGTTCATCGGCTGCTGCATCGCGACGCGGGATAAGCAGGCCGACGGAGGGACGTCGGCCCGATCGTGACTTTCTTTTTTTCTATCGCATCTTCCGATGTCGCGTTTTTGTTGTTGGCGATTTTTAATTGTTTCACTTTTTTCGTTTGGTTTATTGAGCAGCTGTGAGTAAACAATGAGCGCTCGTTGTCCGTCAACGCAAGTCCTTGACAAGTTTCTAAATGGGCTGTTTGATAGTTAACCCGATTTTTGGTTAGTTGTGCAATGACTTTATTTTGGTTATTCAATGATAGTGTCTAGGAAACATTAGTGTTCATTGCTGTTTACATAATTATTTACATTGTTGATTGCGAACAAGTTTTTATGGCTGTATGGCATTGTTACAATTGTTATTTCAATAATTGTTAAACTGGCTTCTGTTTAAGCAAACAATAATTAATTATGCGTATTGTTTGTAAATTGTACAATTGCAATATATGAAATAGAATATATTGTATAGTTTCAAATGTTTTAAAAAACTTAAGGTTTATTATTTTAATATTTTTGCAGTTCGGCACAAGGAGAGTTCGGAGAGAAGGATTGTGATTAAACATCAAACAAGATGCAAGCAGAAACAGAAGGAATATGTTCTATCGACGACTTTGACACAACTCTGATACCAGTCGAAATTTTACCATGTGACGTGGCACCACGAACAAGGGGAACAGATGCTCTAACTATAGTCGAGTTGGGTAAGCAATTATTGCACAGTGCCAGAAATGGAGATACAGAAATGGTGCGAGATCTCATGTGCAGAGGTGCACCTTTTACAACAGACTGGGTAAATATATTTTACATGCACAGAAATATTTTGCTATAATTCGATTATTAACAATCTTCATTTTATCAAATTAGCTTGGAACAAGTGCTTTACACTTGGCTGCCCAGCATAATCACACAGAAACAGCTGAAGTACTTTTAAGGGCAGGAATATCAAGAGATGCTAGAACTAAAGTCGACAGAACACCATTGCACATGGCTGCATATGAAGGTCATCATCAAATGGCCCAGCTGCTGCTTAGTTATGGAGCAGAAGTCGATAGTAGAGATATGGTATGATTAGAATTTTATTCATTTAAATAATTTTCGAATAGAACAAGCTTGAACTTTTTTTTTCTTTAAACATACTAAAATATCTTGCTTTTTTATTTTTGAGGTTAAGAAAAAGGAATCTTGATACCTAAAATTTAAATTATTTTTTTACAATCATAAAATACTAATTATCATTAAAATAATAATCTTTACATTATTTTTAATATAAAAAATGTAAAAAAAAAAGTTAATTATTAAAAGTAAAAAACTATTTTTTTTCTTATTTTCAATTTTAATTTCATCTAGCTCAAAATGACTCCTCTGCATTGGGCCGTTGAACGAGAACATGCAGAAGTTATGTTAGTTCTTTTAGAACATGGAGCAGATCCAAACAGTACTAGCAAGTTTAATAAAACACCAATTACTCTTGCATTGGAACATGAACGACTTGATTTGGTTGATATGCTTCAGCAAGAGAGGGAAATTATTAATATTCAACATAATCAAATGCAGTCAGCAGAGCTGGAAACTGCAACACAAAATTTACTGCAGCTAGAAGCTGAACGACAAAAAGAAGAACAAGAACGTTTTGAATTTGAAGAACAGCAACATAAGCAAAGGCTGGCTCAATGTATGTCACAACATTTTACATTAATTAAAAATAATACATTTGCTATATTGAAAATAATATTGGATTTCCAGTAGCAGCGAATAAAAAACAAAGAATGGTGTTTCAACAAATTAAGTTTCAATCTGTTGATGAAGCTGAACAAGTAAAAGAGGATCTTCAAAGGTTAGAAAAATCTGTTCATGTTGGGAACAGGAAGCATAGAGATGTCACAAATTTAGCCGGAGTTGAGCAACCCTTAAGACTTTTGCAGGCCCATGGAATCACAATGATTCCAGTAGACAATGACGCAACTATAGTGGAAAATGCCATGGAAAGTGGTCAAACAGTTGTTCTCACAGGTAATTATTTTTATTCTACATAAAAACTTTATTTAAGAACTGATACATTTATAATCATGCTAATTCTTTTCTTATCCTAATAGAAGCTGGCAAGCTTGCACTAAACCTTACGAGAAATCCTCTAAATGTAACACCTATAAAGCGATTGCAAGTCGGATCTAAGAAAGCAGCTTCCAGAAAAGTGATCACAATTAGGGCAGATCAAATCCTTGGGCAAAATCCCTCTTCAATTACGTCTAGGGGACCTAATATATTAAAAAGAGCTACTGCTGATGGAAAAAATGCCAATAAAATTTTTCTTTCATCGATAGGAAATGCGATGACGTCAATTCCTACCCTAACAGTTACAAAATCGCCTATGTCTTCGACAAAGGTAACTTACAAAACTCAAATCAATTGTTCAACCATGGCACAATTTTATACAAAATATTTTATCAAATAATTTGTTTTATTTAATTCAGAAACCAACTATATCGACGAAGACAGAACCATTGCTACTTCAAATAGATGATGATATTGAAGAGATATTTGAAGATGATCATAAAGAGGAACCAATTATGGATGTTGCGGAACTTAATAGAAAATTGGCAGAGGCTCGAAGAGAAGCTGAAGAATATCGTAGACAATTGCAGAAAAAAGAAGAGGAGGCTGAACTGTACAAGCAACAGTTAAAAAATATAGCTGCTCAGAAAGCTATGATGAAGTGATTTAAACAGTGCCTCTTCGTCTGAAGGTTTTATAACAATGAACTCTGTTGAAGAGACTTTTTTGTATTCTGGAACAGTCAAATTGAATTTTTGAACTGTTGTACAATTTTACTGTTATTTTGAAAAAAGAACAGTAGAAAAGTGATGGAAATTTATGGAATCTGTTCAAGAATCAAACGGTGTGTTTTCCTACAGTGTCTCTGGCAACAAATGAGCAATTCTGCATTTTTTTTATAAATAACTTTCATCTATCATGTATATACTTTAGTTTGTTATACATAGGTATATAGTGGGGGATATAGATAGAAGAAACTGTGAAATTCTTATGAAAGTCAGTTTTTACTAAACAATGATTTGAATTTACCGATTTTGGAAGAATAAAATAATATTTTTTTCTAATAGTAATTTATATTTCATGGATAATTCACATTTGCAAGAAACTTGCATTCCAGAGACTGTCTATCTAATTTTGTTATCTTCCACATTGAAATTCAATCACTTTATTTGTACATAAATGCAATAGCAAGATTAAATCAATGATAAAATTTGTTTATTAAGAGACATTTTGATTAAAGCAAAAATATTTATGAAATTGTAAAAAGAAAAGTAAACAGCTTAACTGTAAGAAGTAAAAATCTATACAATTTTCTACAGCCATAAATAATGTAAATATGAAAGTACGCAAAAGTCGCTTTTGCCGTAACGACATGTGAAAATTGACTGTTGAACGAAGACACAAACTTTTAAAGCTAATGTTTCTCAACTTGTTAAGTAAGGACTTCATGCTATATCAAGGCCACGAAACGGCATGTAAAATATTAAAGAAGAAATCGTCATGAAGATGACTACAATTGTACCTCTGTTTATGCAATAATAAAAGAAATTTTTATATTAAATATAAATAACATGTGTACATAGTCAACGTAAATTCGAAACAATGAAAATGTAATTGCTCCGCAACTCCAGTTTAAATAGTTTTTTAAAAGTCAACTTCAACAAAAATGAGATGATTTAGCTTAAAAAATGCCATCGAATTATACTTATATCTCGAAATTTTTGTTTAACGAACAATCCGAAAATTTTTAAAGAAAATAGAGTACGGCAAGATAAGTTTTATGCATTGAGAGACGGTGGCGAGTCCAAAGCTCAGATTTACGGACGCATCGTGATTTTCTTCTCGTCCTGTTCTTTTACGAGGCCGAGATGCGCACACAACGTCGTAAGGACGCGCCGGCGTTTTCCAGCACATACGAACGCACGCGCGCGAATCGATAGGATTGCCGGGAGACTTCATCCTGCCTCTCCTTCGCTCCGCGCGCACACGAGCTTCTAATGCTTGTCTAGCCACGTCGCCTATAATACTAATACAGCGAGTTTTCTATTTCTCCAGAAACGAAAATGTTGGCTTTATTTTAAGCAAACTTTGTAGAAATTATTTTTACTTTTGTAAGAAAAATGATGCGACATTTTGCTCAATAACTAATTGAATAGAAAGAAAAGTAATATTTGTTTATTTTAAGTTATAAATGTATAATTTTCATTATTATAGTATAAAGTTTATGTAATTCTTTAATGTTTTTTGATCTTAATGTTTATTTTATTAAAAAAAGTCAGGACACTTTTTTATAAAGATAATCGTGACATAAGTTTGTAAATTTTATTCTTCATTCACCAACAATTTCACGAGTGAAAATAAAAATATAATGATACATCATTTACGAAGCTGGAATACGCATTTCATTAATCAACAGATTTTTGTTATCTAAAGCTTTTAAAGTTGAACTCTGCTACTCTATTTATTTAATAAGATGCATTAAACGAACACCTATGCATCCAGTTCTTAATATTGATTACTTAAACTGCAGAAACAACAAACTCTTACGTTCACCCATCGTATCGACCTAAAATCTTCCGACCGTCGGGCAAAAAATATTTCGGTCTCGGAAAAGAGAAGCGCGGGTGCACCGTGCAAGCTGCGAGTTATACAGCCGCGATGGAAAGCAGCTCGATGTCGGAAAAGCGCGAGCGGAAGGGAAAAATCGTCGAGGACGCGGGTCGGGAGGGGACAGCGGTTCTCAATAAAAGCGCGGCCGCCGGCATCGCACGTCGCGTGGCTATGCGCTGCAGGCACAAGGCGCCGAGTGCAGGCGCCCGCCCGCGTGCGACGTGTGGATATAACGCGCGCGGCGAGATATCCTCGCGCGGCGACCGTAGATCCATAGAGGGACGGGGCCGCAGGGAGAGGGTACGCGCCGCGTAGGTATATAAGCGTAATATAACGCGAGCCGGAGCGATCCAGCGCTCCAGGCTCTAATGTCGCTTTTACACCTGCGAGGCGTGGGCTATTGTGTACATATACAGTTTTTGTATTTCACTTGTTTCATTTACTCGGAGTCCGTAATTCTTTGCAGCTTTTGTACCGTTTATCAAGCTTTGCTGTTTAAAAAGTTGTAAATAATTTACTCTAGGTGAATATGCGCAAAACGATAGGGGCTCGTGTATAAATGTATATATCGTGTAAATAATAATGTGCAGAAAATTCCTAATGAAAACGTTTGATGTAGAATATTGTAAAAAGGCCTTTTTGTTTGTATATTTCTTATATCCTGTTATTTTTAAACTTTTATAAAGTTTTACAAGCTTGTATAAGCCTTTTTCATAATAAGGATCTTTATTACAAAATTATTTAAAAGGTAACTGTATATTGATATAAAGATTAAAATATTTTCAAGGGTCCTGTTTTATCTAATGATTTTTTTTCAATTTTTGAGGTCAGAAAATAATAATAATTAACAAAATAAAAATTCGTTTTTCAAAGAGATACGAGGTAATTAATTGACATTTGAAACACAAACATTTCATTACGGTTTTCTAATATTTTGCAATAAGCATTTTAATTTATATAAATGTATTTTAGAAGAACAATTTTTAAATTACCAAATTTTATTTATTTTACAAATAATTTTTGTGAATGAAAAACTTAAACTTTAAAATACAGTGAAAAAAATTCCTTCTACATACTTCCAAAATTTGAGAAAAGAGTGTAGTAATAAAATAATTTTTCAAAAATAAATAAATATGCAATAGGATAACGCCATAATGAATTTCTTAATTACCCTATACATTTTTTTTATTATTATATAAACGATTTATGTTAGATATGATATATTATTGCTGTATAATTTTAAAACATCTATCATTTTAATCCAAATTTATTTGACATAAAAATAATATAAACATATTTTTTGTGAATTAATAAAAGCAATAAATAATTAATAAAAACAATAATTAAATTAGCAAGTCGGTAAAGAAGATAGACAGGATACGTAATTCGTCGATTCGAATACTCAGTCGTATATGGATAATGCATTCCTTTGAAAAGTTCCAAACTTATACTTCAACGATAACGAATCACTGGCCAAGACCACATACAATTGCATTCTCAGGATTTGCCTATATCTATATGCATGGCCGGCAAGCGCCAAGTGAAAGTGTAAAACCGTCATAACGTCATTACGTATAGGAGTCTTTCGTTATCTTCTCATAAGATACCTAGATAAAACTTATGGACAGCTAAGAAGATAACGAAGCAGAAAGCGCTAAAAGTTTTTCAAAAATATCGTAGATAAGTGTGTAAATATATTTTTTAGATTAATAAATATATTTTATCTGTTACAACAATTTTATGAATAAGAGATATTTTTGCAATTAGCAATGGTCATTAACTTATAAATGATAATCATTATTTCGGAGCAATTGCTCCAAAATATAACCATATCATCGACGAAAATTAAGTTCATTAATAATACCAATTAATATTATGTATATACCTGAAAGCGCACTAATTTATAAATATTTTAATACTTTCTCTGCACATCAACGACTAAGCTTCTTTTCTGTAGCTATATACGAAAGGATGTACCAAGCATGATTTCGCCATCGGTAAAGTTTCCACTGTCATCTGAATGCCTTTATCTCGATACAAACAATCGTAACCGAAGCTCGACAATCTATTACAAGCACACCTCACATCCGCGCTTCCAAACTCCGAAGCAACTGCAAATTGACCATTCAGAAAATCTCGCAGCAGTGTTTTCACTCGGAAAAACAGTGAGTCGAGGCCTCCTGGGATGTGCACCGTACATTTGGCGCTCTCGCCGCGTCATCTCCCTCGAGATGACCGCCATCTCGGTCCTCCCTCCGTCTCTCTCGTCCCAGTGGTAGCGTACTCAGTAAGTCAGTACTGGCGCCCGAGCGCCTCCCCGAGGCGAGAGCGAGAAGGACAAGAATAGGCACAGCGAGAGAGAGAGAGGGAGAGAGAGAGAGAGAGAGAGAGAGACCGAAGGAGCGACGGCGGAGACCGAAGCGGGCCGCGCGCGTATGTGGCCGTGGTCGCGCGCGCCTTGAACACGTACTACGCGTGTTTTCTCTCTCGGCGACGGCTCGGCGTTGCGTCCGCGACAGACAGTGTTGTCGGGCTGCGCACACACAGAGCGGGCGGGCGGATCGCTGCTCCTGAGGTACTTACTGTAAGGGCGGCGACGCGAGCGCGAGGAGGCGAGCTTCGGCGTGTGCGTGTCGTGGCTCCGCAAGTGCTCGTTATACCCATCCATAACGCCTGGTGCTGTGCGCGTCGCTACGTGGAGGAGGAACAAGGCGTGTGTTGTGTGTGTGTGTGTGTATAGATACCGGCGACGACGGGGGGGACATGTCGTCGGCGACGGCGACGTCGCCCTCGCAGCCGCCGAGGCGGTCGCGCGTAACCTAAAGCGGCGCGCGGCGCTCGATCGACCAGGTGCACGGCTCGCCCCCGCGCGCCGACGGAGACGTCGCGCCTCCACGCCCTCCGACTGGCGGCCTGGCGGCGCGCAAGGACCGCCATACATCATCGCTGCATTATACACACCGAGAGAAGAGAGAGAGAGAGAGAGAGAGAGAACACTGCGGCCGTGCTCCGAAAAATTGCCCCTCTCTCTCTCCTCCTTCGCGCGCGACGTGCAACGCACATTTAGCGAGGCGCAAGTGTGTTGGTGGCTCCGAAGTGTGTGCAAGTGTTGGTGTTCCTCTTTCTTTTTTTTAATACCCCCTCCTCCCTCGGGTCGCTTCGCCTGATTTTTTGTCGAGGGCGAACTGTGTGCACTACGGCCCGGCCGACCGGCTGCTGCTGATGTGGGGAACTGAAAAGTGAGGTTATACGCCAGCGTCGAGGCCGCTGCGAAGGGCTCGACGGGAGCCGCGCCGTTTTGTTTTGGTTCGCCGAGTGCCGCAAGCGTACATTCCGTTAACGGATGTGTGTATAGTGCGTGTGCGTGCCAGAGGTGTGCGCCGCGGAGATGCACTCGCATATACACACTCGCTGCACTCTCACCCATGGAGGATCGAGCTCGGTTTCGAGTTTACGTTACCCAACGACCGGTTTATTTTTACCAGGCGCAAGACGCGAATTCAAAATTTTCGACCGGCACCGCCTGGCTCCGCGTCTCTTCTTCGAATCATATCTCGAGTACAAGCGGCTTGCTTTATTTCGCTTTGCTTATGAATGGTGTAGATACTTGAGTATAGTAAAAGTTTTCGTAGCGCGTCTCCTTTGAGTGCTCGCGTCATTTGGTTGCGCGCCTTTTTTACGACGGTCGTAGGGTCATTTAGAGAAAACAATATGTTTTATGACTTAATAATAACTTTTGTTACTTTTATGCATTGTAAAAATGTAATGTGAGACGATTCAATGATTTATTTAACGAAAATCATGAATATAGTTAACTTTGTTTAATTTTTGGGTCATTCACTGATTGCAATAATTTTTAAACTTTACAAAATTTGAAAAGTTGCTGTTTTAAACTTTTGTTTTAGTTTATTTATCGAGTTGTACTTGTTCAATTTTTGTTAAAATAGCACTTAAAAACAGTTTCTTAAAAATTTTATTAACTACTTTATGACATTTCTGAAATAAGTAATAAAAAAAGTAATAGTTACTTACTGATTATAAGTACTTATGAAGTTGCCCTTCACAGTAATTGCAGATAGCAACAGTCAAGGTTGCAGGAATAAACTTCACGACTTCCATCCATTCTGAAACTAGAAATGTGCATTCTAACAAATTAACGAATTCAAAGTATTTTTACTTTAAGAAATATATATATATATACACAAACAAAAGGCTTACAGTGTCAGCTTAGTGTAATATTGATGATTTACAAAAATTCTTCGAAAATAAAGTAGCTTTCAAGAAACTCGAAGTAGCTCAAAGGCGTAGCTCGACTGCGTTAAAAAACTTTGAAAAAGAAGTATCCAAACTTCGTCCCGAGAAAAGGAAGAAACGAAAAAATCCACCGGTGCGGGAGCCAGTGTGAACTCGCATAAAGCCAGCCGGACGGTTCAAAAAGCAGACACGGACACTCGCTCGTCGGCGGTCGGAGACGCGCGATATCCAACCGACTCGCGCCGCGAGCCAAAACAAAACCTTCGCCGCGGTCGGCCGCCCGACGGGCCCTCCCCCCACGCACACACACAGTCCCGTGAAGGCGCACCATCTCTCAACCGATCTGTTCTTTCTGTTTCAAGATCCAGCCAAAGGAGCGTCGCTGGGCGATAAAAAAGAAGCGCGAGGCGTCGTCTCGCGCGCACGAGGAAAACAAGAAGGCGCGAGAAGAGGAGCCAAGCCGCCTAGCGTAGTAGTCGGCCCGTGTGCGTGCATGTGTGCGTGCAAAGTGGCGGCTGCGGTGTAGCGGCGGCGGCGGCGGAGAGTAAAAATGGCGTCCGATAACGAAGCCTCCTGCGTGACTGACCCAAATTTCGCGGTGATCTGCTCGTTCCTCGAGTGCTTCGGCAAGAGCTGCGGCCTCGAGTACCCGGACATCGCCCGGCTCCAGGAGATGCTCGAAAACGCCCAGGAAGGTCAGTCCCACGGCTCGCTCCTACGTGCCCACCGCTCGCACCCCGAGCGGCTCCCCTCTCTCTCTCTCTCGCGCGCGCACTCTATCTCTCTCTCGCTCGCGCGCCCGGGCCGGAGTTGCGCTTTTTTTTCTCGCACACACACCCCCGCGTTTTTCTAAGTAATTAATAAACCCTCGCTCGTTTTTTTTTGCTCCTCTCTCACGGCCACCGCGTTCCGGGAGCGCGCGCGTGCGACGCGCACGGTCCCTCCGTCTCTCTCGCTCGCGCGCGCTCCACGTCCTCGGCGGAGCTTGTTGCTTCGGTGCGCGCGGGCGTCTTCCACGGGGCGGCAGCTTCCAGCGCGCGGGAACGCCCGCCCACGAGAGCCGCGGCTCGGGATGACAGCGGCGCGGGGTGTGCTGACAGAAGAGAGAGGCAGGGAGGGGGGAGTGTGGGTGTCCCGCGCGCGAAACGCGGCGACCGATCGCGGGGTTCCTTGTTGTTATTTTGCTACTCGCGACCTTTAACCAAGGCACGTGACCGCTCTGGAACGGCTCCAGCGGTGCGCGAGCCCGCGCTTGGCACGCGCGGTCCGTTCTCCTTTGCTCCGATTTGGCCAACTTTTTTTTTGCGCGCGCGATGTCTTCGCGACACGGCTCAATGTTGACGTTCGCGGGCCGGGGGAGGGGGGGATTCGCGGGGTGAAATTTATTTTGAATTTTTTTTTTTTTTTTTTTTTTTTTTTTTTTGCCAATCAGCTGGTCTTTGCTTACGATCGTTTATTCATTCACCGTGAATGGGATATTATTTCAGGATTGTAGATACTGTTTACATACCTATTTCTTGGAATTTTCCTGTTTTATTAAAAAAACTTGTCATTTGTTTTAAAGATATTTCAGAATTACTGCTTTTAAAGTATTTATAAAATAGTTTTTATTTTATATTTTGCCGTATTAAATAAAAGATTGTATTTGTTCGCAGTATCACAAGAATTAGTGGACTTACACATAAAGTTACTTCGTAAGGCGAGGAAAAGTGTTGCTCCAGAAAAATGGGAGAAAGCACTGATCAAATTTTGTCACACCTACTCCAATCAAGATGGTTGGGAACTTGAGAGGATCGGGTACAAGAAAGCTCGCATAGCTGTGAAACTTCGTCTTCTGAAGGTATATAATATTTTTAAATATATTTGTTTCATGAATAACATCATATTTCATTTGAATTGTGTGTTGCAGGCACTTCTGGAGGCACAGTTTGATATGAACCAAAAGTTCAAAAACGAAGTCAACAAACTAACAGCCAGTGAATTGCGGTTACAACCATTAGGACGTGATAAGTCTGGGTTAGCATACTGGTGCCAGCTAGATGAAGATTGCAACATCCGAGTTTACCGGGAAGACTTGGATGAAGAAAGCTGGGAATTGATAGCTAAGTAAGTTTTTTTAAAACAAATCTTAAAACATATATAATTTAAGTAAATATGTTTAAATAAAGTCGCTAACGTTCATAAACGTTTATTTTCTTTTTCAGGACACGTGATGAAGTAGTTTCCTTAATAAATAACTTAACTGATGGTGAAATTGGTGCTATACCGATAAGTGAGGATAGTAATAGTCTTGAAACATCAGACAAGCCAACAATTGATACCGGTCAAGAAGAGACACCTGCTATTGTAAATGGCAATGCCTTGGAATCGGAGAAAATAGAAAAAGTTGAGGGTGAAATACCCAAGAACGATGTAGTTAATAAAGAAACTCAAAATGCTAAATGTAAAGTAATGCAGGACAGTACTGAGCAAGAAGAGGAAGATGAGGAGGAAGAGGAGGATGAGGATGATGAAGATGAGGAGGAGGAGGAGGAAGAGGAAGAGGAAGAAGAGGAAGAGGGAGAGGATGATGAGGAAGAAGAAGAGGAGGAAGAAAGTGAAGAAGAGCCTGTGAAAGAACCAAGTAAAGAGCCAATTAAAGAAATTGTTAAAGAAGTGACTGCTGAACCAGTAAAAGAACTGGTGAAAGAAGAGAACGGTAATTTGAAAATACCTCTAGCGCATGTGGAACCTGTGCAAGTGGGAATTAGTACAAATACTCATTTGACTAATCAGGTAACAATACATAAGATTGAGCAACCGCCTACTCTTATGGAATTACCGCCCAAAAAAGAAAATGTGGAAATTGATCACAAAATCGCAGCTACTATAAAAAATGGCGTTACTATTGAAAGTGTTACTGGTGGTATTAAATCCATTGAAACCCCAGTAATCACAACCTCTCCTCTTAAACTCGTCAACATAGCAGAACTGAAGCAACAACCTGAAAGAAAACTTGACATTCTTTCCAGTAAGTAAATTTTAATCTCTTAAATTTATTTCAAATCATTAGTATAATTATTTTTATCAGTTAAATGGAAAAAATGTTACATATAATTCTTTTTTTCTGTGGCTATGAGCATAATTTGCTTGCTTTGGTATTACCAGCTTGTTTATATTCACTAATTTATGTAGCGTCAATGATTATTTAAATCTTGTAAGATAAAATTCAGATCGAAAATTTTGCTATCAACGGTCGTCTTGTTTACATCGTGTCTCAGTTGCAGAAAGCACGGGAAAAGATTGATACAACCCTCCGATAAAATGAGACACTGGCCATCCTCTAAGCTCACTGTTTTTTTCCTTATCAATTTCAGGCAAAGTGCCGGTGATAAACAATCTGCCATACGGCACGACGATAGAGGCGAGCTCTGGTCACAACAAGCTGCCGATCAAGCCGATCGACCAGCTTGCTGCTAATCTCGTACGCATGCAGACCGAGAAGCTGGAGAAGCCGATCGGGAAACTCGAGAAGATCGCGGAGAATCTGGCTAAGGGGCAAGCGGGAGTGTTCGGTGTCTTGCCGAACGGCGAGGATGACGGGCGATTGGCCCCGCAGCAGCAGCCGCTGCCCGTCCGGAGTCACAGAGGCATGGACCTGTCGACGTCGCCGAGAGGATGGGAGAGCCAGCCCAGTGACCTGAGCGGCGGTCCTGTTGACTTCTCCGGAATGGATCTGTCCAGCCGCAAAGTTAGCAAAGAGTTGCCTTTGCCCGGTGGCTATCGACCCCCACCACAAGACTTTCATCACCATCAGCAGCATCGAGAACTCGACCTAAGCGCCAGGAAGAGCACGAGCAAACTGCATCCCAATCTGGTAAAATATTTTCGAAATGTTTTCTGAAAATTAACTTTTTTCTTTAATTATTTAATAAGATACAGTTTTATTGTAATCGTTTACTTAAATGTTTCTGTTAAAAAGTACTGTCATCTAACAAAATGTAAACTCTACTTTTTGTATGTATAGTTGATTTTCAAATATGATTTTCATAATGCGCTATATAAAATTGTTTATAATTACATCATCAATATAGTAAATAAATGATTTAATTGTAAAGATTAATGTTTGAAAATATTCAGGGCTTTATTTTGTTTATTTGTAAAGTAATTTACATATTTTCACTTTTTAGTATATGGAATTTAACTCGCATTGTTTCAGACGGCCTACGATCCGACGTACGAAGCACGCTCAGCCATGTTGCGCAATCATGCCATGGTCACAGATTTGAGTAAGCGGCAAATGCCTTATTCGGCTTACGATCTACCACCAAGTACAACTTCCCCTTACCATCAAGTAAGGCACCCGAAGGACATGGAGTCTCAATCGCCACTGGTACAACCACAGCAGCGGCTACCAAGCTACGCGATGTTACCCGACCCGAGCAAACTGGCTGCGTTGCGGATGGCCGGAGCACCGTTAAAGCGTCCCCATGATGCAGACAGTCTACAGGCGACTGACGCATTACTGAAGCGAATACGCGCCGATGTGATACCCATCCGAGGTAATCTGGACCCCAGCAAGCTGCAGCAGCAGAGGCACGACTGGCGAGACGAGGTTGGCGAGGCCATCGAGGAGCCGGTGATGATGGTGCACGGCGAGGGATCCGGTAGCGACTGTGACGCTGTCAATCCGATCGTCGGCGAAGCAGTCGAGGAGCCTATTATGTTTTTCTATGGCGAGGGCTCGGGTGTGGACTGCGACACCGGCAACCCGGCGGACGAAACGCCCGAGAACAAAGAGCAAAGCAGCGAGAAAGAGGCGATGGATGCCTGCGAGCCTTGCGGCTCGGAACTCAAAAGCACCAAGCTTAAGTTCAAGCTGGGCATTCAAGTTTTCGACCCGCCGCTCGCAACTAACGTGACTCCTAAAAGGTCATCGAGGTGGGATGTCGGTGGGCCCGGCGAAAATAAGACAAACATATCAAACGAGGATGAGCCTCAAGAAAAGAAACAGCCGACGGAGGTAGTGTCACCGCCCAAATTCTTCTTTGGACCGAACTGCGTGTCCTACGCCGCGACAAAAGTCAAGGAATCAAGTACCGCGTTGCAGCAGAAGTTGGAGTCGACTGCGGCTAATGAGGAAGACAATAATGGCTTAAAAGCCGAGACGTTGGAGAGTAAAGCGGAGGGGATTGAAGAAAAAATGGTTCCTATGTGTAGTGAAGAGGGTGAAAGCAGTAAAGAGGAAAGCAAAACATTGGAAAACTGCACGACCGAGCCGGAAGTTACGAAAAGTACGGCCAACGATGAGACTGAGCAAATCGAACAAGCTAAAAAAGATGCAGCTGACAGTCCGATGCACACGACGTCGCCACCGCCACAAACGACTGAGACTGATACAAAAATGGACGAAGAACCAGTGCAATCGACAGAGAGTGAAGCTAAGGCGACGTCTTCGGATGAGCCTAAATCTGAGAGCGAATCGAGAATCGAGTTGGAAAGTAACGCCTTATTAGATGTACAAAATTCCGACTCGACCGTGGAAAATAAGTCTGAGCCAATCAGTGAAGACCTTGCTACTGTAGAAATTAGGAAAGAGAAAGATGAATTGAAAGAGGATAAAGAACAATTCAGAGAAGAAAAATTATCTTCTAAAGTAGATGAAGAAACCGGGGAGACACAAGATACATTTCTGAGCGAAACGGAAAGCGATTCAAATCAAAGGTTGCAAGAGATTTCAAAAGATACAAAAGTCTTTCGTAATATTTCAAAAAGAATCGGTGAAGATACCACTTTTGATTCGCCAAAGCCCGATGATGACATAGCTGATTTTGAAGAAGAATTATCAAAAGAGGCTTTAGATGACACAAAATCAAAATCTGAAAACGAAATTGTCAGTGATTTAGAAGATGAGTTGAGCAAAACCCTAGCAGTGATGGACGAAATTGAAGAATCATCCGCGGAAGTGTCTGAAAAAATTAAATCTTTAGAAATATCACCCGAGAATAAAGAATCTAATGATAATGCTGTAGACCGTGAATTAATTGAAACAGATAATAGTGAAAAGAAAAAGGAAGATCTTGAAAGTACGCTGGCAAGTTTGGGGGAAGGTACAAGTAAACCCTTTGGCGATTTAAATAGTGAAGTGACAAATGATTCTTCGAATAACGACAGTTCCTTTACTTTTAAACCTACAGAGGCTAAGAGAGATAACAGTGATGTATTTGATGAAGACACATTCGAGGCTAAAGATCAAACAGACTCCATATCGAAACTTTTGACGACCTTGGAGAAAGATGAAGATTCTAATGAAGTGGGATCTCAACAAACAATTACAGAAACGACAACAGAAGGATTTAATATTCTTTCAAGTTTGGAAGAAGCTGATGACCTTCAAGTAAAAGAAAAAGCTAATGAGGATAATAATCTTTGGAGAACGATAGGTGACAATGAAGTTGAATCATTGGAAAAAATGGCGGAAGAAAATATTGAATCAGAATCAAAACAAAAAGATTTACCAAGCGAAAAAATTGGTAAAGAAGACTTAAACCCCTCTCCCTCAAAAAATGAAATTGTACGCGAGTCAGAACAGGTAGAAACAAAAGATAAACAGATTACAATTGAACCAGAAGAGCAAGAAAAAGAGAAAGAGGAGAAAACTGTAATTCAGTCAGAAGAACAGGAAGAAAATAAAGAGAAACATATGGCAATTGAATCCGTAGAACAAGAAGAAATAAAAGAAAAACAAATTACAAGTGGATCAGATAATCAGGAAGAAAAAGATATGAGCATCGATGATTCTACTTTAGAAACGTCTAATCTAAGTGAATTTAATAAGGATACTGACATTGAATTAGAAGAAACATTAAAAATGGAAGAGACATTTTCATTGGAAAACACATCTAGACTTCAAGAATCTTTAAGATTTTCAGTATCGGATAAGAGCGAAGACAACAGCAATACTGATGTAGCGCAAAAAGTGGATGAAAGTTTCTCTAACCAAGACTCTTCAGATTCACAAGGAAAAAGTAATGAAAACATTACACCAGAATTTTTAAAGCCCGACGATTCCGACAGTATTCCAGACAAATTCTCGAATAAAGTCTCGGATGGGAACATCAAAATCGATAACACATCAACAGCGGCTTCTAATTTGACAGAAGAGAACCTCGCACTAAGAAGTGCCGAAACGGACCAGGAACTGGACCGAAAGGAGGAAAATGCATCCGAGGTCTCGAGTTTGATTGTAGAGTGCGCGAGCGCTCGCGAAGACACTGACAGCCTGTTCGAAGAGTCGAGTGATATCATGATCGCAGAAGACAAGTCGTGTTGCTCTAACAAAGATGACGAGCTCGACACGCTTCCGGATGTGTCAATGGAGGAAAAGCTACCCAGCGAGGAGGATGAGAAAGACGTCGTGGAGCCAGAACCCATTGAGTCAGAACTCACAGAACCGGAGCTCAGTGAAAAAGATTCCGCTGAATCAGAACTTAATGAAAAAATAGAGGATGATGATTTGACCTCCAGCGAGTTAAAAGACGTCACTACTGAAGAAGTTTCTTTAATAGACGAAGAAGTCTCAGAAAGTAACGAAGAAAGAGAACTTCCTAATGAAATTTTAGACAAAAATCCCACTGAAGTTATTGAGGCAAAAGACGAAAAAAACACCGAACCAGATATATCTGTTACTAAAGAGGAAAATAAGATTAAGCCTTCAAAGGAAGAAACTTCCCTGACACTTGATACTGATGAAGTGGAAAAAACAATGGAATCATCCGAAAAGTTAGAAACTGACAAAGAACCGGAAAGCGAAAGTGATAAAATTGGAGAGTCGGGATATAAGTCTTTGGTTCCTAGCTACGATAGCGATTCGGATGATTTAGAAACGGATGTAACTTTTGATAGTGAGAATGCCAAAAGTGCTGACGCTAAAGATTCGGCCGAAACAGAAACTAAAGAGGATATTCAAGCCGAAACGGTCAGTGATAATGAGAAGGGAAAAACAGACGAAAAGGAAGAAATTCCGCAAGTTCCTACAGAGCCCAAGGATGACGAAGTGGTTGATTTACAAAAAGATTTAGAGGCAACGGTTGGTGCAGCAAAAGAAAAAGATGTACAACAAACGGAAGAAGACTCCACTTTAGTTGAAAACGACGATAAAGCAGATATTGATGAAAATGAAGTGAAGATGGCAGAAGTAAGTTTACCAGTACAAGAAAAAGTCGAACCTTTAAAAGACGATGTTGAGCCTAGTGCATTTTTACCAATATCTAATAGTCAACAAGAAGTAGTAGGGTGTACAGAAAATACTGAAAATGCTAACCAAGAAGTCCCACGGGTTGCATCTCAACAAGAAGAAAATTCACCTAAACAAGAAGAAATGAAAATTGAGTTGGAGTCCAAGAGTGAGGTCGACTTCGCATCTAACTTAGTAAACCATCAATACGAAAAAGAAGGAGATGCGTCGATGAAACTGGTCAATAGTACAGAGCTCCTGGAAGACAGTTCGGGAGCCTCAAGTAATAAATCGAGTCTCAATGAAGCATTGCAGGAGGACGTGAAGATGAATACTGTGCTGCAAAACGAGAAACTCCACAATCTCGATCCACAGCAAAGCGTCAAATCCCTCGCTGAGCAGAAATTCCACGAGAAGTTCGACGAAGGGGGTTCGATCGTGCAGGTCTCGAAAAAGCGACGAGAAGATTCGAACGATCTATTAGTGAGCAACTCTCTGTTCGATAGTAAACAGCAGATCAACGAGTTTTTACCGAGGAACAAAATTGTGGCTGCTTATCAAATGGAAATGCCCAATAACTCCATGATATTGGACAACAAATTTGATAGCTACAAGTACAACGAGAAGTTGCCTAAGTACATGGACTCGAACGAAATCAAAAGCGAAGAAATGTTTTCTAAGGAAATCAAGGATGAAAAATTTCCCGTCCACTCGTCGCTTTATGGAGAGAGGAATTGTAAAGAGGAAGCTATCGATCTCGACAGTGAATTAAAGAAAGAGAATATGAAAAGGTTACCTTCTGCTGAATTGGAGGACCTCCCACCTTCTAAGATCAAGCCTACCAGTAGTAGTGATGCTCTGTTGTATCCCATGCCTGAAAGTATAAAAGAATCTCCGGTTGAAGTAAAGGCAGTGCCTCTTGCACAGGACAGTGAAATTCATGAAAACGCTCAAAGCTATGAAGAACCTGTAAAAGTTGAAATTCCAACCGCGACTAAAACGAAGGCGGAGCCTTCTATGGTTTCACAATATGAGCCTTCAATTACTCCATATAAGCCAGCTTCAGTTACTCCCTATGAACCAACTTCAGTTGCTCCTTATGAGCCAACTCCAATTACTCCATATGAGCCAGCTTTAGTTTCTTCGTATGAGCCAGCTCCAGTCACTCCGTATGAGCCAACTTCAGTTGCTCCTTATGCGCCAGCTCCAGTTACTCCATATGAGCCAACTTCAGTTGCACCGTACGAGCCAGCTTCAGTTACTCAATATGAGCCGAAACCGTTGTCTAAATACGATCCTGCTTCGGTGCCACATTATCAGCCAACTTCAAAACTTGAATACATACCTACAGTGATATCTTTAGACAAACCTGCAGAATCAACAGCCCTCAAGAATCCTGAGCAATCGAGATCTAATGAGGAGCAAGAAATAGAAAAATCCAGCGAAATACTCGCGAGTAAACCAGTTGAAGATATGCAAGCAGAAATAAATGTCAAGGATGCGGCACCTGTTGAACAAGAGATTGCAGAAAATGAATCATCTCTCACATCGATGGAAGAAGAAGATGATTACGACGATGATAATGATGAAGAAGAAGAAGAACCGAGCATGACAGAAGAGTTACCCGTCAGTAAACCAATTGTAGAATCTGAAACTAAAAAACTGCCTACGAATGAATCCGAGAGTTTGCGAGAACAGCCACTTGCACAGGAGCCCGAAACAGAATCAGAATCAAACTTGTCGGAAAAATTGTTGCCAGCTGAACCAATTGTTCCTGCACAACCACCTGCTGAGGCTTCACCAGAAAAAATACCAATGGAAAGTGCACCAGAGTCAGAAATCACGACGCCTATACCTCAAAAACCAGATGAGCAAATTGCGGAACAACCGCAAGTGCCAATTCAACTCGAACAAAGGGCACCAGTGACACGAGAGGAAGAACAACTCCTTCCGCAAGTCGTCCCGGAACTTTGTAATGTAGAGCCAATTCATCTCGAGCAAAGAGCACCAGTGACGCAGGATGTAGAACAACTCCCTCCACCGGTCATCCCAGAACCATCTAGTGAAGGGCCAATTCAACTCGAGCAAACGGCACCAGTGACACATGAGGCACAACAATTCCTACCGCAGGTGGTTCAAGAACCTTCTAATGAAGAGCCAATTCAACTCGAGCAAAGAACGCCAGTGACGCAGGAACAGCTTCCCCCACAAGTCGAACAGCCGCGCGAGATCGAAGCGATGCAAACAAGCGAGGCGCTACCAGTTCAAGCAACGGAGCCTCCGAAACTCCTTCCACTAAACCAACCGACGGTTGAAAGAGTCGAACCCGAAGCAATTCTGGAGCAAAAGGTCGACGAGGAGCACTCGGACGACTCGATGGGTTGCGACAACGACGAGAGCATGTTCGACGCACCACCGGACGAAGTCGATCCCCTAGCTGACTCGGAATCCGAGGTCGTGGTCAAGTCCGACGACGCGTGTCTGCCCGAGCAGTTCGGCAGCATCCGCGTGAAGACGGTGTCGGAGCTCGTGGGTGTCTCCGGCGGCTGGAAGCTCGATTCGACCATGGAGCCACCACCGCCACCCGTGCACGCAGAGGTCGCCGAGGAGGGCGAGCAGTCGAGCAGGACGACGCGGACGTCGCGTAAGAGGCGCAACAGCGCCCAGGACTCCAACTCCGAGGAGGTGGCGAGTGCCACGCAGGTCCCGACCGACGAGGACGAGGCTACCGCCGGCAAGCGCATGAAGCTCCGGGGTAAGCGCGCCCCCGACGTCCAGCTGAGGAAGAGTGTGGAGAAAAGCCGGAAGATCAGCGCCAGCTCGGAGGACGACCACAGCAAACCTCCTGCCAGTGCGACGCCGGACGAGGCTTCGCAAGAGGACACCGCAAAGGAGGTACCCCGGCAGAAGTCTTCAGCATCGTCGAGGAAAATCAGGGGCCGACCCAGGGGCCGCAAGAGGAAAGGTGGATTCGCTAGAGGTGAGAAATCTTTTTGTTTTACGTTTATTTCTATAATATAACCAAATAAATGATGAGGTACTAAAAATTCTAGTTTAACTTGTTTAATCTAAATTTAGTTCTTTAGTTTAGTTTTAGAGACTTTTTAAGGAAATATCTATGAATGGAATATTAATTTTTTTTTTTTTTTTTTGTAATATAGGAAAAGCCTCGTCTAAGAAAACTGCAGAGCAGGCAGGCGAGGAAGGCGCTAACGAGTCTGCGGAAACAAATGAGGTACAGTCGGGCGAGCCTCTGCCCAAATCTGAGAAGCTGGAAGCCGAAGTTTCGGAATCTGCTGCGAAAGAATCTGCGGATGCCGAGGCTAGAAAGAAGCAGCGTAAGAAGCGCAACATTCTGCTCGGTTTGGAGATACCGGAAGATACGCTGCTGACGAGCGAGAACGAGCCACCCGTGCGCGCATCGCGACGCATCGCCCAACTGCGGATTAAGAAAGAGGCAGATAAGAGCCGCGAAGACGAAGCCCAAGATACTCACAAGAAACATAAGGACAAAAGTCAAAGTGGTAGTTCGTCTGACAAGAAAAAACGCAAAAAGAAGAAACACGAGAGCGAGGAGGATGCGGCAATGATGAAGGTATGATTAATGTTATCTCAAATTTTAATCGTTTTTTTATGCTTTTCAAATTTATAAATTTATTAGAAAAAAATGTTAGTATAATAGAACACTACTTAATTACTTGAGATATATTACATGTAAAAAATTTTTTGTGAAGTTTATTTACTAAAAAGGAAAAGCAAATTATAATATTAAATATGTAGATTAATTCATTAAGTGAAACGTAGTAAAATGAAATCATTTTAAAGAGGCTTACG
Organism: Eurytoma californica; assembly: GCA_035586675.1. Taxonomy (NCBI): domain Eukaryota; kingdom Metazoa; phylum Arthropoda; class Insecta; order Hymenoptera; family Eurytomidae; genus Eurytoma; species Eurytoma californica. The sequence goes on from JAXIUT010000021.1 coordinate 15,223,385, forward strand.
TTATTTCTTAAAGAATTTCTTACAGAGATTTTGTACATCTATTTATAAATAATTAAACTTATTACCTAAATATCATGTCACTGGTGGCTACAAAATAGTATAAAAAATAAAATATTTTTTATTAAAATCTCCTCGATATCTATAATAGGTTTAAAATTGTAAACTGCATATCATTTTGAATAAGTAATTGGATAATTAAATTCTAATTTACAGGATCTTGAAAAAGAAGATGCTAAATTGAAGAAAAAACGTCGACGTCGTAAGAAGAAGAAGCTGTCAGCTAAGTTCAATGAAGCAAACCCATGGCAGAGTTCATCGGGCTCATCGACGACCGACGAAAATGAGCACGATGAAGAGGAGGAAGAGATCGAAAGTGACGGAGACCAGTTGGTTTTCAAAAGCGATCACGAATTCTCACCTGAGAGTGATCTAGAGAAAGACGACGAAGAAGGTGCACCGATGCGTCGCGCAAGAACAGCTCAAAAATCCAAAAGCGACGACGAAGAAGCTGCCGAAGCGGCCGTCGACGAATACGCCTGTCAGAAATGTAACAAAGTTGACCATCCCGAGTGGATACTACTGTGTGACAGCTGCGACAAAGGCTGGCATTGCTCTTGCCTGCGACCCGCTCTCATGCTCATTCCCGAAGGAGACTGGTTTTGTCCGCCTTGTCAGCACAAGAGTCTCGTTATTAAACTTCAGGAAAGTCTAAAGACCTTTGACACATTGACTAAGAAACACGAAAATGAGATTCTCAGGAAAAAGAGGCTGGCCTACGTAGGCATCAGTCTTGATAATGTTCTGCAGAAGGATGAATTATCGAAGGGTCGTAAAGACTCTAGTGATGACGAAGATGATGACGAATCTGGCTCTGAAGAAAGTGGCAGCGATGAATCAAGCTCTGGTGAGACCAGCACTGATGAAAGCGAACCGGTATACCAACTTAGAGAGAGGAGGTGCGCCAATACGTATAAGTTTAACGAGTACGATGATATGATTAATGCAGCTATTCGTGACGAAGTGGAAGCTGTAAGGGTAAGATATTTCCGATAAATTTCCGAGTATACTTGTGCAGTAAAAAACTTTTATTTAAATCATTTAAACTAATACTGAATTATTTAAAAAATTAAATACCAAGAAAAGAATACTGAGTTTTTAGTTTACTAGGTTATTGTCATTTTTTCTTTATTGCTTTTTAAATTCATTTGTTCTTTTTTTAATTATTTATTTTTATTTTATTTTCTTAGACTTCAAATTTTTCTTTTTCTTTTAGCTATTTGTAGAAAAATAATAAAAAATAATCTTTTTATAGGGCGCTGGTAATCAAGGCCGTGGTAAAGATATTACAACAATTGTCAACGCTGAAAAGGAAGAAAAAGCTCAATCGGAAGCCTTGAAACATCTTAAAGAAGACGACATTGACGCCGAAGAGCAAAAATCCGAGAAAGGTAGCGATGAAGAATACAAAGTTGAAAAAGATGAGGAAGAAGCCGAGGAAGAAGATGAAGACGCTGGTCGTACGGCTCGAGCTGCAACAAGACAAAAACTCCTCTCGCGTAAGAAGCATCGCAAGTTGAATAGTTTAGACGTGAGTAGCGATGATGACCCGTATAGCGACGAAGACTTCAAGGGTACAAGCTCCGACGAAGAGGAGGACCCCGACGAACAGATCAGTTCATCTGACGACAGTGACATGGGTGGAAGGAGACGGGGCAGAAGGGGACCCAGACCCGTTCGTAGATCAACCAGGGCTAGGATGACTCGCTACGACGAAGATTTTAGTAAGTTTTATATCATGAAAATAATATAACTTAAAATGAGATTCTCTTGAAACAAAATTTTACTTATATTAATTAAAATAAATTTAATTTACCAACAGTTGACGATGAGAGTGAAGATAGTGATCGACCAAAAAGAAAGAAGTCTAGAGCTAGCTGGGGCGGCGATTCTGAAAGTGAAGAGAGCGATAATTCCTGGAGACAGAAAAAGAAAAGGTAAAAAATTTCGACAATAACTGTATGCACATTGAGTATTCAAGACAATAAACTGACTTATAATATATTACTTTTAATAGCCGACGAACGACGTCCGCGTCTAGACGATTTACTGCGAAAGTTAAGCCAAGTAAAAAGAAGAAGAAGAGAAAACGCATTATAACACATGAAAGTGATAACGACGACGACGAAGAGCAATTGCGATTCGACGACGTTCCTCAGGAAACAGTTCAAAAAGAGGAGCCTCCACAAACTGTGAAGCCCGAAATGCATCCAGATCAGGTTATTATGTCTGAACTTCCAACTGCGCCAGTAGCAGCAGCAACGGCAGCAACAGTACCGCAACTGGTGGCTCCCGTCGTACCAAATCCAATTATTGAAGGCACTCAAGATTCCGAAATGGTCATTGACGAGTCTGCACCTATGGAACAAGAGGCGGGATCTGTTGATGTACCTATACAACCAGTAATTCCTGAAACTGTACCGCAACAATACGTGCCGCCGCCCATGGAAGAAGATGACTTCAGGAAGAAAAAGAAGGAAACACAACCAAAACAGAAGAAAATCCGAAGAAAGGTAAATCTACTTTTTTGTAATTTTTTTTCCTTGAAGAGAAATATGGTTTCTTAACTATTATTGAAAAAAAATCAGATGAAGTTAAAAATAAACGAATTGCTTTACGATTTTTAATCGTGCAATTTATTAATTTTTAAAATAAGACGAACAAGAAAAAACAAGACGTCAAATTATAGACTGAAATTTCTACTGATAGGTCAACAAACCGTTTGTTTACATTTGTGTGTAGGAGTTCAAAACGGAATAATGTGTATATTATGTACTACCGATAATGGAGTTTACTTTACTTATCAACAAGTCGCACTGCTATTTATTGAAATGCACATTTAAATTTGAAATTGCTGAATCAACCTTGTTTTAAACAACTATCAGCTAATGTTTTATTTGCAAATTTTTATTTTAACAAAATTTTACCATACATTTTTTTATTCTCTATAATTAACTCATTTTACAGGTCATTTACGGTCGAATTAGAGATGAGAATGAAATTGCACAAGAAGAAATGACCCTGGGAAGGCGTACACGCGGTAGGAAGATAAGTTATCTTGACGCAATGCCATCAGATAGTGACGAGGTAACTATCTTTTTTGTAAGTCAATAAAATAAAAGGTACATATTTTTAATAATTTAATTTTAATTTTCTTAGGAGCTGAAAAAAGCTTTAAGAAAAACAGAAGAAACTGAAGACGAATTCATTGTTCATCCACATGAAGTCTTGAATGACGATGCTGAAAAGGATTCTGATTCAGGTACCATCTTTGTGCATCTTTATTAATCTATTTTTTTATTTTATTATTATGTATTTTTATTTTTTTTTTATTCTCTAAAAATATATTACATATTTCTTAAAATTAAATTTCTTTCAGGAGATGTGTACTCACCAAAGCAGCAATCGCTACGAGCAAAGAACAAATCGCCAAAAATGCGCCGAGGAAAGAAAAGTCCCGGCGCTAAGAGAAAATCGATGTCAGACGATGGAATGCCTAAACAGCGTAAAAAACCTGGACCCAAACCCGGTAGCAAGCACAAACCGCGGATGAAAGCCGGAGACGACTTAGCTGGTATCGATCCCAGCCTCATGAACGATGCAGACATGTTATCAGGAATGCAAGTTGATGATCCCGTGCAAGGTGTTATGCCTGGTACGGTTACCGGTGAAGGTCAGCAACATTTTTAAAAATAAACTTTTTTTTTACATGCAAGGCTTTTTTTTACCTATAGACAATATGGGTAACAAAGAGTTTATTTATATTTTTATAATTCTAAATATCTTATACTAACATTCTAATTGCAATTATCTATCAGGGTCATTAGCGAGTCTTGGACCATCGGAGCTAGAAGGACTTGACGACGATCAGTTTGAACAAATGATGATGGAGGATGAAGAATACGGAAGGCGACAGTTGGAGCTCGCTGCAATTGAGATCGCCAAGAAGAAAAAGAAAGAAGAGCGCGAAGCGAAGAAATTCGAGAAAGCTCGACAAAAAGCTCTAGAGATCCTTGCGGCTGAACGACAAGAAAGTATGAACCTAGAAGGTACGGATGGTGAGATTCCGAAGAAGAAAAAACGTGGTCGTCGTAGCAAAGCTGAAATCCTGGCCGAGCAGATGCGCAGGGAATCATCGGGTGTACCACCGGAATTACTACCTGCGACATTAACTGGCACGATGCCACATCCACCACCGCAAGGCCCGGAAGTGATTGCAGCAGCAGTTCCAACCATGCCTGTAGTTCCACCGGGAATGGAACCTTGTGAACCACGAATGCTTGACAATCCTATGATGCCCATGATGACTCCACAGGTAAACATTTTTAAGATACATCTTTTGACTTTAAAGAGAATAATTATACATTATAAGAATTAAAATATTCTTATTATTAAAAATATGTAAATAAATTTACAACTTTTTTTATTAGAACAATTTTATTGATTCATTCATTCATTCTAGAAGAATTTTATGTACGTAAACATTTGAAATCACAAAATTTATTTGACACTCTTTTTTTATTACCTTCAAGATTTCATTCGGCAAAGGCTTCTTTTATTCGTGAACATTGAGTTCACGAAATGTACATGTAAAAAAATTTTCACAGGATGGAAACCTGATAAACTTTAAAATGAACCCTATTAACACTTTTTTAAGATGATGGAGGGTCAGCCACAACAGCCAATGTTCACTCCAGACGGTTCTCCAATGAAGCCAAAACGTCGAGGTCGAGGCAAGGGTAAGAAGACCCTGGCAATGGAGGCTGCACGAGCAGCCGAAGCCGCGGCCAAGGCAGCAGGCGACTCCGGGTTGCTGGGTATGCCCGGCGATTCGAATCCTGAACTAGCGAAACTCGAAGAGATGCAGCAGGGTATCTTACCGACCCCTGGCAGCAGTACTTCGGGTTCAGCACCTTCTACACCACCTGCCTGCGTCACATCTCAAGGCCAGCCTCCGAATCAGGTCTCGAATCCTCAAGGCGTATATCCGCCTATGCCGCCACAGCAGCAGCAGTCTTCCGTTATTACGAGGATGCTACAGTCGCAGCCAGTGACTAATAGCCCGCAGTCTTTCACGGCTGCAGCTGCAGCAATGGGACACAAATATTTCGGCGGTCCTACTACACCTGGACAGATGATGCCGAGACCAGGATATGATATGCAGAACAGAGGTACGAATATTTATTTATTTAGCAGTTAAAAATCCACGGGTTAGGTATCAATTTTTATCCAATTAGATCCTAAAGAATAAATAACGTTAAGTTAAGCAGTATATTTGAACGGAGGAACTAATGGAATCGGCAATATATAGAAACATTTTACTGACAGATAAAGAAATGGAATATAATGCAGTGTAATAACTGTTCTGGCAAATATCAGAGTTGTTTTTTTTTTTTTATTTTACATGAATTTCATAATATTTAAAATTATTTATTAAATTCTATTTGTAATTTTGACATTTTTGTAAAAAAAATTTAAAACTTATTTGTAAAGTGGAAAAGCAGCATTACATTCGTGCGAACTTCTATGTCTTTTCGCGATCCCCCCCTCCATGTCTCCGTGGCGCAATTGGCTAATTAACCGAAAGGTTGGTGGTTCGAGCCCACCCGGGGACGTTTTCTTTTTTAATTATTTTTCAGAATATTGCTAAATATTTCTTATTTAATATAAATTAATGGTAAATTGTAATTTACATAATACACCCATTTATTCATTAGAATGACTTAGTATTTATTAACCACAAGTATAATAATAATTGGTTATTGAATTTGCAGGTCGAATACCTTCGCCTTCAGCTTACAGACAACCAGGTCAACAGCCAATGTCGCCGCACTTTGCAGCGGTGCGTTCAGGCACACCACCTGGTATGAGATTGCGAATGCCCACATCTCAGATGTATCATACGCCTCATCATCCCATGGATCCATCACCTTCCGGTGGTGGTCCCATTTCCATCAACAACCGAGGAGGCGATCGCAGCTCACCTTTAGGCCCTGGTCCTCCTGGACCATCCATGATACCACCCTCGGCGGGCAGTCCTCTAGCCAAAGGCGGCCCTACTCCTCCGCCTCCCTACGTTCGAACAGTCGGTCGTTTCGGCGACACGCCGCAGATGAATCCGCGGCATCCTCTGCCACCCTTCACCAACGCCTCGCCCAGTGTCGTCGTGAACCACAGTATGCAGCAGCCTTCGTCGCCGTCCAACCGCGGTGCGGCGGCCGGAAACTTCTCGCCTTACCATCCACCACTGCCGCCTAACTACCACTACGGTGCTTACCCGCCACCACCTCCAATGTCGACGGCGGACGACGCCGCAGCCTACCAGAGCTCGCCGTACTCCACCACGGCGGACCCGCACTTCTCGTCGCCCGGACCCGACGGCCAGCCGAGCATCCAGGGTCCACCACCGCAACCCCAGCCACCGCCGCAGCCGCCGACGCAACCGCCGGGCGCCCCGCCGCAGGGCCCCGGAGGTCCGCCCCAAATTGGTCCCGTGGGTCCACCGCAGCATCCGCATGTGCATCCGGGTCACCCCGGTCATCCGGGCGAGGGTCACCCACCGCACCCCGGTGGCAAGTACGACGAAGAGGGTAGTGGTGAATTCGGAGGTCTCGTTTCGTACTTCAGTAGCCAGCGCGAGGATGATCTTGAATCGTAGCATGAGTGAGGCCTTGGTCAGCCGTGATCGTACGATAGCTACTCGCTAGGTGATTGAAGACACGTTGCGTTCCCGTCCGGGTTGACGGTGATGTTTTTTCATCTACATTTTCTCATTTGAATTAAGAATTTTTTTAATTTGTCGAGGGAACGTCATGAATCACGATGTATGGAAATTATAGGTTGATTGAGATTCATTTAGTGAGCATGTAATATGGATACCCGTTGTAGATTTTTTTTACTGGTTAAAAACAATCTATGTTTTTTTATATACATGTTAGTAAAAACTTTTTTTATTATATGATTAGTGCAACGAACTATGCAGTTCTGTTTGGAATTTAAAATTTATGCATGAACATATCTACAAATTTATTTGCTTCATCAAATTGATTAGTTTCCAACATCGCTCTTACTCTCCCTCAGCAAATAAAAGAAAAAAAATTTATCGACCCGGTTCTTAAGCAGGTGCACTTTTGTCCTAATCTCGGTTCTAATATAGTTTTTATACTGCGCGTAATTACCGACTTTTGGCGAAGAATGAGAAACTTGTACTGACGACCGTCTTTTTTATAATGCGGTTGGATTGAGACTTTTTTTTAAACTAGAGTACGAACGCGCTCGTTTATGAAAACGACGCCTAGTGAGAGTGAGAACAAAAGATAAGGACACATTTTGGAATAATAATGAAGACTAGAAAACCGGTTGGCCGGGCAAAGGCTCACAACTTCGGAAGATTGTGCAGGGAGAAGAATTTCTTCGAGCGAATCGTGCTTCGTTTCTCTTTTAAGAGTGTAATTTTTTTATGAGAGTTGGCAAGAGAATCACACGCAGATCTGACGCTAGTGTTTTATAATTGTTACTCTCGGTTCCTTCAATGATACTTCTTATTTTCTTTCATTTTCTTTTTTAAACATATGTAGGTGAAGATAATGTATATTTTTTTTTTAGTTAAAAATAAAAAGCAAGAGTGAATGCGAGAAAGCAAGCTAGTACGAATGAGAGAAAAGGATAGAAAAACAAGTTGCTTCCAAAGCCTTTAAAAAAAAGAAATTTATTATATTAGATGAATTATCTTGAAAATCCTTTACCAATTGACACGGTTTTCTTTGTAAAGGATACATGTAATATGAACCGTACATTGTAATAAAATGAAAACGAGTATCGAAGAAATTTTTCGACAGGGCGCCGTTTAAGTTTTTTTTTTTCTTTTTTTTTTCTTTTTTTTAAGCGCTTGTAAATATGTAAATATAATGCAGTAAGTCCTCTAGATTATATATTATGTATATGTATTGTATACATACAGTCAGGCAGGATAAAAAGGTATTTGTTAAGAAAACAAAAAAGTAAAATTTACCTTATAACGCATCGTAGTGCAACGGGCACAAATGTAATATTTAAATGGGGGTAAAAAAGGAGTAAGAAGTTAAAGCAAGCAAATGAGACTTTTAAAAAGAGGATCGATAACGAAAGGTATCGCGGTGACGATCGTGTTAAATAACGATGACGATTATTATTATAAATATAACAATTATAAATTAACAAAAAATGGTGTGAAGACTACTACTATACGATAATTATTTATAAAGAAAACAAAAGTGAAGATTTCAGAATTTATAATAGCCGATAGTATATTGTATTTTACAAATTTTACTTGATATACTAAGAAAAAAAATACGACGTAAACGACGTACGAGGATGATGATTTAAAAAAATTAAATTAACGTTAAGGTTATAAAACATATGAAAGAGGATCACAGAGAGAGCGAAATATATGTAAAAATAAATTTCGAGCGCGAGCGAGTCGAAGAGCACGAGACTGCTCAATGTGCAATATGCTGCTTTTATCGACCTATTTGAAATTTAAACACTTGTCGACGACTAATCAAAATATATTATGCGAGGAAGGGCGTCTAAGTAAATCGACAAGGGAACTTGCTCAATGATGACTTAATGAACTTTTTAACTTTTGATGCGCAATGATTAGTGTGCAAGCTGTTTTTATCCTATTTCTTTTTATTTATCAGATTAATGACACTTTTCGAAGTCGCTGTTCTATATGTGATTTAGATTGTATAAAAGTTAGATGAACGAACTAAAATTCAAAGCTCTTATTTAACTTTTATACCTTTATAACTGCACTTTCTCATAGTTTAATAGTAAATGTAAAAAAATTGTTTGAACTCTTAATCTGATAAATAAAGATATTTCGTTAGTTATAATTCAATCATGGTGCATCAAAAATATGTAGAGAAACTTAAGTCCAACTGAAATAGTTTGTTTGTACAATACATAAAGATTGTATACCATTAAATCAAAGATAAAAGTGTATAGCTTGTGTAATATTAAAAAAAGTTATTAAATAGAAGAAAATAAACAAAGTCGTTGATACAAGTCTTTACATGAAAATGTAAACAAAGAAAATGAAACGAAATTATGCATGGCTCTCTCCTGATCTTCGACTGCCTGTGAGCCGTTTTTTCTTTTCGTTTCTTTTTTTCCGAATGAAAACATGTGTGTTGCGTCACAGAGGTATATATTAAAACAAATCATTGTGGCGATTTTAGTTATTTCACGCGTAAAAGTGCATACCTAATATAAATAGAGATTATATATATATTATATATATATGAATAAACAAGAAAGATATTACAATTATCTTAGGATTAGTGTTGCTTGGCATATAGTTTCTTTCCTTTTTCAACTTCGAGTGACGAGAGAAAGGAAGAATAAAATAAAATATTAAATAAAATATTTGATTGCAAAGTGTGAGAGTTGCGAGAGAAAGCGCGAGAGAGATATATGATTTATTAGAGCTAATTTTATTATTTTTACACTTTATCCAACTGTATTTCTCGATTGTATGTAGCCCGATGTACAATCCGTCTTCGAATGTTTCTTTCGTTTTTCTCCGTCTCTCCTTCCGCGACTGAAGGGCGACTTTGTCCCCTTCTTTCCTTCGCGAAACGCTCGAGTGGCGCTTTGAGAAATTAAAAGCAAAAACGAAAAAAAATAGGGACGCACGAGCGCTTTCTTGAGCTGGCTTGCCTATAGTCTCAAAATCGTCCTCGACCGCAGTCTCCTTTCAAAACTCCGACGAGGCTCGGTTCTCTTTGCCTCAGGAAAGCGCTCGTGACAATTAGAGACGTAAGAGCAAATGTAATTATAATAAATTAAAGGAGAAATTTTCACGTTTGTATACTGCGAGCGACTTTTTTGCGGCGCTCTTACATGAATTGTAAATGATCGAGTGAATTCGATCATCAGAACCGAGATGTACAGTTTTTAGCGGATTTTCGCATTTACCCGGGTGCGATTTTCTCAAAGCGTTGCTCCTTGTATACTTTGGCAGTCTTTTTAAAATATCGCAATAGAAGGAGATCGTGGTGCAGTTCCGCTTTCTATTATTTTTTTCTCTTCGTTTCGGTAAAGGTCTAGACCAAACGCAATTATTATATTACATGTTGTAGCCTAAACACGGACATTTTGTAATAAAAGTAAATATTACGGAATAATATTTCAGATTGTTGTACTATCTTTTTATCTCTGCCCGATTCCTTACGTTAATAAATTGTACTTAAAAATTATTAAGTTCTTTAATTATTTTCTGTAAACTGATATTATTTTTCTGAAGATGTTTTAACTGATTTAACTTAATAATAAACAAATATTAATCAATTAATTTAAAACCAAATTTTACAGTGATAAATTTGCTATGCTTCGATAGTAATGAAGATGTACACTCATACAGAAATTAAACTAATTTTAAATGTCAAATGAATTTTTTTTTCGAGAATAGCAAATAATTACTTAATTTTTAAAATGTTAGAAGTAAAAAAAAACATACATATTATGTCAGTGAACAATACTTACACAAATTGCATCTACACTGATTTTATCTAGATTCTCTATTATTTATATAAATTATAAAATATTATTATTAAATGAAATAAATATTATTAATCTAAATGAAATAAAGTACATAATATACTTGGACAATGGAAACAATTGTAAAGATTACAAGAAAATAATTGATAACAAGTTCAAATGAATATAAAACATAACAAAATATTTTGTTATAGATACATATGGTATATCAACAGAAAATGAATTTTTTTTTTTTAATATTCTACTATTTTATTATTAAGCGAAAGTAGAAAGTAAGGAATAAATTAACATGTTATTTTATGTAGATATTATCGAAGATTCATTCTCTTTCTTTATTATTCAAATCATTCTTTGAAGAATTAATTTCATTGACCGAAACGTTTGACTAACAAGGCTTCTGCTTTCTGCAGGGTATCACTTGTCTGAAAAGCATCAAATACAACGTATTAGTTTGTATATTTTTCGAGTTGAATATATAATTAATGATCGATACTCATTAATTTTGCTTATTATTATTGCATATTAATATTTTTTTTACGTAGAAGAAATAAAATAAAATTTAAACGCGCCTTAAAAAGAATCCTTTCTCACCTTGGCGTAGCATATGCGAATGTAATCCTCTCCCATTTTCTTATCCGGGCCATTGTAAAACGAAGTGCCGGGATAGGCGAATATTCCTACGTTCTTAACCAACCAATTCAGGAACTTGATGTCTCTCGTGTCACCGGGCTCCTGCTCCATACCGTCGGCTCTGGACTCCAGAGACGCTATATCGAAGAAGACGTAGTATCCAGCCTGGGGGACCACCACGGACTCAACACCGATCTTCTTCAGCGTCGACAGCATGAAATCCCTCTTCATCCTGAGAAGAATCTTGAGATCCGCGAAGTACGATTGGCGCTGACCCAATTCTTGGCATACTTTTCTCAACGTCTGAGCTACTGCTACCTAAATTTCACACAAGTATATTCGTTCGTTTAAGTATTAATCAAAAGAACCATTTAATAAATTACATTACTCCTTCATTTTACTACTCCCCAGTAAGTTATTTTTTTTTCTTTTAATTTACGGAAAATTACCCTACTCAGAAGAATCGATTAAATCCTATTTACAAATAGGCAATATGCTTAAATCGGAAATTTACATCAGTGGT
>JAXIUT010000021.1:15235236-15273115 GCA_035586675.1 Eurytoma californica
ACTTCTTTTCAAAACGTTCAAACGTTCAAGAAAAAACGTTTTTAAAACGTTTTTTAAACGTTTGGTGCTATTCGGGTGGTACATGGTGGTTTTCGAATGAAAAATCATGAATCAAGACCGATACGTGGGGATCGCAATCCAAGACGTTGGCCGGGTCGCCAATCCTGGAAGCGCAATAACGACTGAATGCTACTATCATTTGCCGCTCGCGTAGTACCGCGTAACACCATGATCTGAAAAAAAATTTTATTCTAATTCCTTGCTTTTTTTTCAAGAAGAAATATTTTCGATTACAAATTTCGATAAGTAATGTTCTGCAATGTTAAAAGAAATATGTAGTCAAATGTCCTCCTTTTACAATAAATTTTACAAAAACTATTAAGAACACTAATAACCTATAAGAAACTTGGTCTCAAAAATAAAATAAGAACCTTTATTTTTAGTATTTTTTTTTTAATGTATACGCCAAAATTTGATTGAAAAAAGACTTATATGTACATATGAAAATGAAACACATTTCAATTGTAAAAATAAATAATTATGAATGAATAAAATTGGCAGAGATTAATACCAATTACTTCCAATTGCAATTCTATAGAGGAGCTAGATTAAAAATAATTAATAAATGTAATTTACAAATTAAAGTATGCATCAAAACAATAAGAAAGAAAAAGAGCATAAAAAGAAATATAAATAATTCTTGTAAAAGCAAGTCTATTTCTGATGAGCCATGTAATTATGCATTGGCAGAAATAAATTTAAAAATTATAATAAACGGGGATGTTATATGTACTCCAGATCGTTTGTAACACTATAATAAATTGCAATTAATAATATAATAATATAATCCTATAATAAATTGCAATTCTACATTCTATTGTTGTACATTTCATAAAAATGGCATATCTTATATTACATTTTTATGTGAGTGTTGCAAAATAGAATTAAACTATTTATTTCAGATTTTAATCAAATATTTTTTACAAACTAAGGTGGAATTTAATGAAAATGCAGGTTACCTTGTTATTAATAATGATGTTATAATGTAAAATTTACTAATTGTATAAGTCACGCTTCTCAAGGAGGGTCTCTATAGTCTTCTGTAAAAAAGAAACTTTCAAAATTTTAACGATTTATAATTAAATTGTTTTTTGAAAGATGTAAATCAGTTATAATAAAAAAATAATAAACCATATAATCATTGTAAAAAAAAAGGTCAGAATATAAAGACTGGAGAGACAAGATAATATAAATATCCGCTATACTATAGGCTCATAAAAAATACAGTTTTTACTTTATATTGTGTACTCAATATTATAGTTATACTTTAAAAAAAATAAAGTTAAAAATGTACAAAGAAATATGTGGTTTACGAATCTTTCCAAAAATTTTACTTACAAGTCACATATAAAATTTTATTTACATATAAAATTTGTTTGCATAAAGAATCAAGATTTCTAAGTACTAGAAATATTTAATTAAAAATTTGAAAAATATTTCTATTAATAAGATAGAAATATTAGATACTAGTAATGTATACATTTACAACTTTTTAACCAGTTATTTTTGTAACCCGATGAAGTCAGTCGATGAATCAAACTTTTTTTATCAATAAATCAACTGGATATTTAGGCATTAAGTATAGTTTAAACATATCTTTGAAATTATAAACTTATATATGTACTAAATATTATATACTTACATTATAGTTACATATGTATTAACTAGCTCATCGAATGAGGATCCTCAGATAAACCCAGGCCCATAAAACAAAAAAGAAGAATAAGCATCCTCTTAACGATTTCATTACGATGCCTACTTGCAAAAATCTCTTTAAAGCAGTTGATTATAAGCCCACTGTATAATTGCTGAACAGTGAACGGTGCAAATGTGCCTCGCTTCTTCTTCTTCTAGTTTTAATGGCTAACACCTACGCGTCCTGATACGCCACGCAAATGTGCCTCGACGTCGACTCTTCTATCGAGCAACATCCTAATTCTGGCTTCGCTGACATTTCTTGATTCACTTCGACGTCGTATTCAATTAGCTTTTTTCCAAACTCATCGTCTTCGAACTTGTGCACTCTGCCTGCCATAACTGCAAGCAAGCAATGAAACAAACGGGGACGCTCTTTCAATTTTCCGTTGAATTTTATGGTTCCGTTGAATGAGAAGATTATTGGCTCCGTTATGTCAGTTACCTATATGTCCCTTACAGATCGTTGTATATATGAACACTGATTCGCCGTTGTAAAGAACATTTTGAATTTAGAATTGTTCGAAAAGATGTTTTATAACAAGAAATTATTATTTTGCAATTTATTTAAAAAATTGTTAATAACAATTGAGGTGTTTACTTTTTTGACAAAACAATAAAGTTTTTCCTGTAATAAAATTGAGCATCAAACGACAATACGGCTCCGAAATATAGTATGCACACCGGTATAAGTACTATACTTATAGTTTTACCGTTTATTGTATAATAAGTATATATATATATTTCTGTAATTTACGCGAATGAAGGAATAGTGATTGCAGTGGTTGCGTTATATTACACAAAAACAGGTGGATCATTTTACTTGTTTTTTAATTAAAATCTCTCACGGATAGTACTTATTACAAAAAAGTATTTTTATTTTTAAAATGGCAGTATCAAATAAATATGTACATTTGCTGAGTGGATATGATATGCCACTTGTTGGATGTAAGTTAACCTTAAAAGAATGTTATTTGTCATTATAAACCATTTCATCTAAATGTTAATAATTATTATCTACAGAAATTCGATGAAGAAAAAAATTTGCATTAAATTTATGAGTTTGTCTCTATTTTAGTTGGAACTTACAGGATAAGAGGTCGTGAAGTGATTTACAAAGTTATTGACGAAAGTTTAGCAGTTGGATTTAGATCTATTGGTAATATATTAACTTTTCTGTAATATGTAAAAGATTCTTTTTGATCTACTTTTATCTTTAAAAATGAAAATTTGATTTCAGACACTGCAGTCGTTTACAGAAATGAAGAGGATATTGGATTGGCTTTGAAAGAGTTATTACCCAAGTATAATTTAAAAAGAGAAGATATATTTGTTACTAGTAAACTTGGTATGTCTCTTCTGTAACTTATTATTAAATCATATTATTATCTTATTATGTTATTTGTTTTTTAGCTCCAGGTGATAACGGCAATCCAAGTGGAATTCGCAGATCAGTAGAAAATTCCTTGAAGGCTCTTAATATTCCTTATTTGGATTTGTACCTTGTGCACTGGCCAGGAAGTTCTGGAATCTTGGAAAATTCATCTACTAATCTTCAATCTCGAATTGACACTTGGACAACCTTAGTTGATCTTAAAAAGGAAGGATTATTAAGATCAATTGGAGTCTCTAATTATACTGTAAAGCATTTAAAGCATTTGTTACAAAATTGTAGTGGTGTCAAGCCAGATGTTAACCAAGTACATTTTTCTATTCTTTACTCTTATATACTGTTGGCTTTTATATTTTATTAAATTAAATTAAAAATTTATTTTATTCAGGTTGAATGTCATCCACACTATAGACAAGATGAATTAATTGAATATTGTACAAAAGAAGGAATACATGTGCAAGCTTATTCCTCTTTAGGAACAAGTGACCCTACTGATAATACAAATCTACAACACGATAAAGTAGTTAAGGCTGTTGCAGCTGAATTAAATGTTTCACCTGCTAGAGTTTTACTTAAGTGGGCTCTGCAACGAGGACTAGGTTTGTTTTCGATTTTTTTTAAATAAAACTTTTAAAGATATTTTTATTAATGGAACATCTTTTTAGGCATTATTCCGAAAGCTGTAAAAAGTGATCACATAAGAGATAACATTAAATTAGATTTTGAAATTAATGAAACTCAAATGAAGCTTTTATCAAATTTGTCTCAAAAAAAATATGCTTGGAATCCAGATAATGTAGCTTAA
This sequence comes from Eurytoma californica, assembly GCA_035586675.1. Classification (NCBI taxonomy): domain Eukaryota; kingdom Metazoa; phylum Arthropoda; class Insecta; order Hymenoptera; family Eurytomidae; genus Eurytoma; species Eurytoma californica. The sequence continues at coordinate 15,239,190 of JAXIUT010000021.1, forward strand.
GTTTTTTACTGTTATTTTATTATTTAGTTAAAATTGTAGATATATCTTGTATTTTTTATCGCTTTAAATGCTAACTTAAGGGAAATCATGGTGAACTTAGAAGATAGAATTGCAAAACTATGTTTAGACAAATATTCATCTTTAAAGAAAACTGGTAAACCAGCTGAAAAAGAATGGACTGTATTATCGGGCATAGTTTTACAAGATAATTTGAACCAATTGCATGTTGTGAGTTTATGTACAGGAACAAAGTGCCTTAGTGGAACTGATTTAAAAAATACTAAATATGAGAACAGAGGAAATAGATTAAGTGATTCTCATGCTGAAATACTTGCCCGCAGAGCATTTATTCGATACTTGTACAGTCAAATTGATTTAATTCTTAATAGTAAAGAAAGCAATGTTTTTTATCTATGCGATGAAGTTATCAAATTAAAAGATGTATCTTTCCATTTCTTCTCAAGTCAAACACCTTGTGGTGATTGTTCCATAATTCCAAAATCAAAAGATCATTTTAATGATTTGGCTTGTCTTCCTAAAAAAGCAAAACTTGACAAATCTGAAGATAGCATTAATTCAGAATTTGGTTTAGAAATAGTAGACATTCATAGAACTGGTGCAAAATGTGTAGAAAATGAAAAATTTCAAGATTCTCATGAAAAAGGTGTCAATTATCATACTGTTGGACCTCTAAGAACAAAACCTGGTAGAGGAGATAGGACATTAAGCTTATCGTGTTCTGATAAACTTGCTAAGTAAGTATAGCAGTTTCATATGCTATTCAAATTATCTGTTTACTAATAAACAATATTTTTTACAAACTAAGGTGGAATGTAATGGGAATTCAAGGTACTCTTTTATCATTAATTATACCTACAATAAAATTTAGCAGTATAACAATTGGTGGTGGATGCCCTTATTCACTTGAATCAATGGAACGTGGAATTTGTAAAAGATTTCATCCAAACATTGAAGCTCCATTAATTAGTCAATCTAAAATACATTTTGAACATAGGAAAGAAAAGTTAAGAATAAGACCTTGTCCTTCTAGTATAATTTGGTGTGCTGTTCCAGAAAAGTAAATTACAAGTGATTTTTTAATTTTTCTTATTAAATTATTATTTATGTAAACAATTGTTTACAATATTTATTTATGTTTTAGAGAGCTTGAAATAGCTGTAGATGGTCTAAGGCAAGGTGTTACTAAGAAGAAAAATAAATCGTGCAATCTTCTGATTAGTAGAAAAGAACTTTTCAAAACCTTTTTACGAATTTACGACCATTTTACGAAAGATAAAAATCATTTACATCATCCTAAAAAAATAATGTACAATCATTGTAAAAATTATTGCACAGATTACAAAAATTTATGGAAAGAAAAATTAAAAATATTTTCATCATGGCCTTCAAAGCCTTTATACCTACAAGAATGTTTATCATTTTAGTACAAAGTACTGTGATAAAAGTTTAAAGTCTGTAAAAAATATTTTTTTATATTAAACATTACAGTTATTTATGTACCTATGTATAAAATTATGTTTTATTTCAATAATATAAAAAGTTTAATATACAAAATAAGAAATATGTATAATATTTTTAATCAACTATTATAAAATGAACCTTTTCTTATTATTGAATTGATATATTTAACTTAAAAATTTTTCAAAATTACCTGTACAACTTATTATGTTAGTAAAAAGGATTGTAATAAAATTGTGCAAAGTGAAGCTTATTTAATATTTACAAATTTGTGTAAAATTTATTTTTAAATACGTTTGAGATTTTTAAATAGTACATCGTACATTTTATTTGATTGAAAAATATTTAAAACGTTTTATAACATACAAAATATAAAATATGTACAAAATATGTGTAACTAATAAAAATTAACAACTATAGAACTCTTCTGCTTAGATTGGAATATCCAATACCCACACATGTTAGTAATACTTGGTTTTGCTCTATTTCGTCTTCTTCATCTTTAATATTTTCTAATTTAAAAGTAATTCCAAAGAAGTCTCTTAAATCTCTCAAAAATTGTACTCTGCAAAATTTATTTTAATTGCATTAATTTACTATCAATTAAAAATTTAAAAATAAAAATAAAATAATACATACGTTGCTGGTGTTAGAGGTCCCATAACTATTTTTGATACATCTTTTTTACCAAGAGCCATGAAAAGTGCAGTCATGCTTTGAAATGGTGAATCTACACAACCATTTCTATAAAAAAAAAAAATAATTTTCAATTAAGAAGTATTAAATTTTAACATATAATCTAGCTCTATATAAATATCACTATATATACCTGTAAATTTCATCCAGTAATTTTAAAGCTGCTTCTTTACCTAAGTCTTCCGGTACACAAGGCAAGGAATTAGCAGCCATAAGTTGAGAATACGCTTCACCGCTCAGAAATATTTCAGTAGTTGTTTCTGCAGTGAGACTAATACCAAAACCTGACATTTAAAATAAATGGAAGCTTTATTAATCTAATAAAAAATAACTACTGAATTGCTTTAAAAATTAAAAGTGAAATACCTGGTGACTTTCCACTAGATGCTCCTCTGCTAGCATCTGTGTGAATGTAAACATCTGGCAAAAACTTTAATAAAACTCCTTTTGCAGACTCAACCAATCTATTAGAGATAGCAGGAGAAACTCTTAAACTGCAAGCTGTCCCTCTTATCCTTTTTACCATACCACTATCTTGACACTAAAATATCAATTAGTTAACCATCCATTGAATTAATGTAAAAATAAAACAATGTATAAATAACAAACCTGAATAGATTTCAGAAATTTACTGGCTGGACATTTGAAATATACTTCTCCTCCTCCTAGTGGAGCTACTCCTCTTTTATTTATGCTAAAAGTAACTTCATTATCTCCGGCTAAAAATTTTTTCAAAATAGGTATAGCAGAAGTTTTTATCCTGTCAACGCTAGGATCTGAGAACAAAATAGACAAACGATTAAAAATAAAAAAGGTTACTTAAAATAAATAACAAATCAGTAAAATTCTATACCATTAATGTTATTAGTAACTCCTTTTAATTTTAAACTGAGTGGAGATTTACAGAAAGGTGCTAATGCCATAACACCTTCAAGGAAGTAGCCGATACCTCTTTGTAAACTACAATCATGTTCCAATTCCCCTCCTGCTAATAGACCAGGATTGTAATACAAACTGGTACCAGTTTCGTTCAATTCAATTCTCGAACCATTTGTAATTTTATCCAACAATCTTACAAAACTTATTTCATATTCTAAAATCAAATAACAATTTTATAAAATTTTTATTATTTAGAAATAAAATCGCTACTTATTGTTTATTTAATATTCTTTTAGCTAACCTTTAAGACCTGGATCGTCTTCATTGGTTCTAATATCTGTTATTTTCACTGGCTTTCCCGACAATGTTGATAGAATTAATCTGTACCTCAGGTAATTGCAACCTTCATAAAGTAAAATATTATTTTTAACTTGAGCAGGCATTTTTAACAATGAATTATGTTAGGTGTGCGTCGAAAACGTCAAATAAACAAACGCGCCGACCATGTGCTCCTCCGCCATTGTTGTGACGCATGCGCCTGAATCGAATGAAATCGATGAGATTTACGTTTTTTTTTTTCAAGAAATAAAGCAGAATAAAAATTGAAAGAATATAAATTTAATGTCAAGAAGTTCATTATAATAATTGAAATTTTTTTTTATCTTGGAATACAAATAAACTGTGATAATTTATCAATCAAATTATGAAAATAATAATTGTCGGTCAAATACAAGTAAATAGTAGTCAATTCGACAATAGAAATGTTAGGTTAGGTCTGTGACCTTGTGACAGCTGATTGCTGATATGTCAAACTTTTTCAGAAGCACCTGTTTATTATCTTGGAATATTGAAAAAAATATACTGCTACAACAATGTCTTGGGTTTAACAATGAGTATTTGTTAAGCAAATCGAATTAGCGAAATTCTAGAGTAAGTACGTTTCAGATCGTTATTTAATTACAGAAATGAATTAATTTTCTATAGTAAATACTGAAATTAAATGAACGTCATATTTTATTAGAAAGTTATTGATCTACATAAAAATATTTATTTTTTCACCTCATTTATATAATAAAAAATTTATAATGATTCAAATACATGAACATAAAATTTCAGATTAGTGACAAAAATGAGTCAAAAACAAACACAGCCTGAGAATGCAGATGCATCTGCAAACCTTGGTAGTTACTTCGATAGTAGCACACCTACTATTTTTGATGAAATAGTATCCTCTAACAAATCGAGTACATTTTCGTCCAATTCTACCTCCAAATTCAACATGCCACCTGGAACTCCAGCGGGAAATATTTTTGAGAACGATTCTTCATTTGAAGACCAGCCTAGCGAACATGCATCGGTTAATGATTACCACAGAGATGCATGGATCCCATCTGAAAATACCCGAAAGATTCTGCGAGCTGTAGCTACTTCCACTCATGGCGGTAACCATCTTGACAGAGAGAATCTAACAATGCCAGGACTAGCAATAGCTGAAGAAATGACGGATTCTATAAAAGAAGTTGTAAAGTTGTTTTTGGGTGAAGAAGAAGTTATGAATAGGAATGTATCCACATTGTCAGATGTTACACAGGTGAGATACTTTTAGTTTAAATTGAAATTATTTTTATTAATAGCTTAAATTGAAAATATTTTGTGTTACATTAGTTTATTTATGTACTGACTGAAAGAAATATTAGTTTGGCGATACTTATAACTATTTCTGGAAAATAAAATAGTGACTAAGTAATTCGCTATATTTACTTCTTCCAAATTTGTTCATTCAAGGTGAACTGCTAATTCATTGATGCATTCATTTAAAAGCTTTAAATTTTACATGCAAAAACATGATCTGTGCATTGTCAGCTTCAAAAGGACTTGTTGCATAATAGAACCACATTCGATGTTAACAATTAATTTTCTAAAAATGAAAATTACACCAATTAATGCTTCATACATATTCCAAACTAAACAAACTTGTGTGACTTCTCTACATAATGTCTTCATGTTTTTTTTAATAGAAAAGAAGCACATCTTTTTTAAATCAATAAAATTTATGGTAGTTATTTCCCAAAATATGAACTTTCAAGAAAAATATGATAACTGTCATTAAATATTGATTATGGGAGGATTATCTGAAAAAACAAATCAAAATTTTGGAGTAAATAATTCACCAAAGAAAAGATTTTTTAATGTCATGAATTTTTTTCATTTTTTATTTTATTTCAGATGTGCAAGATCTCATTCAACTCCTTAAACAATTGTCTTATAGAGATTTCCCATTAAAAAATTATGAAATAATTAATTTGAAAGAAGTAGAAATTAACTGTTTTTATCTGAATACATAGAAACTTATACAATTGGATTTTACTTTTGAAAATTGATTATTTCTTAATTTTTTCATAGTGAATCTGTAAATAATCATTTAAGAAGTAAAGTGAGTTGCTTCACTCTAAATGAAAATGAAAAATAAAAAAAGTCTATAGTTTTGAAAAACTCCTTTGGTGAATGTCTTTATTTATAATATATATAAAAGTTTTGATTTTTAGTTATTTTTCATTTTATGCAATACATCTTTTCAAGATATAGAATCACTTCAATAATTAAATGTTATTAAGAACGTTAAAATGTTTTTCTAAGGACTTGGGAATTTCCTGTATCTTGGGAAAAAACTAGCTTATTCCCAATATCAAAGTTTTGATTTTTAATTATTTATTAAATGCATCTTTTCGTAATATAGAGTCGAATAATCAAATGTTAATTAAAAATGTTAAAATGTTTTTCTTAAAAAGTTTTGGAGAAAAACTAGGACTATTTATGAAAAAAACTAGCTTATTAACATTGTTAACTTAAAAAAGTGTACTCAATTAATATAACTAAATTAATATAACAGATTAAGCTCCTCTAATAAAATCCAACTAAAAATCCTCGTACATTCCAGGACGAAAGGGGTCTGCGCAGCCTGATAAAGGAGGGCTGCTACCGCGCGGCCGTGAATCTGTCCGGCCGCCTGCTGGCTGTGTACGGCCAGGGCTACGGCAAGATAAACCAGCCGAGCAAGCACACGCCGCACTCGCTCCAGCTGTGGTTCACGCGCCTCTCCCTTCTCGCGAAGCTCCGCCAGACGGACATCCTGGAGGCGGAGTCCGCCCCGTTCCACAACCTGGACAAGCCCGACATGTACTTCATCTTCTACCCGGAGCTGTACGGCACGCGTCCCGGCTCCATGGCGCCGTTCGCGTTCCGCCTGCTCCTGGCCGAGGTGCCGGCGCACTGCGGCAAGCCGAAGCGCGCCCTCGACAACCTGTACGCCCTGCTGGCCGTGGTCAAGCGGATCCTGCGCAACCTGGAGGCCGGCCTCGCCGAGGAGGGCGGCAGCGGCGCGCGCTTCGAGGCGGAGGAGCGCGAGGACGCGCTGCGGCTGTGGCGGGCGCGACGCTCGCGCGCCCTCGTCTCCGTCGTCAACTGCGCCCTGGCCGCCAAGAACTACGCCCTGGCGAGCGAGGTGCTGGAGCAGCTGCTCGCCTCGAGCGAGTGGCGACGCGGCCAGGCGGAGATCTTGAGCTCGGCGGTGGGCAGGATCTACCTGACGCTGGGCGACGTGGCGGCGGCCGAGGGCAAGTTCGCCAGGCCCCAGAAGGGCAAGGAGAACAGGCCGGCGACGGAGAGGGCCAGGGAGCTGGTGAATCGCGGGCTCATGGCCGTCGCGCAGAACGCCTTCCCCGAGGCGCTCAATTGCTTCAACAAGGCGGCCGAGTTGGAGCCGGGGAATGTGATGATCGTGAACAACATCGCGGTGTGCCTGCTGTACACCGGTAAACTGGCCGCCGCGGTGGAGCTCATGGAGAACATGGTCACGGTGCAGAATCCGGTCAGGAGCCTGCAGGAGGCGGTGTTGCTCAACATTTGCACGCTCTACGAGCTGCACACGACGCACAGTAAACAGTCGAAGCTGCAGCTGCTCAGGCAGCTCAACAGGTACAACGGGGACGCTACCAATATTGCCTGCCTCAAGCTCAACGTTTGAATTGTGAGAGATCGAGATGTAGAGAAATTTGTTAATAAAGAAAGACTTTTTTTATTTAAGTTTTAAGATTACAAAAGTATTTTTTTTATTTAAATTCTTGTATCGAAATAAAATGTGTAAGCGATAATAAGGCAATAGATAAAACAAGGTGTTTTTCTGTTTAAGTGTACATTATTTTTATTCTTTTTTGCATTGTGAATTTATGTTCCACAGAATTGATTTCTGATACCTAATTCGAAATAATTTATTCGGGCGCTTACAAAGCGGCGATCAATTATACCCTTCTCTGTATTACGTAATTGAAAAAAAAACTCGTTTATTAAAACGTTGGAATAAATACAAAATCAAGAGTTCCCATAAAAAGAAACGTGATCGTGGATTTAATTTCCGACGACAAAGTTCACTTGCTTTTTTGCATTGGTTTTTAAAGATAAGAGCCTACTTAACATTAGACACGTATTACAACACAATATTGTTACAGCTGAACATTTGATTTCCTTTTTTTTTTTCTTCGATTTCTTTTTATTTAGCGTAAATGTAGTCGGTCTGACATTTGTCGCTTATTATGCTCTCGCATCTAAATTTGCAATAGACGCGCACGAAGAACTTTGCTTTAATCAAATGTTTTTTTTTAAATGTCGAGTAAAAGAAGAAAAAGAAGAGAGGTCACTGATAATTAATAATGCAATTAACTAAGAAGCTACCTTTAGCGAAAAATAGCTCGAGTTCTTATACGTAAGAATGTAATTTATTATTTTTAACTATACCAGCCATTTTTTTTTTTCCTAGGAATAACTTTTAGACTGTAATTTTTCGACTGTGGTTACTTCGTATAGTTGACAACAAGATACAATGCAGATGATCGAATAGTTACAGCTAAAAACCTTGCGGATACAGTCCCATTTTCCCTTTATTTCCTAACTAATTTTTTAACTTACGGAATTGAGATACTAGAAACCGATTCATGTTTATAGGACTAACTTCAACTTTAATGAAAAAACTTTTTATTAACAATAGACCAGATTTACTTTCATACCGACCAAAAACTCTTCGGCGTGACAAAATGTTCTAACAAGATATTTCGTGTCTTTTAATATTCATTTAAAAAATACACTCCTTTTATTTTCCTGCACCATGATCTTCAAAAAATCCGACGCAAAAAGAAACTTTGACAGGAAAAGTTTTAAATAAATTAGTCCATAACATCGTCGACATCAGCCAAAGCGTCCATTTCTTGTGAAAAAATTGATGATAGTTAGTGTGTGTATGTAAGTATACTCGGTGTTGTCGGGATGATAAATGGCCGTTCGCTTTTGTTGTCTTCCCAGAGTGGAAATTCGATGCGCAAAAATCATCTTAAATATATGTGTTATTAAAAACGCAATTGATTGATGGAAAAAATATGTATCGGTTATAAACATAATTATTTACTGCTAAAATTACTTTTATTTTCTGACAGAGGCCGAAAAGTAGAAAGCACGATTTTCACGTATCTGCTTAGTCCGAAATTACCGTTTTCATCTTTGCTTCGTAAAAAATAAAAAAGTTTTCTTACTGCTAGAAAAAAAAAAAAATTGCGCATTGGAATGAACAAAGACTATAGCCACAACAGCCTAGCTGAAAAACTGCCATGTCACTTCCAAGAAATATCGAACTGGCGAAATTGCGCGGGAGAGAAAAAGGGTAATTTCGTACAGCGAAGTCGAGATCGGAAAGACGGCCGAAGTGGACGCATCGCAGCGAAATTTCCACTCGGGTTTTACACAGCTCGAGTAATTCATGCGACGTCGGCCTCGCTGCAGCAATATTCGCGCGAGGCGATCAGCTCGGCGAGCATTGTTCTCGTGTAGGGGTGGAAGAAATGAATGTTTGTTGTTCGGCGGGCCCGCTTAATTCGTGGTGCACTGGACGCGTGACGGGCCGCTCTCGTCCTCCTCATAAGCCTGGCGCGTGTCTCTCCGCCTGCCCTCTTGGTCTGGGTCAATCTCCACGAGGTTGACCTCCTCCGCTCCGTCGGGCACGATTACCTCCTCTCGCGGTGGCAGACACTGCTCCAGCGTGGGAATGATAGCTGGGTCGACTGTCTTCGGGAAGTTCACGACAAACTGTACGATGAGACGGCCCTTGTTGAATGGATCCTTGTACACGGGCATACCCTCGCCCGGGATGCACTTCAGATCGCCGTGCTTGATCACCTGACCGGGCAGGGACGTTACCACGAGATCTCGCTGATCCAGTGTCTGAATGACCTTCTGAAAACCGCACAAAGCCTCAACCAATTCCAGATTCATACGCATAATCAAGTCGTTACCCGATCGTCTGCAAAAAAGGTTGATAAGAACATCAGTAAATTTGTAAACGGAAACATGATTAAACGCCAAAGCAAATATCTTACTTAAAAAGTTCGTGCTCTTTCTCGTCTAGCAAGATGACGATGTCACCGGGTTCTCTGTCGGGTTCCTGATCACCCTCGTCAGTGAAGACAATTTTCTGTCCATCGACCATACCCTTATCGACGTAAACCTCGAGTATTTTTCTGTCTCTGACGGTCTTCTTGCCGTTGCACTGCTTGCAGCGATCCTTGGGCTTTATGCGCTCACCCTGTCCCTTGCAGTCGTTGCAAACAGAGCGGAATTGCTGCAGCATGCCAGGCGCCAGCTGCTGAATAGACACTTGGTAGCCGGATCCATGGCAGGACGAACACTGCTCGACCGAGTCCTTTTTGCCGCCGATGCCGTCACATTTATCACAGATGACGTTCTTTTGGAGGGCCAGCTTACGCACTGTGCCCTTGTAAAGCTCCTCCAGCGACACTGACAGCTGGTGGACCACATCCTGGCCCTTTCGCTTTCTGCGCCCGTCGCGCATGCCGCCGCCGCCAAAGATCATGTCGAATATGTCCATGGGCGAGGAGAAGCCACTTCCACCCATGCCACCCTCCTTCAAAGCCTGCTCACCACCTTGATCGTATATCTTCTTCTTCTCCGGGTTCGATAGCACTTCATAGGCATGTGAGATTTGTTTGAACTGCAAGGTAAGCAGGATTTGCAAAATTTAATCGTGACATCTTTTTGTTTAAGGTATGAATAAATACATTTTTTTACTCTGTATATATTTTTAAAAAATGTTATTGAGGACCAAATGTAACATTACTGCTAATGTATAAATAATACCAGCAATAGAATTATAAACATAGATTTTCAAAAATTTTAACAAACTTTATGGTTTATTGAAAAAATGGAATAAGAAGTTTATAAAAGTTTTACATAAAACTCATAATCCCAAGATTATAAATTTAAAAATTAATAGGTTAAACTATGTAGTTTAATTAACACAATATTAACATACTATACTTAAATTATCGTTAGTTAATAGCAATTAAATAAGTGAACTCATTTAAAAATATTACATAATTATTATAACAATTCTTGAGTACGCAAGTACCACAAAAAATAAATTTAATACTAACCCTTTCACCCTCATCAGGATTTTTGTCAGGATGGTATTTAAGAGCCAGTTTTCTGTAAGCCTTCTTCAAGTCATCGGGTGAACATCCGGGTTTGACACCCAGGATGTCGTAGAAGGTCGTCTCTTTAACCATGATTTTTTTACTAATTTACTCTTTTCTGATATAAGCAGCAAACAATGCTTCCTCGGTCAAAAGACAAATTCAATGAAAACAAACAGTCCTGAAACAATCAAATTATTGCAATTGTTATTACTCTAAGAATACTTTTTATATAAAGTTGCTTTTTTAAATTAGGATTTATTTTTTAGATACAAAACAAGACTTAATCTATTGTTTCTTTTCGAGATCATTGTTTTTACTTCCTGTTACTATATTCTTATCTCATTGTGGTTAGTAGAGTGGTAAAGTCACTTTGAATAGTTACAAGGCTTTGATCTATATTGTATTCTGAAGTTAGCAAATTTGCGCACAAGCTTCTCTACTTTGAGACGTGCGTGAATAAAGTTCAAGTGCTTCCACATATAAATAATTAATCTACAGTACTGCGAATTACGCAGAGTCAACGTTGCGCAAAATTTATGAAGCCAACAGTGACGAAATGCAATATAAACTAGAATCATCGCTCCTCCACACGCACCTCATTACATAAACTAGTAAACCTTTCCCGATATCGTACTCCGGAAAAAAAAAAAAAAAACATTCCACGTTACAATCAAAGAAACCAACTCAACAGCTCCGATAATCCCCGAGATCGTCCCGAACGTACAGTTTCAAGTTTCCAGATAGATCGAAGCCAAAAAAAGAGATCGCGCCAGTCGAGGAAGTACGCGTCAACCCGGAAGCCGCGAAATGGAAGCGCGCAAAGTCGGTTTCACGATTGAGCGTGTAGGTCTATAAAATCGCCAAGTCGGTCCGCCTACGGAGAGTCGGGCGATCGAGCGCGTGTCGAGAACAGCAACAGCAGCACACCTCGGAGGCCACGGGCCAAATCCGTCGACTCGCCGTCGAGGTGCAGCAGCGGAGGCAAACGTCAAAGGCGGAAGGAGCGAGGCGTGCACGAAGCTTCGAGACACACACCGCCGTTTCTCGCGGAGCCTCTCGAAACCTCGGCCTTTTTAACACACTGCGCATCTGTCTTTCTCCCTCGGCCGATCCTACATAGCCACCTCTCTCTTTCTCGCTCGGGCGCGCGCGCGCGCGCCACGGCTTCTAGACCATTCTCGAGGCGCCTTTTTCCCCGAGGAAGGTGCGCGGGGGACTCGTGTCCCCGACGTGCGCTCGGGGAGAAGGGACGCAACGCCTCCATTGCTCGAGGCGACGGCCACGGGAACTTCGCGATGCCTTGTTCGTGCGTGTGCTACGTCCCTCCCTCCCACCGACACGCGCTCGACGGCTGGGGCCGTTCGATCGCCTCGTCGTTGCTCGCTGGCTGCGTCGACCCCGCCGTGGCTTTTCCCCGGGGCCGCCGCGGCGGGACACCAGGGACGTCAGTCCCTCCGGGGTGCGCGATAATGTCCGCGGCATCGAGTGTGCCGACGAACCTTTTTTTGCCCGTCTCCCGCGACTCTTTCCGTTGTCAGTCTCACCTGCTGCCTCGAGGAGCTCGCTTGCTTTGGCGTCGCGCACGAAGAGAAGCGCTGAATCCTCGGGATCGACGAGTATCCGCTGCGAAGAGACGGACGAAGGGAGATGCGATGCTCTCGCGTTCACCTGTGTGACTGCGGGCTGCTCGCGTGGTCGGGCAAACTAACACAGGCCTCGGTGCGGGCCCGCTGCAGGCCACGGGAAATGAGGATATATCGCACGGCTGCTCGCGCGGTATTGCAGTTCGATTTTCTTCGAGAAACTTCCGTCGGCTGACTCAGTGGACGAGGGCACGAGGCACCCAGCCGGACCAATCGCCACGGCTGCTTTCCGCTGGGGCCGCCGAGCTGGATAAAGTGCGTCTGCTTTTTTTCCGGGCACGAGGTTAGGACGAGCCGTTGGCCTGGGAACGACCAATCGCCGCGCGACTGCGCGCTCGAGTCGCGCGACACCGACTTCCTCCCGCCGTTTTTGAACTGCCGTCGGGCTTAGTTACGCGGGGCATAGAATGAATTTGCAGATTTTTTCGCGTGACGTTGAAACTTGCTTGGCGATTGGTCGACGCGTGTTGGGTAATTGGCAATGAAAACAACAGAGAATTACAAAAATTAAATAAGTTATTTTATTGGTGAAAATTTTTCGAAAAATACGGTGTGTAAAGTAATTATTTTCTAAAAAAATATCTACAATTATTTGTTCAAATCATTTTGTAATACGCTTTTCTTAAAACAATACTATTTGTCTAGGCTAAACAAAATTCAGTTCTTTAAAATTAATGGAAGGCAGTAGGTGCTCTGATTCATAAATTTTTATTATCACAATGTATTTTTACTCTTTCTTTTCTGTTCCGTCAGACTTTTCTGTTTCAACAAACTTTTCTCTTTTTCATTTTTCATTTCCAATTGAGTTCTCAATTCATTCTTGAGTTTCTTTCTTTCTGCCAAAAAGTTTTTTTTCATCGAATCATTTTTGTAATGCCCAGTTTTCTAGAAGAATTATTTAAAATATAATTTTTGTATGTTATGTAATTCTAATATTGATTAGTAACTAAATCATACATACTCTAACTAGTTTCAATTTTCTTTTTATTGGCGGAGGTAAATCATACGAATCTATGGATTTGAGAATATTTGTTCGAAAATGTACTCTCATGGATTCGGGTGTCCTGTGCTTTAAAAACTAAAAAATATACGATTATTATTAGATAAACTAAAATGGATTTGAATTGTGCAAAATCAATCACAAATGATTTCTGAACATTTATAAAAATCATTTATACAGAAAAAAATTATTTCATTTCATTTTTTTATGCATATATTATAATTATAATATTTAATACTATAAAAATATACTTACTCCCTCAGCACTTATGCGTTTAAACAAGTTCGGACTTTTACATAAGAGAAAAAGTTTGTTGCATATAATATAATCTAATAAAAGTCTAGATTCCCAGGGTTCCCATGGACTTTTCGCATAAACTGACTTTTTATTATCTACTGATTCATTTAAATTGATTTCTTTATATTTAACTTTTTTATTTACTGCAATATCTTTGCCTTCAAGAACCCTGAAATTAATGCAAATAAATGTTTAAAATCAATTTTGAAAAGTTTATTAGAAGTTTTCATGAAATATAAGGGAACCTTGTAACATTTTGCAAGTTTCAGCCTATTAAGTAAAAGTTTTCAGTGGTTTAATCAATAAATATATATAGTTTATCATTGATGATTTATTATTGATGATAAATGTAAAATAAGAATAAATCAAGTAAAACCTTCTAAGCTCATGAATTTTAATAAATTTATACTCACTGGTTAGATTTTACTTTCTTCTTTTGCTTAATATTAGGCATCTCTTGTTTAAAGTTTGGATCACATATTATACAAGCTTCTTGGCCATTGTGAAAACTAAAAAGTTTAAATTAGAACTTAATTTTATTTAAAACAACTATAAAAGAGAATGTTCTAAAGTATATGTACTTGCTACAGCAGGGATCAAAATCACGATAATCTTTTTTTTCTATATACTTTGGTCCAAACCTGAAAAATTTTAGAATATAAAAAAATGAAAATGTATTCAATTTTAAAATGCTGTAAAGAACAGTAAAACATACCTATAATGTTCAATATTTAGACATCTGTTGGCATCAACACAATCCCGAATAAATGTTACATTATACAAGGGAGTAACGTATTCTGTTAAAGAATTAAAGTACTCTACAGTAGAGAATATATACTTTGGAAGATCATCACATGTTGCTCCAAGTTGCTAAAACATAAAAAAACATCATATATATAATGTTTATTATATCTATTTACTTAACACATTAGTACATCTGAATAAATACAAGAAATTTGATGAGAGTTCACATAACAAATTATTCATATTTATGAAACACTTTTTAAGGAACTGAAGGATCAGAAAAAAATATAAAAAATAGACATGATTTTATAGAGAAATTTATGTATGAAACATTCATCTGTTAGCGATTAAATACTCACCGTAACAATTTTCCTCAGGACAACTTCTTTCTCTTCTGGAAATCCTTGAAAACCGAGAGACCGGCGAAGGAATAAATTGAGATTGAGAGGCTCATCATCGCTGTCCGGATCGGAGCCCCAACCCGCCATTTTTCCAAAGGCCACTAATATACACTGTCAAGAGGGCTGGATCTGCTGTAAAGGCAGCGTACCGCGGCCGACTGTTGGGCTGTGATTTCAAACCGGCTTCTTCTACCTCCGCTCCGCCAGAGATCGCAGCTTCAAATCCAGACGGTTGCTTTGTTAACGACGGCCAGACGCTGTCGGTACTTCAGTTACCTGTTGAAAATGTAAACTAATATAAACATTAATATTTCACTTAAAAAATGTTCCGATTATTTTTCATGTTTAATTTATAACTGCACATTTATTCTCGCACGTACTTTTTTAAGAATCAGAGAAATGAAATAATACAATTTATAAGCATGTGCGTTTTTTAAAAATTTATGTAATTTATCGATGTTATTTGAGCCTGACTTACGATTGTAGAAAAGTTTGTTTTTCTTCTTTAATATTTGAAATAGATGTGTCGATTACCTTCATAATTCATATAATTCAATGAGTCTGTTAGGCGTGTGCACTGTGCATATAGAAAACTGACACACACAGTTCGCTTTGTCCTGTTTCAGCCTGTTTTAAGTGCATTAGCTTCATTTCTTTTCATTCTTCTTGACTATACGGTGAGGGTAATGTGACGTAAGTTATTGTTGAAATCTAATCTACTTGACTTGATCTTAAATCTGCATCTGATTATTATTTTCAATACTACCTAGCTGTTAAAGTACTGCATAATTTTTTTAATTAACTATTATTAACTAAATAATCACTTGGATTAAACTGAATTCATAAACAATAGAAAGGCTTGTAAATTGAAAACACTATTGCAAAACTATTTTGTTATTATGCAAATATAGTAAACAAATAAAAAAATGCGACTGTGCAAAAAACATTTGAATTGTCTTTTAAATTTTCCAGTGATTTTTATTGTTATTAATTAAGTATAAAAATGAGATTAGAATTAAATTTAAATAGACGGTGAAATAAAATATTCATACCTTTTCTATATACAACTTTTTATGTTGTATACTGCATTTAAAAAAGAAGGTGAAAAAACCATGCTGCAGAAAATAGAATATCCCATTAACTATCTATGGAGTCAAAAGAAATAGGGTCGCCCCGAATTCCGAAAATGTTTTGATCGAGGGACGAATGATCATGTGCGAAATTCCGAAGGAGCCACCTCTCGCCACTGTCCCATTCACGACATAGACATCCTCTTAGTTCTTCTTACAGGCTAACAGGCCAGACGGCGCAAATCACTACGAAACGCGACGAGTCATGCAACGCGTCACCGATCCAAAATCGCGCGGCCAGCTGCAAACGCAAGATCGAGGCGGCAATTATAGTCGCAGCCTGCTTACAATACGAAGACGAAAAATCCGACAAAACCGTCGACTCGTCCGCGTGCAAGAGAGCGGAGGAAGGGGAGCCCGCGACAAGGACGCCGCCAGTGCGCGGCACTTCCCCTCCGTTTTTGCAAGGAAGCCGAAAAGGCAAGTTTCGGCCGCGCAACATTCGGCAAGCAGCGCCGCCACCGGGCGAATACACTCGCACGTCGCGACTCGGGGCTCTCAGTTCGCGCGAGAGAGACGCGACGAGCGGGCGATCACGTGACCCGCGCGCGCGCGAGCGCAGAGCCGAGAGAAGAGGAGGCAGTGAGTGCGCTAGAAGAGAGGGGAGCAAGATAGAGAGAGAGAGAAGGAGAGGAGGTTAGAGAGATCCTCGCCTTGACAAGACAGTCGCAGTTTTGGAGAAAACGAGCCGAGCGTTACGGGAGTCGCGCGATCCGCTCTCGACGACGGCATCCACGTCCTTCGCTGATCGCACAGCCGTTTCTCGCGCATATAGCGCCGTTTCGAGTGTCGACCTCCCCCCCTCCCCTACGGTGGCAGGTCACCCCTCCGCGGGTAATACACAAAGTGGCCGCGGCGAGCGCGCGCATGGCTCGCGCAGGTTACGTATAACGTGTGTGTCCGCGCGCGCGCGCGAGAGAGCTGCACGCTCGTTTCCCTCCGCGAGGAGATAGAGAGAGAGAGAGGAGACCAGGAGGAGAGTGTACACAGTTTTTAACTCGGGCCGGCAGTCGACGGAGCAGCGCCGCCTGAGTATACGCACGTATCGCAAGAGGCGCGCGCGCGCTCTCTCTCCTTCGCGAGTGTTATTTTTCCCTCTCTTTACTCTGTGATAAATAAAAAAAAAAAACGACGGACTCGTCGGTGTGTCTTTTTCCTTCGACCTCTCTGCTCAGCTGCGGCAGGAGTCGCGGCCGCGACGAGGACGTCGGCATCGGCGAGAGGCGCCCGCGAGTGTGTATATAGCGCTGGTATGCGAGCGAGCGCGCGCTCGGTGTCTCGGGCTCCTTTTTTACGTGGCGCGCCGGAATCTCGGGGAGCACGGCCTCGGGAGGTACGAGTCGCCCTCGCCGCCGCTGCACGGAGGACGAAGGAGGAGCAGAAGAGAGAAGACGTCGCGCGCTAAAAAGTGCGAGAGCGAGCGCGCCAGGTGTGTGCGTTTCCCTCGCGGCACCTTTTTTTTTCTCTTCTCTCTACGCTGCGCCGGGCCCCGCGCTGTCTCTCTCCTCGGGCTCGCTCGGCATAACCTCGTCTCGGCTCAGGCACGGCTGGCGGCCTAAAAAAGCCCGAGGCGCGCCTCGACGACAATTTCTTTTTCGCGCCCGAGAGAGAGCCTCATAACCTCGTAGCGCTCCATCGTCTACGTCTTCTTCTGCGTGCCTGTTGTGTGTTTTTTTTTACTTTAAACCTACAAAACAAGACAAGAGCGGGATTTCCCGGAGAGCTCGAGCGGGTTTTTTTCCTTTCACGTCACCGCCGTGCATATATCAGTATACTGGAGGACCGAGCACAGGGTACGATGATCGCAGATAGAGCAAGGATCGCCGAGGAAGTGCTGTAGAAAGTGTGTGGTTTTTTTTTTCGTTGTTCGTTGTTTTTAATGGTTATTTCGGTTGGTTAAATGGTTCGAATGCGTCTGGATAATAGGTAGAGCAAGAAGAGAGAAGTGGCAGTGCGCGAAATTTATTTGTGTTTCCGTATAATTCTTCGGTTCGCTCGTCGTTGTTCGTCGTCGTAGTCGCGCGGTGCGGTGCGGTGCGCGCTTTTGAACGTCAATGGGATTCGCGACTCGCGGTAGATCCTGCACTTATGCATCCGAAGAGCGATCGAAACCGCTACTTATCAGGTGAGAGCCCAGCCCTTTGTATTCACTCAAATATCCCTTTTAGTTCCTTTGCGCTTAAATTTCAAAGCCGGTGCAATGCGGCCAGTTGACATCTATTATTTTGAGTGAAAATAGTGGCTTCGAGGCGACGTTTACTTTGAAATTCAAGTGTCCTTTATTGACCTACTGAAGACTGTTTCCTCGTGGATTTTTTAAGATATTACAGTGACTGCGTGGAAGTGAGTCTTCTAATTAAGTTCTGTACATAAAAAACTACTGTTTGATCGAAGTCTCGTATAGGTTAGGTTTCTCTGTTGACTGAGACTCTCATACGCCATACAACTGTTTCACTAATGGTGAAATAATGAGAAACTCGTATACGTTACTATTTATTTCTTAATTGCATAATTAATTTAATCAATACTAATTTAACTTTAAAATGCGTATTTTTTAAATGTGAAATTTTGGTCTTTAAAAGAACGTTAATACCACGTTTAATAATAACAATAAGTACGTCGCGACTATACGTTTAATTAATTTTAAACACTTTCAAAAGGTTTTAATTGAAACTTTGATCAGTCTTCATCATCGACCTGAAAAATGTATAAACAATGCGAATTTCGAAGTGATCGTCGAATTGTTTACGCCGCAATACAAATCTCATCAGCTGCGTAGAAAGAGTTCTTGCTCCGAAAAATCGATAAAATCACTGATTTCCCCGGGCACATAAATCGTGCATTATTGTCGCGAACAATCGCGTTTAATTTTCCTAACAAACGTCGTTAAATCCATATCGTCGGATTTTTATGCTTCCTTATTCCCATTTTTCTCGCTCACTTTGTAACCGAGGTCGCGCCGGTCTCGATCGACAATTCGAGATATAAAAAGCACACGAAACGGGAGGCCAGGATGTTATGGCGCGTTAATAACGATAATAGTTCCGCGCTGATTGGAGGACAAAAACGGGCCGCTGATTAAATTCTAGGATAATAGTATTGCGTAAGGTTCGGAAAACTGTATACACACACGCGCGCGTATACACGTACGGTGCATACGGTCGGTGTGGAGGCAATTGTCATTGTGTGTCGCGGGCGCAGTGGGATCGCCGACTTTTCTCATTATTATTATTCTTACTGTTCGCTATCATTATTATTATCACTATTAATACCGCTGCGCCGGGCTTTATTATTTTGCATTACGATTGTTATTCTCATGGTCGTTATGCTCTAAATTTTCCATTGTCTTTTGCAATTAATTAAACCTTTTGACAGTGTGCAGAGAGCATTATTTTCAATCTCCTCTCTACGCTCGCTGAAAATTAATAATTTGGCATTGAATGCACTGCGTCGCGATTCGTATAATCTCATTATAGCTTCGCGCGCGCGTCGAAAACTTTGTCCACCCAGTGTCATCTGTTTAATAATATCACAGCCGCGTCATAATTGACATGCTTAAAAAACCAATAACAATTTTAATTAATTATATAGCAAATACTCTTAAATTTTGGAGAAAATTTTAAACATAAAACAAAGTAGTTAAAGTATTTTCACTCAAATAAAGAATATACAAATTCGAGAACACTTGAATAAATGATTGTAAAAATGATGGTAAGCGACATAATTTTTCTTTGTTTGTCACAGAGGATGCCGCAGGTGCTGTTAGCCTACGAGCTCGAGAGGCGGCAGTGTGTGCCAGTGATGTCGGTGGCGAGGCAGCCTGCAGCCCTGCTGGACCTGGACCATGGCCGGCAAGCCTGAGCAGCCGGCCTCTCATTCAGGCCCGACGCTACAACAGCCGAGACAGCCTCAGCAAGCGCAGCAGCAGCCGCAGTCTCTTCAGGAGCAACAGGCCGCTCTTCAGAACAGCGTACTAGTCTACGTGTCGGGCGACAACTTGGCCTACGCCAGCGCCATCGACCAGCAAAATGCTCTTGCCAATTATCAGCAGCAGCAGCAGCAGCAGCAACAAGTCAATCAGCAGAATCATCACCAGCAGCAGCAACAGCAGCACCAGGACACGAGTTTCCTGCAGCTGCCGCAGATCTACGCGGACAAGTCGCACGCGGGCTTCCTGCAGCAGAAGGAGGACGACTTCGGCCTGGTCGGCTCGGAGCTAGACCCCCAGGAGCCGCTGCGCACCTCGAGCCGCGGCAGCGACGACGAGTCCGGCCGGTCGCTCGGGCCCGACGACGACGACCTCGTCGACGATGGCAGCTTCGTCGTGTCGCAGCTCGAGGCCGCGGTCGACGGCGACATCATCTATCAGGATGACATCGAGCAGGACGACGGGACGCTCGACCCCGCGGACAAGGAGCACCTCAAGTTCCTCAAGCTCTCCAAGGAGATGCTGGACGGCTGCAACGGTTACGCCGTCAACGGCGTGTACGGCTTCCCCCTCGACGAGAAGAGCCTGGGCGCGTTCGCGGCCACGGGCGCCGAGCTCGAGGCGGCCGCCGCGGCAGCGGCTGCGGCGGCCACGACCTGCGACGCCAACGGCAACCAGGTCGCCTTCGTAAGGCAGAACGGCGCCGGCCTGACCCTCTACCAGAACTCGCTGATCGCGGACGATCAGCAGCAGGCGCAGCAGCAGGTGCAGGTGCAGTCGCAGGAGGATCAGGGCCAGGCGACCGTGACGATCGAGGACGTGAACGGCCAGGTGATAAAGCTGGCGGAGAACGCGGCGTTCGCGAACCTCGGCAGCTGCGACTCGGTGAGGTCCGACACCGCCGAGTCGACCTGCAGCAGCCTCAGCAGCCACGAGAGCCAGGAAGTGGCGCTGCAGCAGGCCGCGAGCTTCGTCGCGCAGCAGGCTGCGCGCGACTCTGCTGTGCAGCAGCAACAGCAACAGGTTCTCGAAGTGCAACGGGTGCTCGATGACGCTATGAACGGTGCCGGTGCTTGTAGTGTGCAACAGCAGCAGCAATTGTTGCAGCAACAGCAGCAGCAACAGCAACAGCCGCAAGTGCAGCTGAGACAGCACCAACAGCAACAAGTTCAACTAGAAGACATCGCCGTTCCACCAGGCTGGAAGAGGATCTGCACCAATGGCGTCATCATATATATCAGGTGAGATTCTTTCCTTTAATTTAATCTACTGAATTTGTAAATCAATATTCTAATTATGTGGTATTATTCATACTTTAGAGATTAATGTATTTTAGTTTTTTTCGTTTAAACGAATTAAGTATCGTATCAAGAACAAACAACTCTATTTTAATTATTAATTTGATACTATGTGCACGCATCTCAATCGAAGATTAGATGTATCAATTTTTAATAGTACTATTTTTAAGAAGAACTAATAGCCGATTTCAGTAGTCACTCATCTCGCCAAGTATACACATTTTTTCCTTCGCAAGTACAATAATCAACCGCCAGCGAAAGCGGCACCCATAAAAGAAGAAATCCCGCGGTGTTTATTTGTTGAAACGAGACGTGACGGGAGCCGCAGTCGTGTTTACCAAAGCTACTTAATCGAAGTATAAACCAAGGGCCGTCGGTTTTATTTTTGCGCGTTGCAGCGCGGCTCGCATCCCGCTCTCAGAATTGTGCGCGTGCTCCCCTCGGGCTAGCGAACAAAAAAAAAACCAAGTCGAGAGAAAAGAGCGACGTTAAAGCAAGCGCTGTTTACGCGGGCACCACGAATTCGACGGGGATCCGTATAGTATCGAGCTCGATTGCGTCACGAAGATTACGCTTTTTTTCGTTGAGCGAACGTCGTCGAGGAGAGTGGGTAAAAAAGGAGAGATAAAGCGACTTTGACGAAATATACCAACGAGACGGACGAAGGCTTTTTTCCGCACTCGAGCGACTGTTTAGACTTGTTATTTCTCGATTACACAATCAGTTCGTTTAACTGGTAGTTTTGCCGGCTCGAGTAATGACGCCTTAGATACGTCGATTCTTTCTATCTGCTTTATTTAGACGGCTTAAATAAACAGCTCGCTTTAGAGTACATTAATTTTAAAAGCGCCTTTTTTTCAATTAGTGACTCAATCCTGAGCTTATTTTTCTTTTCGTTACGATTTCACCGCCGCTCGTGCAAAAGGTTTAGACTGCTACCTATTCATATACTCTGTATATAAATGTATTATTTTATCTTCAAAGTACGAAAGATGTTCTTGTAATGTCTTTAAATGCGTTAAATTTTTTATTATTGTTGTATAAAATGTACTATCGCTGCGAAAAATAGAATCGTTCGTTAAAATTTTCTAGAGATTATATGTAGCGGAATAAAGCGCAGAAAACATTCGAACCTCAAATCCGAGGAAAACGTATCCGAGCACTTTCCACGACATACACTTTTGCAATCCCCACGGCGGTATGAAAGCCAGCGTTCCGTCGAAGGCGCAAAGTGAACGGGCACGTGGCCGTAGTCGTCTGCTCGTTCGTCCCCCCGCGAGAGGAAAAGAGAAAAAGGACGCGCACCGGGAAAAAGACGCCCGGGCTCTAATTGAAGGTGAAGTGGACATAAATGAGCCGAGAACAAGCACGGCAAACGAAGGAAAAAGGCCCGGGCGACCCTTTTCGACCCCTCGCCTCCTACGCGCGTTCGCTTCGTGCTTTTCCGCACATCCCTTCTCGTTCGTCGAAAAACGGCGCAGCCGCGCAAATCGCATGATAATTAATTATCGCGCGCTCGATTTGCCCGCGTTTCCGGCCGATTTCGCGGTTTTTCCCCTCGCGCCTCTTGCCAGTCCCGGCTTTTTCCGGCCGCAGAGCTGCCGGCTGTTTGCGCGGCTTTTGTTTTCGGCGACGGTTAATGACGTTTGC
Source organism: Eurytoma californica (assembly GCA_035586675.1). Lineage (NCBI taxonomy): Eukaryota > Metazoa > Arthropoda > Insecta > Hymenoptera > Eurytomidae > Eurytoma > Eurytoma californica. The sequence goes on from JAXIUT010000021.1 coordinate 15,261,870, forward strand.
TCGGCAGGTTAACGATTCGACGTGGCCGCTAAGCAAGAGGCGGGGGTGCACTGTGTGCTCGGCAAATTAAACGGCGTCCGCGCGCGGCCCGATCGGGATTTGATTAAATTCATCGGCGAGTTTTCGCGGTCTGCTGTATATTACATTTGAGCGCACACGCAGACCACTCTGGCCGTACGTGCCGCTGGATGAGCCGGCGCCGTGCACCGCTGTTTGGAATTGTTATCGATTTTAGTGGATTTGCCTTATTAATTGCGATTAAATGCGACTTCTTTTCGACGACGAGGCTTTTAGTAGAAAAAAGTTGATATTTTTTGTAAATTAATAAAGAGGCGAATTAAGTTTGTTGATGCATTCTGAGAATAGTCAAAGATACGGATTCCGTAGAAGTAAAATTATGATTATTTAATAAAGGAAGAATTCAGGCTTCTCGGAAATGTGTGTTCTACATTACTCATTGCTTTACTACTGTTCAAAGAAAACATCTCATTGAATCAATTCACGAGTCACTTTGAAAAGGCGTTCGAGAATTTTTACAGAAAGTAAAATAAAATAATTCAGTTGCAAATAAGATTTTCTTTATAAAAATTCATTTATTCGCTGCAGATAAAAGCTGATCAAATAAGAATGTCCGATCGCATTTCGATATTTTCGTAAGGAGTTTCTTGGACCGAGCTACTGAGACGCGAAACTTTCACTTTCACCGTATTAGTAGTACACTACGAACGCTAGTGCTAGTAAGGTCATCGAACCCCTGTTTTTCGAGGGTGGGGAGGGGTTTAACGAGGATTTTCTCGGAGCGCCGAAGTCAAGGCATTTCCGGGGCTCGAGGGAAAGGGAGACACAGAAGGGCACATCTGGAATCGAGATTCTCCGCGCGCGCGCGCTACTGCGTCCTTGAGGATGAAAAGACGGGCGGCGGTGCCACCCGTGTCGTAAAACCTTTTTTTATAGTCCTCGCCGGGTCTCGAGTGAAAGAGAGAAAGAGAGAGGAAAGCAGGAAGAGACGCTGGGTTTTGCGCGTCGGCGAGGAGAAAAATGCGCGGCTCGTGTTATGTCTGAGAGATGAAACTGTTTAAATTAGAGTCTGACGAAACCTAGAAGATGATGAATTTTTTTTTCGCTTCTTGAGAATTGAGATGCTTGGATCAAAGATTTTTTTTTGTTCGATTTCTTATGTACTTTTTATTGTTGTATTTTTCTTATATTAGTCCGGCGATCAAATTTACATAACTGTTGAACTGTTGAATAACTCAGTGGAATAAATTATTCCTCGTCATTATTCTTTTATAAGGTTACGTTACGAATGAATTTTAAGAAATTTATTTTAAGAAATTTGTGAATGCATTACATAATATATATTAATTCTTACATTTAAAAATATGAATTTTGGGTTCTTTCATAAAAAATTAAAATCTAATAAAAAAAAGAGAGTTCATTAGCATTAAAGGCAGATATTGCCATCTAAAAATAAATTCTCGACTTCAAAATAAAATTATCATTTACATAATGAAAAGCCTACTTAGAATTTGCGCAACTTTCATTCTAATTAATTAAAAATATCGATTAAATAATTAATTAATTTAATTCTACACCCCCGCTATATCTATCACATTAAAAAGCAAAACGATCCATTTAAACAAGTCAAGAGCACTCAAAACACTCGATCACCGCAAAATCAAATATCCGCCCGCGCTTTTAAATAACAAGCGGATCATCAAAAACACGAGGGGAGCGGCCAAAATCGTTGACCGAAAATAAGCTTAGAAAATCTCGATTTTAGGCCGCCGGTGGCGTGCTATCGGTCGCCCGATTAAAATCCCCCCCCCCCCCCCCCCTCCGGCGATAGCGCGGGTGTATAGCTGTAATCGTAACCGGCAGGCGCGCGCGCAGAGCCGGCGGGATTACGGGCCCCCGCGAAGAGCACAATATCCGAGCGGCCGGCGCCGCGCGTTTATCGGCGCGCGGACGTGACCTTGAATGGCGCGCGCGATTATCCGCCGGTGCACGTGCCCGCCCCCGCGAACGAGCGCGCCGGGGGTGGCGGTATTCACCGCGGCTTTCGTGACTCGGCGCTCGGTGTTTTTGCGCGCGACGCGCCTAATTAGCCGGTCCTTTTGCCGCATGGGACCTTCTTTGTTTGCGAAATGCGAGGGATAGAGATGTCTGTTATTTGGCCTTTGATGATTAATTGAGTGTTAATAAACGAGTGTGCGCTGCGAATTTTGTGATAAAAATTACTATGCGGTTAGTTACCTGTTTAGTGGAAATTGCGAAGTAGCGTTGTAAAAATTATTCAGAAGAATCGTAATTTTTTGCAATATTTTCTTTTTTATACAACAGATCATTTATTTCATCGCAACATTACTAAGCAGTCATAACAGTCATAACAGAATAACATACATATCAGTTAATTGAACACTCGAGAAACATGTCAATAGTTGTCATTCTTAATCACGTACGATTTATATTATAGTAATAAATATCGTACGTGTGTTCAAATGAAAACTAAAATTATATTAATTATATAGTGTAAATTATATAGTGTAAAATACGAAACATGTTTACTTTAACATACAGAATTTTAACAAATGAAAAAAATATGCGTATTACAAATTTGTTTTGAACCGTGTAGGATAATTTTTCTGAAAAAATTTCTTGTTCTTTTATAATTGAAGTCAATTGGTATAGAGACTGTCGGTGTACATATTGATTATTTTAATTAATTAAAATATTTACCGGAATATTCTTACATTAAGCTTACATTAATGGATTTGTATTTTAGGATGAGCGAAGGAAAAAAAGGTAATTGAGTTTAAAAAGTGAGCAAATTGGAATAATTGAATCGAGGTAAATTTTGCTAGTCCGACAGTTAATTCCTGCATTTTCTCGAAGGTCCGCTCCTCGGCCAAGAGCTTTTAAGAAATCTCTCGGAGAGTCGGAAGTTAATTAGAACTCGGGCGCGCTCTCCTCGGTGATTACGCGAATGTGCGGTTATTGGATTTATTCGCAGCCGGAATTCAACGAGCTCTCGGCATTAAATTGCACGGGCAATTTTAATTACTTTTGCCTGCTTATCAATCGAGGCTTCGCATTTCTTGTACATTTTATTATTAGCTTTCATTACGTCCAGTTACTGCGTTCTAAATATTAAAACTAAATTTCTTTTCTACAAAAAGAAGAACTTGATAAAAAGTTTTCATACATCCTAATTAAATAATAAAAATAACTGTGTGTAAAATGATAAAAGAAATTGTAGTCTTATCTAATAAACATAAGATCAATTACTGTCATAATGTGAAAGAGCGAATAATCTATCGATTCGAGTGAAAAATGCACCAATCGAGAATAGAGTGGCTCTTTTTTTCTCAAATAAAGTGATTTTACTCTCGAATAATGTATGAACTCTCGGATTTTTTACCCTTTCTCATTATGAGAATAGAGAATATCGCGTTCATCGTATTTTTAAAATCGTATTGTAATTAATTTTTTTTAAATTACTATTTTTTATCAAACCAGTCAAGATTAAAATATTAATACGAAATAAAAAAAGGAACGAAAATATTTGCTGTACTCGGCGAAATCAATATAGACTGAACATCCCCCTTGAGGTGCTTAACCGTATCACACCCGAGCACAAGGAAAACACGGGCGACCCCAGGCAAGATAAATAAAGCGATACACTCGTGGTCAATAACACTCGAAATCGCAGAAACATCGCGAAATACGGTGGCGCGCCCTCACGGGCACCTGCTGCTGGAGCGTAGTAAGAGCAGGTGCCGCGCGTACCTGTGCACGCGGGTAGGGGGAAGAAAAAGACGGGTAGTCGGGCGAGGGCGCGGGCGGCTCTCGAGACGGATGAGGATTAAGCGAATCGGCGCTTGCGGGGCCCCCACCGATAGCGGATCTGCGCCCCGCGATTATCAGATGTAGACGGGCCGTGAGCGCCCCGGCCAGAATGCGCAGATTCACGACGAGAGATGATCGCACAGGTGCCCCGACGACGTAATCCGGCCTCTCGGTGACTCGGCCGGTCCTTAAGAAGCCGCTCGGACGACCGTCGGGGAGGCTCTCCAGTCGGGGCTTTAGCCGAGTGCCCTGGTGTTGCGTTTTGCCTTTTACCCTTTTGGGTGGCGCTAATTTCGGAGATCTGATAGCGGCTTAAAGTAGTTCGCTGCATAAGCAGAGATGTTTTCTTTTGTATTCGAGTCATTTTTTTTGTTATCTGTTTTATCGGATGTTTTTGTTTTATTTCTAAATATTACAGTTTGGAGCGATGCATGTACTTTTAACTTTTTTTCCTCGAAGCTTTCGTTCGTTGATTGCAGTAATTAAAAAAAACTCCGAATCATTCGACATCGTATTGTATTTTTTCACGAATTATACAGTACGCGGTATGATACGATAATATCTTCGGGCCATTATAATTCGCTCAAAGTAATCTACTCCAAAAGTGCTGGTCATGATCCACCAAAAAGTTACCGACACAAATACACACCGCGGGCATACGGCTAAGTAAAATAACGCTACTCTTTCCCTCACAGCGTCGCACAAATTCACCGCGAGCCCGGAAACCCGGTAGATTTTCCGATAAGTGAAATACCCTCCTTTCGACACTCCGCTGTTTGCGCGAAGATTTAGGCTCGGTGGCGTTTAGGGTGACGGGTGGGGGCGAGCGGGGGCCCCAAGTGGGGATTCTAACACCTGTTTCGCCCCTTGGCGCCCACCAAAAGGCGAGAAGAGCATCATTTGTGTTTGTGAAGCGGCCGCTGAAGGAGCTGCTTAGCGCGTGTAACATGTCAAGCGCAAACGGAGCGAAAAGCACACTGTGTATTGTTGAGTGACGTGACTTCCTTCTTTTTTTTTCTCTCCGTCCATCCATCGGGGAGTGAGAAGAGCTTGGCCTATTTCCGCGATGGCGACGTCGACGGCATCAGCGCGCGTCAAACTTCCGCCCTTCTCCGAAATTAGGTAACGTCTACTACTCTCGCTCCTCTTTAAACAATAAAAAAAAATAAGAGAAAAAAACGCGTGATTTTCATTCACTATATATCGACGCGTTCGACGTACCTATACTCTTCGATAAGTGAATAGCAACGAATCGGTCGGATCGCGCGTGCGCTCAAATATTAATTCGCGAGCACTCGATCGGACCAATCAGCCGGCTAATAATAAAAACGTAATGACTCGCCGGCGATGATGCCGCGATATCCGTTTTTAATTCGGCGAATCAACGCTCGGCGCCGCCCGCGCGCGTCACGGCAAAAAGTCAATAAAACGCAATTTCGCGTTTTATGAGAGTGCGCGCGCGTAAAAAAAAGCCCGGGGAGGAAGGGAGGGGGGCGGAGTGGACGAGGCGATTTTAATTCCTTTTTTTTTTGGCAGCCCCGCGTCGATTCGATCTCATTGTTTTGAGAGGCGCGCGGGGACGGCGAGTGGAAAAATGTCACCGGGGGGAGGGGGTCGCGGCTTTCGAAAATGCACGTGTGCTACGCGGAGCCGATCGCTCGTCGAAAATTTTGCGATGGCTTGAAAAGCCCGGCGAATTGAACCGACTGCCCCGGACCCCTCCATCCACCACGAGGGAATTCGCGCGTTGCCGATCGATGACAGGATTTGACGGGAGTTAGATGTGATTAAAAAAGGGATCGATTAAGTTACTGGCTTTTTGCGTGTTTGGTGTTGAATGTATTGTTCACGGTTTTATTATTTTTTTTTTATTAACTTGCTTATTATCTTTTGTTTTATCAAATAATTTATAGGAAATTTGATTTAGTGACATCCAAGTGTTGAATCCTTGAAAGAGGAGGAGGAAATTCCTTCAGAATTGAGGGGAAAATTGATTTTAGTTTTCAAACTTAATACTCAAACTTTTAGACGCCGTTTAAACTCAGCATTAATTTAATTTAAAAAAAATTATACAATTTAAAAGATAATAGTATTTTAATTATAGTATAGAATTTACAAAATTTGATGAAATTGCTATGTACATTCAATTACTTATCCGTATTGTGAATGTTTTAACTGATATTTTATTTAAAATTGATACGCAGTTATTCGACTACGGGTGTTTTTGATTGGTTCGAAAAATGACGGGCTTATCCGAGTATTTTTTTTTATAAAGTAAATGTTGAATTTGAAATGAAATAGAACGCGAAAAAAAAAGCAATATTTCAAATGTGCTCCACAATATTTATACTCCGGTTTTTGTATTACTACGAGGTAGAGCATTTCGCGAAGGATGTTGGGAAAAAGTTTGGCGAAAGATCCTCGAAGACAAACTTCGCCTTTCGAGAAAGTGTGAAATAAGTAAGCTTCGGCAACTAACTTTCCGAAACATATTTTAAGACCTTACTGGCGCGATACTTCAAAACCTATAATATTTTTTCACCTCGTCTATATACGAAAGTTACAAAGTCTCCCTCGTTGAAAACGCTGGAAAAAAAGAATTACGTCATTTATCGAGGCCGTCGAAAAATGTAATATCCTCCGTGGCGAAAACTTTTATCCTCTGATGATAAAAAAAACAAAAAAAAAACGACGAGCAAAAATACAGTCGCGCGAGAATTCCGATGAAAACAAAAAATTGTAATAAAAGAAGCGAAGCATTTTATGATTCAACAGCAACGCCGGTCATCTGGAGAGGGGATCGGAAACAAAAAGTAGACACACTCGCGCAATGAAAATTTAAAAGCAATCGTGCCCGACCGAGCGAGCGCCGCAACTAAATCAATGCGCGCAATTTTCGATCCTCCGCGCGCGTATAATATAATGAAATCCGCTGTGCTCGCGCCCCGTTAAAACTCATTAAAAAAGAATCGCCCCGGCGGAAAGGAAGAAGCGAGAGGGAAGGATGATAATGAAAAAGGAGAGAGAGAGAGAGGAAAAAAAATCCACTCGATCCCGTCCCTCTCTCTCTTCCCCCCCGCGCGCGCGAAAATTAAATTTCCCCAGTCAGCACAAAGACTCGCTGGCTACACCCTCGCTCCCTTGACTTTTCGATCCCGAGCCGGAGAGCAGGGCGACGCGGAGGTCCGGCAAGAAAAGTAAAAAGCGCGAGGAATGAAGTGCGCAGGCGTTTATCGGACTGGCACACCGCCGCCCCGCAAGAGAAAACACGAGCGCCGCGAGTTTGTGGAGGTATAAAATTGCGAGGCGGGGGTGGGGGGTGGAGAGGCCAGTGACTTCTCTTACCTCGCCCGACATTTTTGCCCCGCAGTCGCGAGATTAAGCTTTTTAATCTGTCTTCCCGCGCCAACTTCGAGCCTCCCTTATTTATAACGGGAGAAAAGTAATGCACGGAATATTACGAAGTCGAATCGTTATATCGAAAACCGACCGTGCGTCAAATTTAAAATTCAAATCTTCGTGAATTGGACGCGAACAATGCAAAGAACGAACGTATCGAAAATTACTGTTTGTCGATGAAATTTTTTTCATCTATCTGAAGTTGAATTAGTGAAAAACTATTGCAATTAGTAAACATTCACTAAAGGGGTGGATACTTAAGAAGTACAGAACGCATGGAAATAAATTATTTAAGGAACTCCAACATAAAAGGCATAAGGCACGCAACTCACGAAAGTGCTTGTGCATTACGTATACCTAAAGATATATAAATAATTTATTTTCATGCTCTCTGTTCCTTGTGTTGTTTAAGTGTACAACCCTATTTAGTGATTAGTATTTTTTGCACTTAATTTTTCATTATTGTATTTAGTACTCATACGCTCTGTGTCTTGTGCTTTTTAAGTGTGTCTTGTGCTTTTAATTTTTTCATTAGTATATTTATTACTTTTTCTCTAATTCAACTTTAGAGGGATCGTTCTTATTCTATTCAAGAACTAAAAACACGTCCTTCGCTAAAGAAAAGTAAGGAGAAAATTTCATTACGCTCCGCCGACGCGGAACATCGCGTATACCCCCGTCCGATAGAATTACGCAGATTAGCTCTCCTCGCTTATGCGCAAAGTGTGCAGTTCATACTTTGAAAGACTCGATTATTTGTACACACCGAGATAGCATCGGAATACGTGATCCGAGGCATCGAGCGCAATTTACATCCCTACGAGGCGGCGCCGCGACCCCTGCACACTCGAGACGCGCGTATATACCGTCTCGCGACGGTCACCGGCTCCGCGTCAGCGACGCCCCGTCTCGAGCGAACAACAAACTAGGTAAAAATGCAGAGCCGGGAGAGGCGCGGGCGGCGACGATAACGACGCGGATATCTTCCTCTCTCCCTCTCGAATCGAGCCGCTCGCTCGGCCTCCCCCACCCCCTCGTTATATCTGCGCAGCCGAGGCTAGACGGAGAGAGGAGGACGTCGCGCGATCAATATCAAACTGCCGGCGGTGTGTGTGCGCGCCGCCGAATTCGCGGCATTGTGTGTCGCGGCGGCGGCGTCGCACGTAGAGACGAGCTAGTCGCGCGCGCCGATGCAACGCCCGGATTTCTGTTCGCGGAGAGGGGGGGACGGCCGCGATGCCATCCACCCCCGCCCTCCTCGCGACCCCGGGGCGCGTCCGACGCTCTCGGCTCTCTATTTTTCCCCTACCCCGCCTTCCTCCTCCCCTTCCCACCCCCCGACCTCGTCGCTTCGAGCTTTTTCGCTCTCGACGTGCGCCACGGCGCGCGAGGCCTTTATCTTGCACGAGCGACGACGCCGCTGCGCTGCAGACGACTTTTAGCCCTTTGACGCTAGGCGTGGAGCGTAGAGTGCGCTGCTGAGGAGCCCCTGCAGAGACAAGGGTCGTTGCGGTTAATGCCGGATCATTAGTAGTTTTAGCGATAGCTGCTTCTTTTTTTCTTCCTTTCTTTCCCTCGCGATCGACAATTTTTTCAGCTGTTGTGATGGGGCTTTGTTTAATTACTATTAATGCATTTTTCATACTTGTTTTTGTTTGTAGTTTTTTGGTGAAATTTATATCGATAAATATTGCAATGTGGGAAATTAATATTGAATTTGTGTTCGGTAGGATTTATCTAAAATTGTGTTTTCTAACGGGTATCCGTCGGGTTTATATTTATTCATAAACTTCAGTTTACTCGAAATATTGTTAAAGGTTTTTGTTCTATGCTGCAAATATAACTGACCGATTTATTTTTAGAAAATGTGATCACTTTTAGAAAAAATGTTTCGTATATATATTTTATTTACACTTCGCGATTTATCTGCCATACATCCGTGCTTTATTTAATTCACATAAAAAAGACGAATATTTGTACCTTCCCACACTTTTCAATAGAATAATAATAAAGATTTTCTTTTAATTTTCTGCTTTTATTTTTATACATTCGGAAATAGCCTTTGTTCTTTATTTTTTTAACTTTTTTGTTTGACGCTTTTGGAAACTGTGTGTTGGATTTGGCATTTTCCTTCTTTTTTTTTGTTTTAATTTATGTATAGTGTACACAGGGAAAGTCAATATTGGTCGGGGGGATTTTTTTTATACCGATGCATGACATATTGACTTGTAGATGAAACGCGCACTTTTTTGTTTACTATTCCGGTTTCCCCGTGTGTACGTTGACGGCGGCAAAAGGAAATTCGGAATTTTAACAGGAGTTTCGTTTTATAAATTTCGTACGACACGCCGGTAGATAATAAAAATGTAAATTTTTACCTACTTCCGCGTGAATTGGAAAATATGTTAACGACGTTATTTACCGTGGACAGTCTCGAATTCGCGCGAAGGAAAAAAATTGTCAAATTAATTCGAAGGATTACGCACCACCGTAAAAGGCGAATCAATTTCCGGTACTCCGTCAAATTTTAAGTAACGCGCCAAAGCTACAAAAGACTTCGTAAAATACAATGCGCGACCGCGGCGAAGTCGAGGAGGGAAGAATGGTACTTTTCCATTACCCTACAAAGGCTTATCCAACCAAATCCGGGCGTACAAAAAGAGCTTCATCCCTCTTCAATATCGACTTCCAGATTACCGTCCGCAAAGTATCGGCCGGTCCACCACCTGAATCCCGTGGCTCCCCTCGGCTGCATAAAAAAAAAAAAAAGGAAATACGCAGAAAAGAAGGATGTAACCCAGAAATCGACCCTCGTCGCGCACCTCTGGTTAAAGCACCTCCGGGGGAAGCGTGGAGGCTTATCTTTCGCGAACTCATTACGCGCGTCATCGCCGTCGACGACTCGTCTGTCTTTGCCCCCGCAGCCACTAATTATAACCGTCAGCGTAATTATTAATGAGGGCACAAACGATCGTATTACTCTCTTCCGCGCGTAATTAGAGTCGACGAGTCCCCTCAGTGCCCCGTGTCTCCCGGCCTCCCGTCTGTACGGCGCGACGCGCAATCCTCCGGCGGATGCGGCGCGATTTTTCCGCGCGCGACCTTTCAGTTTGGGATTACACCCCGGCGCGTCGAAGCCCCGTCTTGGGCTTTTAACGAGCCGCACGGCCTTTTGAGCTGCTGCGCGCGACTTTGATCGATCCGGCGCTGCTGCTGATGCGGGGGTACTTAGGGTGTTGGACAGCTCCGTTCAACGGGGATGCCTTTATGAATCGCAAATTACCCGCGATGAACTACTTGTGTACGCTCGCCTTTTTGCGAGCGCGCTCACTTTTGTATAAACACCGGCGCCGTTGTTAAATTTGTTTTGTCAGCCTCTTTAGCGGGCGAGTCATAACAGCGAATCATTTGATTTTTTTTTTGTTGATAAATGAGTGAGCGACGCGGACATCGCTGACCGATAAGAAAAGTGAAAATATATAGTGCGGGAACGTTTGCTGAAAATTTTTGTTCGTTGGGGGATTTCAATTATTAAAATAATTACTCATTTTTTTAGAAAAAAATGCGGTTTTATTTGTAAAAATTGCCACGTTTATTTATTTTTAGAAATTTACGGAGAGTTATTAATTAGAGTTTTTACATCACTTAGTCTTAATGCCATAAAAGTATACTATAAAGACATTCGATTAAGTTATAATCAATTATAGTAATTAATAACCGAATACTAGATAAAGAAAAATTTACTATATTTGTGGTAATTATTTTTCTGTTTCAAGTATCCTTCAAACATCAAAAACATTATATTAAATTTTCGCACGCTACTTTTCTAAAAATAAAGTTTTATATTTTAGATTATAACGAAGCAGATAAAAATACAATTGTATACAAACAAAATTAAGTTTAATCTATTTCGCTTCGATCAGTTTTCTTTTTAATCTGTCTTAAAAGGTAATATAATTTTCGTTTAAAATCTGTATTGATACTCAAAATTTATTATA
>JAXIUT010000021.1:15316931-15328630 GCA_035586675.1 Eurytoma californica
GTTTAGTAAATATTCATGACCCAAAATTAATGTTCTCTCCCAGTTTAGATTCTGCAATTTTAAACATGTATAATAAGTGTTTAACTTAATTTTAATATCACAAAACAATCTACAAACAAAATTATTATTTTAATTTGGGAAATGACAAAATTACACTTTTAAAACCCATTTGACAATCAATAGAGCAACTTATTTGACATAACATTCTCTGTATCTCAGTTAATTATTTAACAAAAAAACGTACACTTCTAGGTAAACAAAAGTCGATATTGTATAGAGCTTTGTCTATAGTTATGCCAGCTGTTATAAATAATTCAAATTATTTTCAACGAGACTATTGCTATGTACTTGTATCGACAGCTTTAGTCAATGATAGGTAATATACGCCTGAGTGAATAATTCAACTAATCAATGTGCTCTGAATTACTTAGGCTATAATAAAGGAGGTTACCTACGATTACCCCATCATAAAGCAGAAAATGTCAGCTAATGCTCTTATTAAAATGTTTTATTTAAACGCTTATACCGCGAGTGTACAAAAGAATAAAATTGTGACAAATAGTTTAAACAAAAAATAAAAGGAAAAACAATCGTCTCTTAACTAAAGAAACGCAATTTAAACGATAAACCATCGAGCATCAGCTTTTTCCGCGTGACTTCCGCACTCCGTCGTTAATTTTGCTCAACATAATTTCATTAATTGCGCAATTTACATGAATTGGTAATTTGCCTAATGCGGCTTTCGTATATTTTCTTAACGATGCGAAAATTTTAGCGCGAGTTATTTCCACTGGCCGCGGCGCATTACATTAAGCAAAGGCACTTAAGGCCGACACTGTGTCTCTTTTTTTCTCCCCCCTTCGCCTCTGCTCGCGCGCGCGCCTCTCTCGCCTCCCTTTTTGTTCCCATTTGCGGGCTTTACCTTTTACCGCGCGACAAACAATGCCGCGCTAAATAATAAATCAATATCGCCGCCGGGTAATAAAGCGCGACCCAACGAAGCCGCGCACACGCGCAATTTCCTCGGCGATATATCCTTTAATTTTTTGCCGAAGATGTTGCGCGACAACTTAATTAATATTTTTCTCTCTGTATTTAAAAAAAAAATAACGGAAAAAAAATAAATGAATAAAACTGTTCGCGGCTCAACGAAGCGTTTCTGCAGTAACTTAATGAACTCGGAGTTTTAAAACTCCTCGGGCGAGTGTCTTATTTTCGCGAACGACGCGCGGAAAAAGGTGGCGCTCGGTAGCGGCTCGCTTCGAAAATCAACAGAAATTAAGCTTTTCTTTCGCCGCGCGTCCGCCGGCGGCCATCAATTTAGCCGGTGATCGGTTGCTTTTAAGAGTCGATGCTTAGAATTTAACGAGCTTCGGCCCTTTTTACCGGCGACCGGCCATTGTTTTGCGCTCGTTTTCCACCTCGCCTTCTTTTCCGCGTTCCCCGCCTTCTTGCTTTTTTTTGCCCTTATCTCGGGCGCGATTCTCGGCCCCGCGTAACCAATTTGTCTTCGCCGCTCGACCTTCCGTCCCGCGAGGTAATTTACCAATTTTCTACGGTACAAGGGAGAGGGAGAGCGACGTCGGCGATGGGCTCAGCGAGGCGGCGGATTTACGCTGCGATGTTATACTTGTAAATTTCGAAGATTTCAATGCGAATGGAATTGAAGATTCTTTAGAATTTTAAAGAAGTCAAGGTTTTTGATTTCTTTTTAAAGATGCCGGGCCTACGTTAATATCCAAAAAACAGCAGATCATAAACATAAACAATTTTTTTTAAATCAAAGTGTCATTTACTATAATTTCAATAGCTTGGATTGAAATACTAAAGAGATTGGTGCTTTGAACGTCAGCGAAATGTATCTTACGAATATGTAGGATACCAAAAAATTATTTTAAGCTGTAAGGTATTGTTTAAATGATTGCAAATAACATTTTGAATTAAAAACGTTGTTCTAATTTTATTTAAATTAGGCAAACAATTTATAACTATTAATACTTATAGGATTTTTTTGCATTTTAACTTAGGTTTGCTCACTTAATGGACTCTTCAGTGAGTATTTACCATAATTAGTTAAACACAAGCTTTCGTTTTAAACTGGGATAATAACATGCAGGCATCCGTTTTAAATAACAAAACAAACAAGTTTAATATTCTTTTTTGTGGATTCAATGGTACGAATTAATTATTTTTGAGAAATAATGAAATTGAAATTTTCTGTCGTTCGAATATAATTATAAATTTTACGTAACTCGAATTAACAGAGTTATAGTGATCCAGCTTGTTTCCGGTATTTTCAGATTATTAAACTACTTCAATGATATTTAATAACACGAACGTATTTTCCAAAATTTAATACTAAATATTCAACAGAATTTTACGTACTTTGAATAGAAATTCGGTACGAATTGAAGTTGAATAACGCCGTTCTCATTCATCACATTACCGCCACTTGACTGAAGGCGTATTATAAATATGCTTTTATTTTAATTCACTTACGATGTACGCACTCGCATTTACGTAACTGATCAATAAAGCGCGCGCCGCGTAATCATCGCTTCACCGCTCGGAATATCAGCATTCATATATAGTATATATACAATTATATCAAAGCGTATCGTGACGTACGCAAATTAATGAAAAAACCCAACAGCGCGCTAATCGGACCGAATGCCTTCTTAATTAAACAATATTAAATAAAGAAAGAGGACACTGAATTGAATAAAAAAAAAGAGGGCACGTAATTAAATAAAAAAAAGAGGACGCACGAAGTGGTCCGACAAAATTTTTTGCGATAATTTGCCGAGCGATCGGGAGTGAAAAAAAAAAAATTGGACGCAGAAGTTTTAGAAATCCCCAGGCTTGATTGCCACATTAGAAACAATTTAAAGTCGGGGCACTCGAGAACGAGCCGTCGGTCTCGGCTTCTTCTCTCCTCTCCCGCTTCCAGCGCAATCTTTATCCGTCCGGCGCTTTGACGCGCGCGAGTGCGCGGTTGCCATATGCCCCCGCGGCTCAGCTCCGTCTCGCTGCACTTGCATGTGTGTGTGCGCGTGTGTGTGTGCACACCTGGGCTCCGATGATAATGGCGACTTAATAGTGATCTTCCTTTGCGACTGTCCGCTTCTTTAATTCTCTGCGTAGACCGATCGAAATGGCTCATTATTAGAGAAAAAAAAGTGTTGACTGAACTTTTACACTGAGAAAAAGGATTAGTAAAAATTACTATTTTTCTATTAAAAGGGCGACCTACTTGATTATTGTTATACTTATATGAGATATTACAAAAGTTTGAATAAAAATTGCTAAAATTTAGTAAAAATTAGTAAAATTTAGTAAAAATTGCTACTAGTTTAGTAAAAATTCTTACGAGTTTAGTAAACATCCGTTAGTAGGTCGAGTAGGTCGCCCTCTTACAAAAAAAATAGTAATTTTTCCTAACCTATTTTTCTCAGTGTACGAATAAAAACGATAGCTGGGTGGATTGAAACAATGAACAAAATAAAATAATTGTGAATATTTTTGTTGGAGAAATCTGGTTTGGTGTTGTTTAATTTTGAATATGCAAAATTGATGTATACAAAGTGTATATGTGCTTATTCTACCTTCGAATATTTAGAGATATTTGTAGGTATAGAAAATAAGTAGTTCATACTTCACAAAGTAGTAGAGTATGATTATATAAGACCCGGAATGTTTCTTCTTAAAATTAGATAAGTTACGCATGCAGAACAAAATTTATGATCTATGAGAAAAAAAAATTGGTGTCATAACAAATTTTGTTCGCTAATTCGAAGCAGCCATCATTGATTGCTAAAACAATAATAGTTACGAAATGAATGTGAATGTATAACTCTAATTTAACTATGTGCGTTGCTATGCTTACAAAATGAAATTGAAAAACAAAAAAACAAAAAACAAAAAACAATTGCTGTAGAGTAAAAACTATTATTACGTCATTTAAAATTTTCGTTAAAAATGCCCATAAAAATATAGATTTTATAATCAACTTTTTATTGCTTGAGCAATTACTAATTTCTTGTGGTTATCCCAAGCAATTTTCTAGTTACTCGTGCTACTGTCATTAAAACTCCATAAGTAACTACAACAATAAGATTCGCCGCTCGTACACATATTTTTCCGCGCAAGTACGCAGTAACTTAAGTATAACAATTTCATCGAAGAAACTACTTTCCTCTAACTCGGTGCATCGAATATTTATGAATCGGCTTCGTGCGCATCTTCGCCAACGCGGGGGCCGCTTGCATTCCCGATCGAAGAAAAGTAGAAATAAAACGGCCTCGCGTGCGCGTAGCGAGGGTAACGATTACCCGGCGGGGCGCGCGTACACCGGGGAGCCGAAATCCGCGCGAACGAGGGCCTTCCGTTAGCCCCCGGCCGGATGAATGAGCCGCGCTCGGCGCTGATAGTAGCGTACGGTACGTCGAACCGCGAGCCAAGGTATCCATTTGGCCGGGGCGCGCAGCCGGCCATTACGTAAATGGCGAGGCTCGAATTAAGACAATAACGACGTGCCTGTGTTTTTCGCCGTCTCGCGCGTCGCGGCCGTCTTTTCGCGTGCGGCGGTGCCGCCGTTGCGTCACCTCGGCATTGCGTAATTGCGAGGTTGATTCCCCGAGATGTATTGTCGCGGGCCTCGTTTCTTCTTTTTATTGCGCGGCGATCGCGCGAGGAGTGGATCGCGGCCCTGGCGGAGCTTCATTGTTGGCGTTTCGCGGTGACGCGACGATTGTAGTCGTGGGTTTCATTCGCTCGATGGTGAATGGTATATATATATTAAGAAATTTTTGGGAGTGTTTCAAGTTTGAATAATTGGGATTTTGCATATGAAAAATTCCATTACTCACAAAATGTGGAAGAGAGAAAAACCTTAGTTTTTTCTGAAAAAGTGTGATTTTTCATTCTTGTGTATTATGAGAGAAATAAAATATCGAAAAATATGGATACGAATTCTTTATTATTTCAATTTAATATTTTTTAATATAATAAGGATTTGTAAGTAATATCAAATTTATCACAATAGTGACGTCGCGTATAGTATTCAATCGTGACGTAATAAGAATTTTGACCGCTCCGTTTTGTTTATTTTGTTTATTTTTATTATTAGTAAATTGAAGAAAAGAAAAATACGCATCAATTATTATTCTCAATATGATTTTCATTAAAAATCTTCATACAAACACCAAAATCTACTTTATTTGCTTATTACACAATAGCTTAGATAATTTAAGTTAAAACATCACGACCTAATTCTCAGTGCGTTCTTTAGTTCTCGCGTGATCTAAAAACGACGCGCTTTTAAAAGATGATGTTAATAAGTATTTACAGAAATATACTTCACTCCGCGTTTAAAAATAGTTTTCTTCAACAAATAATATTTTTTACAGCGTGTCAAATTTTTTACATGATCGAAACACGTCCTCTCTCCGTCATATAAATTTTCGTTTTTTCACAGCAATAAAGAAGAAAATCAGGCTAAATCGCGAGCTTTCCAATTAAAAGCGTTACAAAACAAGGACAGTGAAGGGGGGAGGGGGGGGGGCGAGATAACAGCCCTTGAAATTGCGCAAACATCATCCGTCCTTTCAGCCGGGCGTATTATGAATGCGTAGGGTCGGCGAGAATCGAGTGCTCCTGACTTATCAGCCCCGTAAATTATCATCTCTCTCGCGGCGCGTGTATATATACGCGCCGCGAAGCGTCTCCCCAGCCCGCGGCCTCCTCTCGGCGCAGTCGAATTAAAGCTCGCTCGGCTAAATAAGCCCCGGCGAATCGGCCCCGCGAGGGCACCGGGAGATTTCAATCCTCGTTACGCCTCGTTTCTTCCTCGCCCGCGTATCACAATGCCGACGAGAATTACCGCGGGTATTAATGAAATTGCGTCTCCCCCTCCACCCCTCCCGGCAGTTGCGCTGACTGCTGAATCTCGTTTCGCGCCGGTGTGCCTGCCTCTCTCTGTTTACTTTGCTGACTTTCGCTGGAAACTGTTTGCCGCGCTCCGTCTACCGAGTCAAATTGTTTTTGCCCGTGATGGGCTTTTCATTCGAAGGGAAACGTCGGCTGATTGTCGGGTCTGACCCGTCAGGGGTGTTATCTACTTACGCAGGGTACAAATGAGTTTCGCGAGATAAATCTTACGGCGACTGGAGGACTCTCCTCGCTTTCGCGCCAATCCAATTTTAATTCTTAAGCGTGTAAATTAAAGACAAGTGGAGGTGATATCAACCGTGGAAAGTATTGCACAAAGCGCTTTATTCATCGCGCTGAAAAGTTAAAGGTGGGTTTAGATGGTGTCTTGTGATTTATGAATCTTAAAAGTGTGGGCGGCAAATTTTAAATGTGTAGAAAAGAAAACTCATTTGTTGATGATTCAATTATGTAGTAATTAATCTTTAAGGTTCAATTCATAAATAAATGGTAATATAATTTATTTATTTATGTAATTTTTCTATTTTATTTACATACGTTAATTATTAAGAATCTTAAGTGTACGCAGCATATTTAAAATGATACGATAAAATATAGAATAAAATAGTTTATTTTGTTGTAAATTACAATTTTTATAAAATTAAAAATTACATAACAATAAGTATCTCTTCTAAATATCGTACAAAATATAATTATAAAATCTCAGTGAAGAATTTAAAACTAACTAGTATTAAATAAAATCTATTTCCTTATCACTTCAACATTTCAATTTAATTAATTATTTAAAATCATGAACGAATCAAAGTTTTCTTCTTTAAAAATTTTAAATTTGTCACACACTATTAAGATTCTTAAGAAAGACAGGACGCCGCATATAAACGCAGCTTAAATTACTCGTCGTACATAGCGTCGTGTTAATTTTGCAATTAATCAACCAGCGGGAAATGAAAAACGGCGATTCGCGAAGATGAGAGATCGTTCCGATGAAGTCGTAAAACAAGCACCGAGGCGTGCTTTCTCTTTTAGAAAGTCCCCTGCAAAAAAAATCCACCCGTAACGCGTCCGAGCCGTATACCGAAAGATAAAAAGAAGAAGAAAAATAGCGTCGCGCATTATCTCGGCAAATATTTGTCGTTGCGTCACGAATAGCAATTACCGCCGAGCCAAGATAAATTTTCCCGGATTCGTCGGCGGTGCGCGTCTGATGCAACTGTACACTCGGCGCTTGCGTGCGCGTCGCGAATTTCGCCGTGATGTCCAGCGCGCGCGCTGATGCACCGCCGGCTCGCGCAATCGCACGCACTTACTTGCGCAATCGAGCGCGCCTCCTCGAGCTCGATTTCGTTTCGAGGCGAGCGCGCGAGAAGCCGAGGGTTACGCGCGATTAAGTCATCCGAGCGCGCGTCCATCGGCGGTACGAGTCTCTCTTTTTTTTTTAATTGAGCACGGGAAAGAGTAACGCGTAGGGACATTCCAGATATTTTTGACATCTGTCGTTTTGCATAAGTAATTTGATTATTTGCTCGAATAATGACGATGCGATTTAATCAATAATGTTTGAATGCCGCATAAGTGAATTAATTAGTAGTTTTAACAATCGATGATCGCTGTTCGGAGAAAAATTACGCAATAAAAATTTAGATCGATTAATTAAAATTTTTCTTATAATTATTAGTTAAAGTTTTTATTATGAGATTATACTTTAAAAAGAAGTATAAGTACCCTTCTGACATACAAAGAATTTGTTGATAATTGAATATTTTTCTAAATTATTAAAAAAGAGTATCAATAAATATTAGTAATTATTAATGAAACATTTTTCTGCGTGTAGAATGAAGTTTCAGTTAAATGGAAAAGTATTTACCTGAATTGCGAATTAAGATCTTGAAAAGTTTTTTATAGCCATTGTTATCAATGTAGGTCAATTACTCTTGCATTTTAGACGTGATAAAGGTTTTTAAACTTCTTTCGAGAACAATTTGAGCAGTTCACTTCAATCTCTGTGTTACAATTAGAAACTTATATCAACGGTTGTGATAAGCTTTAAATTATTAGGATTGACTTTTTTTAATTAACCACTGTTTATCACTTTAACTTCATTAAGCCAACTTCTCAATAATTTTACTTCATTGCATCAGCAGCTTATACGTAATCTTTAAGGAATTTTTGCTGCTTCAATTATTTCATTAAGTACTTCCATCGCTACATTTGCAAAAAATAAACGATCATCTTATTTCCATTTTTTACTATGAGGACTAGAGCCGAGTAATCAGAACAATCGACTACACACCCTCTAAATCTCATTTAGTGAAATTTCACTAATTTTTAGTTCAGGTCAGGGCAAACCAGACCGAAAAATCAGTGAAATTCACTGAAATTCACTGAAAATTAGTGAAATTTCACTGAATGAGATTTAGAGAGCAGAGTAATGAAAAAAAAAGTTATTCACGAGACAAAAAGAAAAAAATTCATCATTTACATCTAACTAGAACACATAATTTTGTTTTAAAATTAAAAGATATCCATTCAAAACCGCCGTCGATGTTCATCCCGACACCTCGGTGTCAGCGTGCGCGCATTAAACGCCCGTGGCGTACAGCGGGCGTCGGAGAGACGAGAACGTCGCGACGTCGCGGCGCCTCGGCGCACGTCATTCTCAGCTCTCGCGCGCCTCTTCTTCTCCGCGCGGGTATCCCACTTTTTTTTGCGCGGATCGCTCGCGGGAAATCAATCTCCCGCGTGTTTTCAGCGACTATGTGTGCCGGTGACGAGTTTTCGCGATCAGTGACAGGCGATTGTGCCGAGGATATCGAATTGCATTTAGGCGGCGTGTGGTTCGAGGTGATGGATGACGGCTTTGTGCGAGTCCTTTGCGGAGAAATCTGCTTTTTAGATAATGCGATCTTGCGTCGAAATATTTTTTTGAGAATTAATTGCCTGCGATTATTTACCGCTTATTTTTAATAGCATCATAATTGCATTGACGATATACTTGCGCACGTGCGTTGTTTAGCTTTAAATGTGGAGCTCTAAAGAATCTAACTTTACGTAGTAGTGTAAATTACAAGTAATAAAACATTGTGTTGTGTATTAATTAAAATAATCTACACGCAATTTATGTAATGATAACAATGATATATTTACACGTACGTTTCAGATTACTTGAAGTATATTTTTTACACGCAATCTGTGCATTTTGAACAATACAAAATTGCGTAAAATTTTACACACGATATACATTTTTCTGATCAATTTTAAACTACTCCAATATGTTTCAACCGTGTATATTCATCAGTTAATAATAACGAATAATAACAAATTTAAATCTCACCCAATGCGTGAAAATCTGCTTTAGTCGAAGATCACGACTACCGTAACGAAATTAGAAACGCTCCTCTCGAACAGCGTTGAAATCGAAAGTTTATTAATCGCATCACCAGCTCGCCGTGTCGGTCCATCCTGGGAACGACAAAGCGCCGTGCAGCTTCCTGCTCCGTAAAAATCCATTAGAAAGAACAAAAAAAAGCAGCGCGAAAGAGAGCCGGAAGCGCGCGATTTTCCCGTCTCGCGGCGCGCGGTAATAAAAGCGACAATTGAACAATTTTTTTTCCCCGGTAAACCCGAGCAAAAGCTAAACAGTCGTGCCTTTGTGTGTGGTGCACTTTCTAATCGCGCGGCGCGCGCGCTTTCACCGGGCTCGCGCGCATTATATCGCGCCGCAATCGATATTCCGATTTGCGGGGCCGGCGACTCCAGGACTGCCTCTCGTTACTTACGCTAATTCTTTCCTGCGGCTCGGAGTATATAATCGACGGCCGATGTCATAAATCACGCCGGCACTTCTGTCGCGTACACCTCCGTGGAGGCTACTTTTTCGCAATCGTTGCGTCACTTTTCGCGCGGGGCATAACGCGATCGAATTTTTTCTTGAGAGAAGGAAAGAGACGCGAAGAGAAAGAGAGACAGGGAAAAGATTAGGAGCGGATATATCAAGTTCACGTAGCGAGGATTAGCGTTAGAAATTTAATAGGTCGGGTTCTTAGCCACTTATCGAGAGCCGAGGGGAATCGCATTTGATATTTGCTTACGACTCGTTGTTTTTCCGGCGAACGGCGGTTTAGCGTTTGACTTATTGCGCGGAAACATTCCAAATGGCGCATGAAATATGCCGCGAACGTGACCGCATTACTCGGGATGTCCAGCTCGTTGAAAGTATAGGTTTTTGTACTTCGTGTGCGAAATACCAATTTTGCGCATGCGTGCGTGCACGCGCACTAAAGGAATCGGCATTTACCCCACGGAGGGTTAAAACGTAGTGTCCAGTGCACGTGCGATAGATGGCCTCTCACGCACTGCTATTTGCAAAGTACTACTTCAGGAGGAAGTTCCTTAGTAAAAGTTATATTTTTGCAAAATTTTTGAAAAGCTTTTCTGATCATTTTATGGCTAGAAACAAGCACATTCGCTAAGTGACTTGTTTCTAATGTTTCTATAATTCGTAAAATGGGTGAAAAAGCGTTTTGAAAATTTTTCAAAATAGATCACTTTTGACCAGAATTAGTAGAATTATTTTAAAATTTGCTTACCTGTGTTTTAAGATTTCAAGAATACTTACATATACTAATTATAAAATTTTGGATTGATCGACATAAGAAACTAATATTCTTTCTTTGGCAACGAAGTTGTCTTTTCATCTCTTTCTTTTTTTCTCGATTTTCTTCTTATTTAGTGACATTAGTAAATGTCTTTAAAGACCTTCATTTTGTGATAGATGCTATCTTGTGAGCGCAAAATTCATTGACTGATAATTTTGAGCAGAAATTTCAAAAATGATGTTTTAGGGTATTAAATTATTATCGCGAGAAATGTCATTTATAATTAAAATAATTTCATTGTCTATAGTTTCGTTCAATCCTACACGCTAAATCGGCTGGAGTGAAATTTCACCCTTATTCTAATAAATTGACTGAAAGAGCCAAATTTAACTTTAGTGGAGTCAAATTATCACTGTATACGAATCGAGTATTTTAATTGCACTCTTAATTAGAGTTAAAATCTCTCTACTTCAGAGTGATTCTATCAATGGCGTAAATCTACCTGTCATTCTAATTTTGAGTCAAATTTTCCCTCTACTTAACTCCAGTCGACGGAGTTAATTTCAATCTAGTCTTGGAGTTAAAATTTGACTCTATTGAAGTCAAATTTCACTCTAACGAATTTAGCGTGTACTCCTCGTTTCGCATACAATACAACACACGCTCGAAAGAAATATTGTTAAATAATTGCAAAGTTACTAACCGCTACTCACGAAAGTACGAAGAAAAAAATTAAATTCCGGCGAATCACACCGTCGTTATCAAAGCGACGGGAATATGCAAAGTCGCCTCATAAAATTCAAAGCGAGCGGCGAGGCCATTTGGGCGAGAAGTGAGTTAGCGCGCGCGCCGCGCAGAAGGTAACCGAAACGAGTCCGAGAAGGCGCACTGGCGGAAGCGGAAGGAGAGGAAAGACGCGTCGGTGTCGCGCGGCCGGCGACCTTTCCTAAATATAATTCATCGCGTGCCTCCACCTCTCGACTCGCTCTCTCTCTCTCCCCGTTCGCCGTCTCACCACATCTCATTCCACCTTTTTTTCGCGCTCGCGTTTCCTTCCTGTCGAGGTCGCACAAACGCATCGGTCGCTACTTTATCGCCGGCTCCGCTCGTCCGGTAAATTCGTTTCTCTCTCTCTCTCTCTCTCTCTCTCTCTCT
>JAXIUT010000021.1:15332743-15344412 GCA_035586675.1 Eurytoma californica
AATGATCGCGATTCTGAAATTGATTTTACCTAAGTCTGATAAAATAAATGATAAATGGATTAGTTTCATCGAATTTTATTTTGCATTTTCTTTTCTTCATTAATTACACAGGAATAGCATTTTTATCTAAAACTTACGAGGATGGTCAGAGAAATTTGCTATGGTCAATATTTACATGTATTTTAATAAATTGTTGCAATACCATGCAGACAATTGATAAATGCAACAGAAATTTTACTGAATTAATCGATAATTATTAGTAATGATAATAATTTTGATAAGAATTGTTATCAAAAATTATATTGAAAATTTCTGTCCGTGCAATTATGTTTACAGTTCGCAATTACATAAGTTTGTTTCATATTATAATAAAAAGCGAAGAGAAAAAGGTATGTGAAATATAACAACGATAATAACGTTTAACAATCAATTGTTTATTAAAACTACTTTTAATTTACTTAAACTGATTAAAGGCCAGCACAAATATCAATTCCATAATTTACAAAATTGCAAGAGTATCAAAAAGAAATTAAACGGTATAATAACAATTTCCGATCGCCCCTTTAATCTACACTCGGAATATCAAAGGTTTAATCGCAAACAAATTTGAGCTAATCGAAAAAGAGTAAGCTTAAACCGTTTTAAAAGCTTGCATTATAAACGATGTTTTTCTGAACCAATAAGTGGATTACCTTCTATGATGTTCTGCATTCTCTCCCCCCTCGCTGTTTTTCCGCTCGGGGGTGCAAACATATGCGAAAAAGGTACACAAAGCCGAGCGCATAAAGCTCTCCGCCACCGGCAAAAATTGACTTTGCATATTTTAAAGCGCATCTCGACTTAGCCTCTTCCTGCCATCCGATCTCCACGCTCATTTTTTTTCCCTCTCCGCTCGCGTAGGCACGCGGCATCACTGTACTCCCCGCTTTTAAACCCGCGCGAAATATCGCCGGTGTACATAAGTCCCCCGTGAGAAATCGGGAGCCGGGGGGTGCAAAGCGCCCCCGCTTCAAAAGAGCAGCTACTTAGCGTGGCGCGCGCCCTGTTCGCTCGTCCCGGTCGTGTGTGCGCACACCCGCACGAATTCAATCGCGCGGGAAATAGCCGAACTGCCGGCGGGCCCCCGGATCCGCCGGATCAGGACCATTAGAGCGAATAAACCCGAGCGGCGCGAGGAGTAATGGAAACTGTCTGGGTGAAAAAAAAAAGAGGGAAGAAGGAGGAAGCTGAATTACAATCGTCGCTGGTCCGCGAAAGGGCGAAAAGTCGCGGGGGGTGATCGGGTATTACGCTTAGGTGTACTCGCGCGGGCTCGGATTACACCGTGGAGAAATTTTCTTCGATAAAAATGAGTGGCGGATAAGAGCGACAATTAAGGTTAGCGGATTTAAAGAAAATATGGGATAAAGGGTCAATTTTTGTAATTATTTTAAAGGAAAAATAGTGTTTTGAGATTTTATTGTGATATTTAAAAATTACTTAAGTATTTAAATTATTTTAGTTTCAGATTTTTCTTAATTAATTTTTTGAGTTTTTGAATGAATAAAGAATGCATATCATAATAATTAAATTTTATTGCTTTTTCATCTACTTTATGACTCTCTAGAATTGAATTACTGGAAAATTCTTGCACTAAAAAAAAATTCATAAAATGTGTTCCAAAATTCAAAATTCAAAAAAAAAAAAAAAATTCTATTCTATTCAAAATTGATAACTAGTATACTGTATTTTGCTAATTTTATAATGTATTTAGAAGTTTTTCATTAATTTAATTTTCCATAGGAGGAAATTAGTCAAGAATAATGACATGTCTTAAAAATCCACATAATCTAAATAATTCATTAAAATAAACCTTACCAATACTTTTGAAATCAAGATTGTAAATTTAAGTAGTTCAAATAATATATTTAAAGATGACTATTCTAATCATTGTTAAGTATAAAAAAATTCCACCTAAAAGAACTAAAAATGTTTGTATATCTGACAATATTTTCTCATTTCTACCCTTTCGCTTTCTACCTGCCAAACACGCGAGCATCGCAGAAGCATACGCAAAGATCGCGCACCCCGGCTCCGCGCAACTCCAGCAATCAGCGTGAAAAGTGAGGAAAATAAACGTTTTTGACACTCTTTCTCCCACTCTCTCTCTCTCTCTCTCTCTTCCTCTCTTTTATTTTTTTTGTCCTTGAGACAGAATAAAGGTATATCTATCTATCTATCTCTCTCTCTCTCTCCCTCTCTCCCTGTATGTTTTTTGCGCGTCTAGCTCGAAACGTTCGTCCGACGATGCGCGAAATAAAGCGACTGCGCCGCGCATTGTCAGACGCGCGGCAGACGCACTCGGAAATAAAAGGGGTGATGGGTGGGGGAGTGGGGGGGGGGGCGAAAGTAGGTGGGAGGAGGGCCGGCTCGTCGCGCCGCGCAGAGAGACGGGAAGACGCGCGACAAAAGCGCGCAATTATTTCAGCACCTGCCCCGGCGCGCGGCGGCGAGCCCGCTGCAATTAAATTTATCGCGATACCGCCGCCCCGAAAATTTCGAGGAAATAAAGCGTACTAACGAGCTTCCGCCGGGATGCCGGGGCGAGCGCGCGCAACGTACAAAAAAATTGCGGAGCGCGCGGCAGCTTAACGGGTGCTCCGCGTAATTTCCCGAGGACGTTTTTCGCGGGACGGGTGAATCGACTCGCGAGTCTTTCTTTTTCAGACGCTTGGATGGGTTAGGTGGTATTGTAAACAGTAATAATCCTTCTTTAAAAAAAGAAACTTTGAGTCTCATGTTTTAGGGTTTATGGTTGATAATTACGTTTTTGATGCGGAATTTTATTTTTTATAGTATAATGTTTTAATAATGATCAAAAATTGCATTAGAAACCAATCGAATGATAGTTATTAATAAATCACTGCAATATAATTTATTTTCAAAATATAAGTATGAAGTTATAAAAATTAACTTTTCCAATTTGCAGGTATCAAAATACTATTTTAACGATAAAATTGTAATTAAAATAATTATGTTCAAGATTGTCTAGGTTGCCAAGTAAGCAATGATTTATGCATGAAAATATGTTTAATTTTTCCGTAAAGTAGAAACTTTTAACATGAAAATTTCGTTAACAATTGCCACGGGCGCAAAAATAACTAGTAGTCTAAAAAAGGTTAACTATAGGTAAATGCTCATTTAGTCGATTTAGTAAAAATTACTGTGAATTTTTTATTTTGAAAAAGTATGATTATTATATCTTTCATTTTTTTATACTAATATATAATGTAGATACACATTAATGAGAAATCCATATATAGCAATATTAATTTAATTACGGTAATTATGGATTTTTACTATAATTTTCCATTTAAATACACTGTTACTTTTTAAATGAACTTTTCGAGTATGTAAATACCCTTGTGTCTGGAAATATAAAAATATGTTACACATATATATCAAAAGGGAGCATCTCCCGTTAATTAATAAAATTATTATCCTCGGTAATTCGATGAATAATTGAGATAACAGGTGTGTGTTAATGTAAGCGCGCACATGCGCGTGATCTCTCACTTGAATTTTCTGATTTTAATAACAGAATTAACGAACTTTTTAATGACAATCACTCCGTGCCTCAGTATGAATTCGAAAATGACGTAATTATCTTCATTAGATCGACGCTACTTTGCGATTTTCCCTTTACTATGCCGTTTTTCGATTAAATAATTATTTTTTTACGCTGGAAATAACATTCATCAATTGTTCATATTTTTCACTCGAGTTTATTAATTAATTTTCCCTGAAATTAATAAATGACGCGAAAAGTTCTCGTAAAATTTAATCTGCAAACAAAACGGTGTTCGACTAATTAATAAAAAATTAATTCTTAAATCGCCTCCCCCTTTCTTTAATTAAGATAAAAATAATGAGGCGCGGCGGGTGCAAACAAAAGCGAAAAATAAATCCCGCTAATTAAATTTCATAATATTGACGAGCGAGCGGCCACTGTTAATCCCTTAATTGAAAACCTCCGCTCTTATCGTTCGCCGTCGATAATTCCGACCCAATTATAAAAAAAAAAGCGGAGCAAAGCCTCCCGAGCGCGTATAAACAAACGGCGCAAAAAGGCACAAAGGCGCGCGCGCCGATAAGAAAAGGCGGGGGCGCGGGTAATTAAAGCTTCTTATGCGATTCGAATTGGCGGGTTTTCGCGGTCGCCGGATGCGCATAAATTTCGCGCAAGGACCGGCGCCGCGTCGGAAATGAACTCGTCTCTCCTCTCTCTCTCTCTCCCGCGGCGTATTTATTTATTTCCCGCCGCTGCCTTTCAATTACACTCGTTCGCGTTCATTCTCTCCTTTGCGCTGCCTGCCTTTCTCATCCTTGAACGAGGAGGTGCGAAACGTCCTGTTACGAGCGACCTACCTGCGAGCCTCTTCCCTACTCCCTACTTTTTTTTGCGCGGTGCATTTAATTTACATGCAATTTGTTTTATGGGTGCATTTATTTTGATATAAGTAAAAACAAAGAGCGGGGTAATTGATAATTATTCTGCATCATTTGTTATAATGATTAATTGCAGGCGCTACTTTTCTTATAGTTTTAGTGGCCAGTTGAGTTGGTACAAATAAATCATTGATGTTTGACGTTTTTCTAATCTGATTTGACGTATCTTAATGAGATATTGATACTGAGTAGAGAGAACTTTTTTTTAGTTATCTACTATGACGCGTATTCAGTTCAGATTGTATATTAAATCGTGTCGTGACTATAAGAAAGATAAATAAACGAATTTTCTATAATCCTTGGAATAAATATAATTTTTTGAGTAAAATTTGCCATAATTATGATAAATATAAAAGAATTGTAATTTACAAAATTTTACAAAAGAACCCAAAATCCAAATTTTAAGGTAATTTTTATTACGTTTCAAGTCCTCCACCTCCAAGAATTTTTAGTAAACTTTCCCATAATACTATTTTCAGAGTACCTCAAGGCACTATAAAAATTGTGTACTCGTATAAAAGATGCAGCTTTTAAAATTTTAGTGAAAAATTTTTAATAAGTTAAGTACTTGATCGGGGACTATCATGATGTTGCATCTTAATTTTTGTCAAAAGGGCAGATAATTTTTTATATATATGAATTATAAATACATTCTCTTCCTACATCTAAAGTAAAATTAATATAAATAAAAGAATAATAAAGAATCACTAAAATTGACGAAATTTCAGTAATTTTAATGTTAATGAACTTTTGAGTATACCATAATTGATCCCAACCCTTTGGCTTGACGAGTAGTATCATGATCATAAGATATATTAATTAGTTAATCTACACGACCATCTGCTGAATAAAATTAACATTCCCATCCTTATAACAGCGAATTCCACCGCTCGAAAAGAATAATAACCCTTAAACCTTATCAGCTCCAAACGCGCTCAAACGTTTTCGCAAAACAGCCCGAGATTACCCTAATGCGCCCTAAAAACCGCGCTCGCTCCCTCCCCGCGATAAGACGCCGGCGAAAATCGCGATGCAGGGCGTAAAAAAAAAGAAGAAACGAGCCCGAGTCCGCGAAACAAAGGGGAAAAAGACGGGGGCTTCGCGCTCGATAAAGCCCGTTAAACAACGGCGGCCGATCGGCCGGCCGAGACAATGAGACCCGATCGCATCTGCGCGCTCTCCATTATTATTTTCGCAGGTGCGCGCGCCCCGTCCGTTTCTCGCGCGCGCGCGGCACGTCTCTATCTGCCGTCGGCAGATCGCCGGCCGGGATAGTTACGCCGGCCTGATTAATGAGCGCGCGATGCGCGCTGCCCCCGAAACCGGCAGCGCCTTTTAACGAGTCCCACGGCGACTCCCACGACGCCGCGAGGCACGGGGATGTACACTCGGTGATGGAGATATCGACGGGGGGGAGAGGGCCTCGGCTACTTGGCTTCCTTTTGTTCGAGCTTTTCTTTGTTTTTCCCGCTGGACGGGCTTTTCATTAGCCAAGGCTCGCCCGTCTCTCTTTGTGTGGGGATTATTATACATTTACGAGCTTTGCGATGGAAACTTGCGAAATAAAATATTTTTAATGTATTTTTTGTTTTGTTTTTAAACGGGCTAATGAGCTGTATACAGATAATTGTATAAAACGTATTGAAAATATGAAAATAAAAAATCTTACTGTTGAGAGAACGAAAATAATGATACAGCGTAAACAGTAAGGACTACCCTCTAAATCTCATTCAGTGAAATTTCAGTAATTTTTGATTGAGGATCAGGGCAAACCAGTGAAAAATACCTGATCTGCACTGGAAAATCAGTGAAATTCACTGAAAATTAGTGAAATTTCACTGAATGAGATTTAGACAGTATACAGTGAGTTTCAAAAGTTAGTGACATCATGAAATAGTAATTTTCTAGATAAATTAAGTAAATTTTTTTAAAATAGATGTTAATTATGATTAAGAACCATTAATGTGAATAAAATCCGTAAATATTATGGATATAAAATATATTAAAAATATAATAGATGTCAAATGCTTTTAGGATAATGACTTATTATTGGATGCCACTCCCAGATCATTTATAACATTAACTCGATTTCAATGTACCTTTCATTATTTAGTTATGTTCAATCGGGTTTCTACACATCTGTAAAATGAAATAGATTGACAGTTTGCGATATTGAGATGATAACGAGAAAATTCATATATTGCAGCATATAATTGATCGTTTAATTTAAATATAATTGCATAATAAGTTAATTAATTATAAATATGATTAATCGAGAAATTATTTTCAAATTACATAAAATATCCAATAATCGTTTTAACAATATTGAATATGTAAATAAAAGTGCCCGCTTTTTTATTAAATCATTCCGTTCATTAATAATTTCCATAAAGAATATTACGTACCAATATTAATCACTTATTTCTCGTAATAAAGTCGTTAAATAATAATTATACATGATCAATGCGCATTTTATGTAAACGTAATTAAAATGCGAAGCAATAAAAACGCAGTTACTCTTAAATTCAATTCGCTCCACCCGAAAGCTCGCAAAGATTTGCCACCTAAAAGGAAGATTTTAACATTTTCAAAACCGTCGAATTCGTCCTGCGCATAAGGCGAGGAAGAAGCCGAAAAAAAAAGAGCGAATCTCCCTCGGCCGGGGTGTGTGTACACGCGCTGAATAAAAGAGCGAGCCGTGTCTAAAAGACTTCCAGGGCGGAATGTTAAACTCGACTCCCAGGCGGTTCAACTGTGCGGCAAAAAGGCGCGCGAGATAGTAGCCACGTAGGGGGCGGGGGGATGACGGAGGCAGAAGGCGAGCGCGAATGAGCGATACGCGGCGCCGATTACCATAAGAATCCCCGCGCGCCTACGCGAAAAAAAATGAGGGGCACTTTTCTTTTCACGCGTCGCTCCTTGATTCGCCGCGCGTGAAAGGGATTTCCCCCCCGTTTCTCGCTACATTATTTTCTTTTCGTTTTCCCGGGGCGGCGATTTATGAGGCGGCCGGAGTTGGGGGAGCCCATTTTCTCGGCGATTGATATCTCGAGTTTTGCGGAAGCGGCCGGCGCGGGGATTTAAGAACTAATAAACATGTAAGTGGGCTCGCGAGCCGTAAAAATAAATGACGGGCCGCTCGTTAGAGGCGCGCTACCCGGCTTTTAACGGCCGGGAAGTCGAGGCTGATGAGACTTTTAATTGAATATTGCTGCGGGGTACCCGCGCGGAACGAGGGTGTAAGGGGGATTCGATTGGTATTAACTTCGCCACCTAATTATTGAATCGCCATTAAATTTTTAATGCCTCGGATTGTTATTTCAATGATATTGCGGACTTTATTTATTGGGATACTTATTGGGACTTTGCTGATACTTTTAAAATCTAAGTGGGGAAAAATGATTCGTTTCAAATTTATATGGTCGTGCATTATTTATGATAGAAATACTGATTCATTGCTTCTCGTATAAAAGATGATTTATTTATTTCTATGAATATATGTAACTTTTATCCCTTCGATTTCCCGTAATATAGGTATGTAAATAATAAGATGTAAATGTTTATTTAAAATTTCCAATATGCTAATATAAATAAATACATGTTATTACTCTGTAGTAAAAAATATTGTTTTTACTTGAATTTGTAATGATTTAACAAAATAAGAGGAGAATTCATTCGTTAGGGTTAAATGAGCAAGAACTAAACTTTGATAAAAGTTTTTTAATTCAGTAATAACTTCTATTAAGGTACACTGTTAATAATCTGTAACTGCATTTTAATATGTTTGTTAAAGTTCTTTGATCAAACTCAAGATATCAAGTACATTAAATTTCAAGTGCAAGTACAATAAAAACAATCGTTAAACTTCATGTTTTTTTAATCAGTGCAACTAGAGTCTTTGAATCAGCGAATTCAGTAATAAACAATTTCAAGATAAGATTTGGAAGTACTCAATGAACTAAATTTAAAAAATAACTATTGAAGGGACTATGATTTTGCAAGGAGTCAACTGCCTTTTTACTGGTAATTAACTTCCTGAAATTATTTTTTTCAATGCATCAAAACATATCAATGATACAATTAAAAGTGAAAACTAACAATAGTCATGCTAACATCGAAGCGATGATTTACGTATTAAATTAAACTAAGTTATCTACATATCTGTCATTTTGATCAAATCCACTGATAAGTCTATTGCTGAGCAAACTCCAATTCATCACGTCGGCTATTTATAAAAGTTATTAAATTTTCGCTCCTCTCGAGTACACTGTTCATTCCAAAATTATTCGTCCTTGAATCGCCGTGTCAGCTACTCCGCAAGCTCGCCTTCTATAAAAAGCATCGCGAAAAAAAAAGATCAATAATCGTCGATAAAGCAGAGCCGCGGAAAGTTACTGGTAAAGGAAAGAGCAAAAGCGACGAGTCGTGATGGTAAAGTCAGTCGGCGAGGTCGCGCTCGCTGAACAGGGGGAGCAAAAAAAAGGCCGGCGCGCGCGCTCGCAATATGAGGTCTTCAGCCGGCGGGTAAGGCGCTAATGAACTGAAATAACTCCATAAACTAATGGTCGACACCTCGGTTTTCGGTGCGATGGCGACGACTTCGGTGCCGCTCCGCCGGTGATTGATGCTTATACGCGCCGACGGGAATTCTCGACGACGCGTGAGGCGCGTATTAGCGAGGTGTGTCGATTTCTATTTTAGTGTATCAAATCGTGCGTTCTCCCTTGCTTTTGCTCCGGCGATCCGAGCAAAAAACTGCGCAGATTTTGATTGAACTTTTTTCCAAATTTTTTAAGTTTTCGTTTCGAACAAAAACATTGTTCAGGTTTTTTTTTAAGCCAATTATAAAGTGATTAATTGTGTATTTGTATGAAACTTTTCATTGTGTCCGCAAGGTAGAACATAAAAAAAGATTAAAATATGAATTTTTTATTTTTTCAATTTAATATTTATTAATGAAGATAACATGATTCGAATTATAAAATCACACGATTGACCGAGTGACAATCTATACTCTAAAAATAGTAGGCGAATAATCGATTTTTTTTTTTATCGAAATTCGAAGTCGAAAAATTTTTGATAAGGCCGATGAATAACGATCAACAAACAAATTTATAAACAAATAATGAGATTAAAATAGTTGCACTAACTGCTAGGCGCAAATTAACTATTGTTTTTTAACTAAACAATAAATTATTAAATTAAAAATAGATGATATATATTAATGAAATTTTTTGTTGTGAAACAATTTTGAAACAATTAATAATTCAATAATAAATAGATTTAAAATCCTATTAATATAAGAGCGTATTTTTTGGAATCTTGATTTTTCAAGTTAAAAGAAGATTAACTGGAATAATCCTTACTAACGTCGGGAAAAATACACAGGTCGT
This sequence comes from Eurytoma californica, assembly GCA_035586675.1. Taxonomy (NCBI): domain Eukaryota; kingdom Metazoa; phylum Arthropoda; class Insecta; order Hymenoptera; family Eurytomidae; genus Eurytoma; species Eurytoma californica. Next base: position 15,342,625 of record JAXIUT010000021.1, read on the forward strand.
AATTCTTTAAACAAATCAGCGAGAGGTAAGACTCTCCGCTCAAACGCAAAGGACCAAATCGGCAATCCTGAAAATTCCCTCCAAAGCAAATACAATCAAAGGACAATTTTTTCCACCTCGACGATTCTATCTCCTCCCGAGCGCAAACAGAAAGAGAGAGGGGAGGGAGCCGCGGAAGCAGCGGAGTCATCCTTGACTTTCAGGCCGAGGCGCGCGAGTTTGCTCGAATTTCGGGGGCCGAGCGGTATAACTTCGGCTGGCGGAGGGCTTGAATGGGTTTAAGGAGGTGAAACAGCCGCGATAATCTCTCCGCGAGGATCCGAAGTTTGCGCGCGACGAGGATAAATAGAGGAGAGCGGAGCGGGGATAACAATGGGCCGCTGACGACGACGGGGACGACTTTTTGACTGCGACTACGGGCTTCTGCCAGCCGCCCCCGCCTCCCCGTGCTCTTTGAAGTTTCGCGTGCGGACGCCCGGTAGTTTCGGAAAACTTTGCGCCGGGGTCCCTCGGAATTTACAAGCCCAGTGGCATAAGAAGACGCGCGGGCCGCTCGTCTCCTCTTCACCCCTCCCCGTTTTATTCGAGCGGCTATACTTCCGCGGCGCGTTTGTCTTTCGAGCGGGGCGGCGGATTTGCATCGTCGGCAAATTTGTTTGCCCTCTGGTGCGCGCCCGGCTCACCCGCGTGGATCGAGCTCTTTTTTTTTTCGTCGATGCCAGAGGGGAGAGGGGGTGGATCCAGTGACAGCGGGGATTCGACAATGTCGGGAGGGACTTATTAAATTTGCGAATTTCGAACGACTGTGAACTTTTACGGGCGGGGATTCGATTAACGCGCGTCGCTTCTTTTTTTCGGCGAGATTACAAATTGAAAATCGCCCGGCGTCGAGTTTATTCATGACGGGGATGATTTCACGGAGGGCGGCGAATGTATAATTCGAACGCGATGTGTAAACGCGGCCCGTAATATTTTGCAAAAGTATAAAATCCGGGGGGGGATGACGAATGGTGTATGATGCGCGCACGTGAACTCGAACGTGATCAAATTTAAATGCCAGATTTCGCTTGATGCATGTAACGAATTAACATTGGAATATGTGATTGGAGTACCCCGGATTAAATATTACGACACTGCGATAGCCCGCTGTAATGCAGTCGCGGGGTACAATAACATCATAATGCTCATCGTATTACTGCGCGGTATTAAAATTTCGACGAAAAATCGCAGTTTTCATTTGTCACCGGTTCATTTTAAAGCCCATCCGAGTAAGAATTGTCCGTAAAAGAGACGGGCGATCGAATCGCCGATAAAAGAAGTGGCAAAGGCCATTTAGCCTTTAATTTACAGCCCATTTCGAATCATCTTTGTCACTCCGCTTAAAAACGAACGAGCCGTATTCGGGGTATAAGAGGGAATGAAAAGAAAAGAACAAAAAAAAAAAAAAAAAAAGAAAAGAGAGGAACCGACCCCCCCTCGAGTTATAAGTTCCAAGAGTCAACAGTCACTCGCGCCGGGAATTACCGAGTGGCTCGCATTAACGAGCCATCCTCTGTTTGCCCGAGAGCCCGATTCGATTGGAATCCCCGTCGCCGAGGAAGCCTGCCTCCCCCCCGCCGTGAAAACTCAATCGTCCGCGAGCCAATTAATCGGCTCGGGTGCAACAATTTTAATTAGACCCGGGGTATTTTCCCCCGGCGGCTTCGCGAGGCTTAGCTCGGCGGAAAACGCGCGCCGCGAGAGCCACTGGCGCCCCGGCGCCCCCCCCCCCCCCGGACTCGTAACGAG
>JAXIUT010000021.1:15344512-15357692 GCA_035586675.1 Eurytoma californica
CGCCGCCCGCCCCTGGCCCCCCGGCCCCCCCCCCCCCCCCCCCGGACTCGTAACGAGTGTAATAAATTTGCAGAGCGAGGCTCTCGAGTGCGTATTAAGGAACGGCGCCGTTTCCTTTGTGCGACTTTTGCTCACTTCGCGACACTTCAAAGCCGCGCCGTTTGCGCCGCGAATTACGAGTTGTTGTTTCTGATGCGCGGAGAGTCGAGGGTGGCGCGATTTGAAACGTAATAACGTAAGCTCCCGTTGCTCGTTTTAATTCGCTTTTGACCTGATTTTCTTTCTAATTAAGGGAATGAAAGTCGTAGTTAAGGATCTCCTGCACTTGCTGCGACATTTTCTATTTAAATGTACACCACGCTGTTTTATCTTCAGTTTTCAAGTTTATAAGTTTTTTTTTCTATGTATTTTTTACATTTTGTTCATAAGGACTTTTTATTCCGCGTAATAACCTGAAATAAATAAAAATAAATTATTTAAAAACTACAGAAACTTTCAAATAGTCATTTTGTGGTGCCCTTCGTAATTGTGTAAATAATCTTTGATTTCAATTCATCAATTCATTACGTGTGAATATAAAATTTTTCAAACTATTTTTCTTTTGGAGTTACTCGAAATTGAAACCAAAGATTTTTTACTTGGTTATCCAGAGTACCAAATAGCGTTATTTTTTAATCAATTTTCTTTAAAAGATCTTTTTCTGCAAAGAATCATTTAATAAGTAATTCAGAAAATAAAAAATCCATAAAATTTTTTTTAATTAGCAAATCATATAATCTGCTATTTAAATCTAAAAATAAAGTAGTGTCATAAAAATGCAATCGACAAAAAATAAGCTAACAAAACTCGGTACATACTTTTACGTAACAGCTACACGTAGCAAATAGAGTAATGAAATGAAAATGCATAATCGAAACATACGTAACGTCTATTTAATTGAAATTGAATTAGCACATATAGGAAATATTGTACTACTCAAGGTATAACGCTATCCGCGCAGTGCTTATCCGCGCAATGTATTTATCCAACGCACTTTATTCCAGGATTAAAACACTTCGCCGGCGCGTATTTAACTTTATTGAATAATCCCAACTAGCGGATCAATGAAGATAAACAGGTCGGAACGTTAAGTAAGCGGACGTAAGTAAAGCCCGGAGTTTTAAAAGGATTTCGATACAGAGCCGCTGGAGTGGCTCTCGCAAAAGTGGAAGATGGAGTAAACGAGTGCGCAGGGGGAGGGTAAAAGGGACGATATCGTTTTTATTAATAGAAATTCAATTTCCGCGAAGCAGCCTCCGCAATTCGGAGGAAATCAAATTATCCCCCCGGAATTATCGGATGTGCTTCTCTGTGCGTTCGACAGTAGCTCGAAATCTCTCTGCTCTCCGTCCGGCCGCCCGCCACCTCTCTCCTCGCTCTTCGTTTACTCATTTAAGAAAACGACTTTGCCCTTCGCTCCGCGGAAAAAGAAACGCTCGAGTGAAATATGAAATGGGGAGATAACGAATTAACTCGGCGGAGCTCCTTCGGCTCTCCTTTATACCGCCGAGGCCTCTAAGGAAGCCTTTGTAATTTTTCTCCCTCCTTCGACCCTGCCAGTCGCTTCCTCTCTCTCTCGCGCTTTTTTCTCGCCTCCGCGCTCGCTCTAATTAAGTGCAATTTAAGCGCGAATTAATTTCGCCGGCCCCGAGTCAAATTGATATTCCGTCCTTTTTCATTACGCGAACTCGCGCTCGGCAAATTTTTCGAAAGGTAAACTCGTTTCGGAGCGGGGCCAGCGGCTCTCTCTTTCTTCTTTTTTTTTCATCATCGTTGTCGGGGGAAAAATTGGCCGGGGCTTTTGTGCGCGAGTACGAAAAAGCATATAATCGCGCGAAAAGAGAGCTTCGGGAGATCGGAGGATGTAATTATCGCGGAGAGAGTTGATGGAATTATTTGTCGCGAGGTATGCACGCGAGCGGTAAATAACGCGTGCTTTAACGTGGGATGCGTTTCTCGTCATAAAAATGAAAATTAAACGGAATTTTAAATTGCGAACGGCCGGAATCGAGTCTTTAGCGGAGGGGAAATTTTTTTTTCGTCGGTGGGTTTCGACGTTGATAAAGAGAGTTTCGAGGACTGCAAAAAGGAAGCGTTCGAATGCGTTTTGCGTAATAGCGGCGCATAAAAAGCCAGCAATGGGTAGAGCAGAGGAATAAAGTAAAACAGGGCGTGTAGCAGTGGGAGGCTAATGAGATTAGTTCACAGAGCTTTAATTAAATTTTTTTTCGCTTATTTACGCTCAAAACGAAATTAAATTTATTTCCATTAAGCACTTTCACAATACAGCCACCGAAATCATTTAATTATTTTATTGCTATTGGATTTTCTGTATGGTGAAAATGCAGTTTGAAACATAGAATTTTTTCATTAAGGTAAACTAATATTTACTAATTTTACAGCTTTCTTTCTTTGTATATGGGTGATTCTCTGAAAAAGTGTAATATTTTTCATCTAAACTGTACCTCGCGTTCAATATGGATAAGGTGGACATCTTGCAATTTACAAAATTTAGTAAAATCTTAAAATCTTACAAAATATCCATGGACTTTACTCGAATAAAATGATTGGACCTTTTCAGAAATAAATTATCCTCATATTAACTTCGGAGCAGTTCGTAAAAAATGTAATTGAGGAAAATGTTATTTTTACAAACTTCTTTGACATTTCCATTTACAGGCTTGAAACGCATTACCATTTGACATCGTCGTTACAAGCTGCAGACGGAATTAATTCCGACTACCGGCGACGCGTATGTACACGCAAAAACGTGCAAAACCCCCGAAGGAAAAAAAATTGCCCCGCTCGCCATTAACAAATCGATAAACGATTATCGCGCCCGAAAACGCCAACCTCAATTACGGCGCAGCCTCAAAGGCGACTACCCCCGCGGCTCCCTCGCAACCAATAAACACACCGAGGCCGGTGCGCGCCATACCGCTGCACCATCCTGGGCACTCCGCTATCTCCTCCGCCCCCCCCCCTGCGCAGTATTTTTATTCGACTCTTCGCTCTCATTATTTCGTCTCTCCTCTTCGCTATTGTTTATCCGCGGTTTCCCTTCGCCACCCTCCGGGCCTCCCTCGCACAATGCAGTATTTTTATTTTATCGAGATTATAAAAAAAAAAGTGGGTACGCGCATTGACTTTGAGGGCCGCGCCTTTTTTTTTACCCCCGCGCACGCAATTGCCGACGCAGCGCCGTACACGTGCAGCGAACAGCGCCGGTAATATGGAATATGGCTTTGTTGGAAATTAAATTGTCGGAATGCGCGCGGAGAGCGAGAGGCTTTTATTTTCCACTCTTTTTCACGCTCACCCGCCCCCGCGCGCGTGTGTTTCTGGCCTTTTTTTTCGCGCTCGCCATACAGTCGACCAGCGACGCTCGGAATTTTCAAGTACCACCCCGCGGGTTCGAGCACTTTTTCATACTTTATAACACAGTTGACTTTTTCAGCGAGCTTTTAAAAACCAATTTTTAGCGATAATTAAAATGATTGCGAGATATTTTAACGAGTAGTTTTGTATCGTAATGCATAAATGAGAAATTACCGTAGTTTTTACAAATTCGAAAAATCATAGAAACTAATATGGTGATGTAAATTTTATAAATATTTATAATAGATTTCATTGTAAGTATAGTCAGTTAATTATTATAATAAAAAAATTATAATAAATTTTCTTATGATTTTTCGAGTTTCTTCTCCTTCTAGTAAAGACTTTCGTAATTGTTAATGCAACATTTTTCTTCGTGTTGTACTTTAAAGATGTGAGGTATTTCAAATGAATGCAATTAAAAAATAAAAAAATAATGTAGTTATGTGTATCATCTTTTAATTAAGTATGAAAAGTTGGCAAATTCAGCAGCCGCTTTACTTAGCATCAACTAAGTTATTCTCAAAGTAAATCTATTTTTAGACACCGTGGAGCAAATTTTAATTGAATTTCTTGGCAAGAAAAGCTTTTGAGAACTTTGAGTATTATGACCTTTAATCCTGTAAAAAAAGAATATAAACTTAAAAGATTTATTAAATAGTATAAATAATCGCTTGAAATTTTGAAACAAAAAAAGAATAAAATAAAGTATTTCGCCAGTGTAGAACGAAAAAGCGTTTTGAACTATACTGCAACCCGTCTCGACGCTTTCAATTTTCCGCGAAAATCGAAAAATCGCGCAAGGCACGGGCGAAAAAAAAAATATACCCGAAGGGCAAACAAATTAAAAAAGAAAGCGTCAGCCGGCCGTACCCCGACTCAATTCAAGGTGCATTCCGACAAAGTACACAATTCCAGGGGGCGCTCGCTCTCGCCCCTCCGCTCGCATTTAAAACAAAACTGCAGCTCAAACAAGCCGAAGAGCCCTCGTAACAATCATCCCGGCGTCCCTCTCTTAACGAACTCACCCCCCACCCCCTCTAAACTACTCTACTCCAGTCTGCTCTCCTCTCGTGTCTCTCCCGCAGTTTGCGCGGGCGCGGGCGTCGAATCAATTTCCCTGGAAATCGCGAAACACGCCGTCGGAGGGGGTGGGCGCGAGCGCCTCGGCCGGGGCCAAGCTTGCACTGAGACTGCGCAGAGGTGCGCCGGTGGCGGCCGCGCGATATGCGCTAAATCGAGACGCGAAGGGCTTGATTTGATGCCGCGGCGAGATGCAGCGCGAGAAGGGGAAGCGGCGCGCGCGCGCCTCCGCAGGATCAATAACCGTGGAGGAGAGGAGAGAGAGGGAGGATAAAGAATTATCGGGGCTGTGTGCACGTGCAGCGCGCCTGCGTTTCGACGCACCGCGGGGGTGGCGAGGGCAACGCTTCGAATTAGCCGAGCGCGTTGATTAACTTTGGGGATTATGCTGCAGCGCGAGCTTCGCGCGGCTCTGTGTGCGCTCGGTTTTTTTTTCGGCGTCTCTCTTCTCTTCGTTTTTTTTTTTTTGGCGGGGGAATCGCTCGGTGTCTTTTGTCCGAGTTTGTTGTTCGAACTTTTTCTCCCCGGGGGACGGGGCTGAATATTTCAGGCGGCTTCGGCTTTTCAAGTTTCGCCCGGTGCATCTGAAATTTTCAGGGCTTCCCGGCCCTTTTATCTCGTTCCGTTATTGCGGCCGATCGCGTTTTTCGGGGTAAATTAATTCGGCGCGTCGGCTGCTTCAATCGAGTTCTGTAATGCTTGAATTAATGAAAAGAGTCTCTAAATACATAGCAGTAAAAATGACCGAATTAACTTGCATTCTTTAGTGAAGCATGTTACATTCATTTCTAGTAGATTATGAGCTTTTTTATTAATTCAACTTTGACGAGGGACGGTAAAAAAATGTTTCATTTCAGCAAAAAAATGTGATGCCGTCTTGTCGGCAAACAATTCATTGATCATTTTTCTTTTTCTTCGTGTGCACAGGAGAGCGCAAGATTAATTTTGCAGAGATAGGTTCCTCGCTACAAGTCACAGTTACATTTTTACTGTGCACATTTTTCATAAAAATTTCAGAGAGAAGCTTTTATTCAAAATTGCTTTTGTTTTTTTTTTTATAACTATACACTTTCTGACACTCAGGGAGTTTATTTCAGATACTGTCACAAACTTTCTCGGAATATCAGCACATTTAGTTCATTAGCATTTCCATTAGATCCAATTTATTTAATTAAATGAAAATTTGAAATTCGTAATTTAAAAAAATCATATTTATTTATTTATTTTTTAATGATTTTACAGACTAAAGTTCTTTTTACAAAAGAAAATTATAAAACCGTCAATAATATGCTACAATTGCGATATAAAAAAGTAAACGTCTAATTATAGAATGACACTTCATTTCAAAATTTTTCACAAACAAAAAATAACTTTTCTCAAAATAATAAAAATTCAAATAAAACACGTGCGCAGTAAAGAAATAATAACGAGGCGTTCCACCCGCGACATTGTTTAAACAGATTTCCCCGGCATAACAAAAGCCTTTCGCGAAAGTTTTATCGAGAGAAAGAATTCGCCGAGGTTCTATTTGCCGTATGAGTTCCGCGCATGAGGTCGTATTTTACTATTTCTGTCTCTTTGTATAAGAGCGAAGAAAGGCAAGTGGAAAGGTCGGATACAAATACGCGCGCCAGCGCGCCCGAGGAAACGAAAGAATAAAATCGAGAAATCGTAAGAGGGTGAGAAACCCGTCCGCGGGAGAGAGAGAGAGAGAGAGAGAGAGAGAGGATCGAATCCAATTCAATACAGTTCAATACGCTCCGGTGTAATTGATGTTCAGATCAATTTATCCCTGGTCAAACAAACGCAAGAAAAATTTCTCCCCGTATCTTTGATTTCCCTTCGTATACGCTCCGTTTTTATTCTCATTTCTATTCCTCCGAGCTTTTTATCCTTACTTTTTTATAAGAAAATTTGAAAAATGCATATCGCCGTTTACCTTTCCATTGGGCGATCGTAAAGTGTAGTGCGAAGTATCTCGAAACTTTACGAACACCACGCTGTTTTTTAGATTATCGTCGATTCGCTTTATTGCCGTAAAATATTTTAATACGCGCTCGTCGTTTTTTTTTTCGCGTACACCCGCCGGATCGTAAAATATTTACGCCGCCTGTCACTTGCTGCATCCGTAAATAATACGCAAATCGAGGAATGATAAAAAATGTTATTGCCCGGGCTATCGATCGTTTGCCCATTGAATTCCGTGCGCGAGTTCAATTTATGCTGTTCCCGTCTTGTTGTATAAGAAAGAGGAGCTGCGGGGGTGGCGAGGGGGTCGACGCAAAAAAGGATGGATACAAATAGCATAGAAAGCAGTGAATAAAGTTCAGACGCAAGGGGTTGAGCGTGCGAGAGAGATCTGACGCGGAATCGAATACTATTTCACCGGGTGCTTTTAAGGAAACAAAATTACAGGGAAAAATGAGATTTTTTTTTACCTCCGCCTAAACTGGCTTTTACCATTTACCTACCTTTTTTTTATTCGTTTGAAAAATTTGGAACTTTTTTAATATGATTTATAAAATGTGAAGTGAATAGCGACATATTTTATGTGAAAAGTCGTTTGCTTATTCAAGATGTGAACTTTTCATGCATAATACGCTACTATTCACATTTTCTGAAATAATTTTACATTTTTAAACGTGAAAAAATATACTTATTTTATTCGCCAAGTCTTTCACTTACCATATCTACAACTAAATAATTCATAAAACTAAAAACTACACATGAATTTAATGATTTCACTTATTCATATTTACATTTTAGTATGACCTTTCTAATTGTATTTTCGGTTCTCCCTCCTCCTTTAAAAAAATACGACATTTACCACTTAAAAGGAACAAAGGAGGTTAAAGGAGTAATCAAAGACCCTCTCTCCAGATGCAGCGCAAACTGAACTCGGTGCCGGAAAAGCTCGCGACTAAAGAAAGCTCGCATCGAGGAGCCGGAGTAAGGGAAAAAAAGGTCGAAAAAAAAGAAGAATCCGCCGAGTAATAAATTCGCAAAGTGCCTCCGACGGGAAAATAACGTAGCTCTCATTTCGCCGTGTTCTCGCGAGCAGTCCGCGTCTGCACGCGAGGAGGAGGAAAAAGTTCTCCGCCGGCGCTCGTCTACCGCGCGGATACAAAAATACGTTGGAGAATAAAATCGAGTCTACCGCCTCGGTTGGGAAAAGCTCGCGCGAGATAACGGCCGGGGGGAGGGGTAGGAGAGAGAGCTAGAAAGCGAGAGAGAGAGAGAGAGAGAGGGCTGACGACGCGCATTGCAGCGGTAGCAACAGCCATATCGTTGCGCGGGGGAGGGGGAGGCGGGATGGAAAATGGGATGGCTAGAGAAGCGGCGCGGAAGGGGTTGTGCATTGCCGGGGACACTTGAGGTGAATGTTTTGCGAATGGTCGGTAGATGTCTGGTTTGCTCTGGGGCTTGATATCGACCCTCTTCTCCGGTCTAGCCTCTCTCGCTCGCGCCTCGCTTTGTCTCGCTCGCCCGAGCTCAGCCGAGTCGTCGGGCTGTTCAACCCTGCCGCCGTCGTAGTAGTCGTCTTCTTCCTCCTCCCTCTCTCTCTCTCCTTCGTTCCTCCTTCCTTTTTTTAGCGCCGGGGCGAAAAAGCCCGGGGGCTGATCTTCCTCCGCTTTTTTTTCTCCTCTCTCTCTCTCTTTCCTCGGCGACGCCACTTTTCCGAGGGAGATTCGCACGAGGTGAATAATCGCGATCCTACGAGATTACGTTTATGCCGAGTTGTTATTCCGCTAATCCGAGTAGCCGAGGAAAATTGCCCCGCAGAAGAGAGAGAGAGAGAGAGCTTCGCCGCCGGTGGCGTCCTTTGAGCCCCGGACGAGAGTCGGATATATATATTTCGGTGCGCTGCCGGGGCCGATTTTCACGCTCGGAATCGTTCGCGCGCGCGCGGCTTCGCTCCGGATGATTATGTCGCAGTCGAGTTGCTTTTCGTTTTCCGTCTGGTTAAAGGAAAAGGGGGAGGGGACAAAAAAAAAAAAAAAAAAAAAAGAAGCGGGCGAGCAAATGGAGCCAGGAGGTCGATGCCTTCCGTATGAATAATTTTTCCTAAGAGGGATTGCCCTTTGATTTATGAAAAAGAGTTTCGCCGCGAGCGAGAGGGAGGAAAATCCGCAGCTTGGAAAGCAACCGGCCGCGCGGGTAATAACTAGAAAGTGTTAGTGCGAAGCATTAAAAAGTTATTAGCTCACCGACGTAACCTGCCGGCGTATAATGGAACAATTAAACGAGACAGACGTGTATATATATATACGCACCTCGAAAAGTTTCGACTCATTACCCCCGGCCGCCGCGAAATTAGCAATGATCAAGCTGTTGCGAAAGATTAACTCGTCGCGACGCGGCGCTTTAATCCGAAAACTGTTTGGGAATCTATTAAAAGTTGGGAAACTAACCGGACGCGATCGAATTTCCGCCGATCGGCCGCGCGATTTCGCAACGGCACCGCGCCGTACGTAAGCGAGCGCGTTCTTAGAAACTCGAGCTAAAGTAACCAAAAGTATTCATTATCGGCGGGGGCACTTTGCGCGTCGTCCCCGGGGCCGCGCGCTCGATACTTCGCTGTTGCGCTGTTTGACTTACTTCGGCCAACAAGGAGCATTCATTGATGGATTACCGAGAAATGGAAATGTTTACACTGCCCCGTTCGGCTCTCTCCCTCTCGACGTCGGTCGATTAATTAAAAAGCGCTTGATTAAAACTAAAAGTGGGATCGTGCGTTTTTTTTCCTCGTTTTTCCTCTCTTTGCTTTTTTTTTTTAACCCGAAAAGCTGCAATTCCGCCTAAAAGCTAATGTACTAACGGTCGGAGCGAAGGCTTACGGCTTACGCTCGCGTTTTGCAGCTCCGCCACGTACGGGGAAACGAGCGAAAAAAAAAAATTGACAAAGCCTCCCCCCCCTTCCCCGAAGAATTATTCAAGCTTTTTCCGCTCGTTTGAATATGTCAGTCGTTCGATACATTGTCCCCGGTGCGCGCTCTTTTTTTTCCTCCAGCGGCGTTTTCATTTTTTTTTTTTTTAAGCGAGTAATCGTCGCCAGGGAGCAGGAAAAAGAGGAGCACGGCGATCGATCGATTATCGCGTGTGGATCGGCGCAACGGACGTCACGCCTCGCTTTGCATGCACGTGTACACGCGCGGCTTTTTTTTACGCGTCGAAGGGACACGCCGTCAAGGTCGCGCGTCCGGCAAGTGTGTATTTCGGGCCGAGTCTAGACTTTTCTATCCTCCTTGCGCGTTTCCTTTGTCGCGCAATTTTTTTTTTTTTTTTTCGTCTCAGCGCGGGAGCCGGTTTTGCCGTCGGCTCTAAATATAACGATTGTTTCTTCTTTCGGCGCGGATGAAAGGGGGATGATGCCCCTTTGATCGAAGTATTAAAGAATTTACGAGCTTGGGACGGGACGTTTTTGTCTCCACGCGAAACGGGGCTATGAATGAGCCTGGAAACGACGCCTGAGAATGGAATTACTTTTGTGTTTACGAATCGGGAAGAAACGGGCATTACGTCCAATTATCTTTTACGTACAATTTAGGTAATTGAATTTTATTCGTTAAACGTGCCTTCATATTTTATTTTTATGGAAATATGCTGCGTGGGCTTCTTCTTTCTTTTTTTTTGGCTGAACTGATTATCTTTTATGTTCGTGACAAATGTTTTCTTCGCTTTATTCTTACATTTGTGAAAGGTTATTTATTACGGTCTTTATCTTTTCGCAATTTTAAATGAAATATGTGGGCGAGTTTATGCGCGCGCGTCTAAAATAACTGTAAATTAATCTCAATAAATTTAGAAAAAAAAGCGGCATCTTTTTCGCAAAATGTAATAAGCGAAAATTGTTTATCGGCGTCGTAAACTAAGCATCGATCTCGGCACGCGGAAAATTTACGACGCGCTTTGACGAGCGCGCGAAATGAAAAAAAAAAGAAGTGAAAGAGAAGCGAAGGAACATCCGTTAGGAATCGGAGAAACGGCGCGTGAATTTAAACGAGCAAAAACGATGTTATTACGGTATGACATACGCACAACGAGGCCGGAATTAATTCGCGCGATTTCGAGCGAAAATATCTCGATTGCTATAAACCGGCCTCTCTCTCTCTCTCACTCTCTCTCCTTCTCTCTCTCTCTCTCTCTCGGGCGTATCGATCTCTCTGGCGTTCGAATTTGCTCGACGAATTTGCGCGGAGAGCCGGCCCACGTCATCGCCGCCACTTCCGGCGTGTATAAAATCTCGATCGCTTCATCGTAACGCTAAAAATAGACTCTTCTCCGCGCGGCGGCAGGCAAATCGTTTCTGCCTCCGCTGCAGATAAAAGCGAGCCGTGGCGCGATCGCTCCTTTTTGCACGCTTCGCCGGCTCGCGATCTACGCGTCTTTCGCATTTTTCTTTATTCGCCCGAATAACGGCACTTTGTTGCGCGCACCAACGATTTCACTTCGAATGCTTCGTTTATTGAGTTATGCGTCTTTCTTTTATTTACTTGTAGATGTGTAAGAATTTATTCATTGCGGATTGTTAGAAAGATTTATGCGCAGCGAGTAGAACTAAATAAAGTCACTGTTACTGTTAATATAATCATTTTTCAATTCATAAATATTTATGTAAATTTTATTAGTAGGTATTATTCAGTAGCCAGATTGTATAGAATGTGAAGTAATCGATCAATTTTCTTGTCAAGTCAATAAGTCAAGTCTAGACGTATTATTATAAATAGAAAACGATTTATGTAATTAGCAGCTCACGAAAAATTTACTTTATTGTAAAATTTTTAATCTTTAAATTAATAATTTAAAGAAATTGAAAACTGGATTTTATATTGTTGAAAAATATTTCATATATTTTTTATAATCGTGTCCTGATCGTGATTAACATACAATTTTAGTTGTTAAATCATTTTACATTTTTCGAGTGAAAAGCAAAATTCCAATGAATATCAAAATAAAATCGGGTGAATACGCTCTAGAATTTCAGAGATAAGTCCGAAATGTACCAAAATAAGTTACAGGCTTTTCACCGAATTTTCAGTGAATATTAAAATTTTCATTTTGCCTTGAAAAAATAGTTAGTACAATTTGCTATATTTTAAATTTACTAAAAAAAATAGCAACTTTTACTAAAAATTTTAGTAAATTAAACTACATTTTTCTGAGTGTAGATAAAAATGTATTCTCGTGTCTGAAATGAACAAAAAGGAAATAAATCTTAGAATAGAAAAAATAATATAATGTATTCTATCTGTAATTCTAATTTAATAATCAATATTAAAATGCACCCTAAATATTAATATTTTTTTTGTTGCAGGTGAGTGACAGCTTTAACTTTGCAAATTGTCCCCGTCACGTAAGTCCACCCTAATGCCCATTGACTCAATCCCCCGGCGGCAATCCGACGCCCATGTATCTTCGCTCATAACCTTTAAACGACGTTTAATGCCTCGTGAGCGCAATAGAGAGGCTTTGTAGGAAGGGGTTTTTTAAAAAAGCATTTCGATACCTCAAACTCCGCGCACACATCACCCCGCCCAACCGACGTACGATATACACTTCAAACACAAGCTCGAAAACGCGTAATAAAATGAAGCGACCGGCAGTTAGACGTGGGCGAGCGCCTCGAAATAAAAAATAAAAAGAGAACAACGAGGCGTTTGTCAGCGGCCCCCGGGGGTGGTGCGTACGCGTCAAAAAGTGCCAGAGGGGCCCCCGCGAGGAGGGGGGGGGGGATATGTAAATGGGCCGCGCGAAGCGCCGGCTACAAAGGGACGAGAGAAGAGAGGACGATGCAAAAAAAAAGGAGCGCCGCGCGCTAATTTATTCGCGCCGCCTGGGCAAACTCGCATTACCCCGCGTCTTTTGTACAGCGCGCGCGCCCGAGGTCATAACTATCGGAAAATATTCGCCGCGGATTATCATAAGCGTCGCCGGGGCTGTTTATCGGATTAAAAGCGGATTTCAATTTCATGCGGGCGCCAAATGAGCCAATTGAAAAAGCCCATTATTCAAATGGGCCGCGCGCGGAGACGCCCGGGTTTCTTTGTTTCGGGGCCGAGCGTTAATTCCCGCACGGCCGTGGGTCTCCTCTCTCTCTCTCCTTGCCTCGCCTCCGACGCGGGTTTGGCGCTTTTTACGTGATTTTACTTTTTAATGCGGCCGGGAGTGGACGCGGGGAGAGGCTCTGATTGTTATTCTATGATTTTTCTTCCTCGTTTCGAGCTTCTACTTTTTAAGTCCTCCATCCGTTTGTTTGGCGATGCCGCCGTCGGTCGCCTCTGCTTTTCTTTTCTTTTGCTTTCGACGTCTTCGCGGCCGACGATTGTTTCCCCTTTTTGGGACCGCCGTTCCTCCCCCGGGTATTAGCGTATTTTATAGGCTCGTAAGTTATTTCGTGCGGATCGTCGAGACGCTAATTAATACACTGTTGCGGAGCTACCTATACAGTGCTAACATTTTTATAACTTCGATATAGATTCTACATTTATAATTTTTAATGAATTTATTTAAAAATTTGTTTTTTCTGGATAATGTGCAGTAATTACATTATTGAATTATTCAATACTGCACTAACAAAAATTATGTAAAAAAATTTAATATAAACCCTTGGAGATGAAGAACAGACTTGAACATGATAAAAATGACCATAATTGTGGCAAATTTTATTACAGAAATTGTAATT
>JAXIUT010000021.1:15384931-15398664 GCA_035586675.1 Eurytoma californica
TGCACAAAAAGTTCTTCATTCACCATTATCTTACTACTATGAGTCTTGTTAAATTACTAGGATCTTGAAATCTTCATATGTCACCAATATCTTACTAACATGGCTCTAGCTGTTGTGAATTGTTCTGTGGATGCATTTCTGTCTCTTGTAAATATGATTCTTTCAATGTTTATTAAGCTATTTAGATATTTAAAGAGAATTAATTATAAATACATGATCAAAAAAATATCATATGGTACTTTTTAGATCTTCAATTTTAAACCGGCTTCTTATTAAAAATAATTCCAGCTGTAGTTTTATTTTTCTTTAAAAAATTAAATAATTAAATTTTGATATTTTTAGCATTTTTTTAATTATAAAAGTTAACGATTTTATAATTATTTTTGTTATAGTAGAATTCAAATAAACAGATAAATTGCAACCATGAAAATAAATAGTTCCATTCAAATATCTTTCTCAACACTTAAACAGTTAATACTCCATTTGAAGAGAATAAAGAAATCGCAAGCAAAAACAAACCGGCAAAATCCTTCCTAATACTCTCTCCGAACTCCCAAGCGGCAGCTTCTGTCACAAAGAACTTGTTTACCCCAAACTGAGCGATCGAAACTCACTTCAGGTGAATCTCAAGGTTTCCCCAACAAATGAAGCGTCTACAGGTTGAAGGAGCTCTTGCGGCGTTTAGCCGGCGATAAAACGCAGATTATCCGCGGCCAAAAACCCAGTTGGCAGACGCACACCAGCCGAAAGCGAATTCCAAACGGAGCCCGTCTTAGGGTATACCCGCTCCGAGCGAGGGGGGAGCCCCTCTTTCCTCCCCGAGCTCACAATCCCGGTACCTTTGATAATCATTCCCTCTTACCTCGGCGCCTTACGGCTCTATATACCGGGGCCGCGCACGTCCGACGCGCGGGGTCCGGGGGTGTGAGAGGCTCTCCTTAATTGCGGATCGTCGGCAAAGGCCACGGCGGCGTCGCTATTCCAGGGTAATCCCCCGGCTAAACCAATGATTGCGTCCAAATCGACTGCTTGTCGCCCGGATCGGCCCTTGTAGCGCGGAAGAGAGACGCAAACCCCGGGAAACTGGTCCTCCGCCCGCACACACACCGACGGTTAATTACAATCCGATTGATTTAGCCGGCAGCGCGTCTCTTTCCTCGCCCCCCCCCTCTTCTCGCTCTGGCGCGGATCGAATAATGAGAATCCAGCCGGCGAATCCTCTCCCGGCCATCAATCGCACGTCGTTTGCATTTGGACGCCGGACGGGGGGGTTAAAACACGAGGGCCAACGAATTTTCGGTTTTATTCGCAGCTCTCGCCTCTCTTGCGTCCTTTTTTTTTTTATTTACACGGACGCTGGGAAAATAATTTGGGCGATGCGCTTTTTTTTTGTGTCGGCGGGCGACGAGTGTCGCGCGGGGAATTGATTGAGCGACGGGTAACGCTGCGCCTTTTTTTCGTCCCTTTCGAGGGAGGGGGTGACGATTTTTTTTTTTTCGGTGCGATGATAACGCGCTTATCGCTCGTACTTCGCAGTTTCGAGCTGCAGTTTGCCGGTGAGAGTTCGTTTAGTGCCTACGTAATTTTGTCGGCTGTCGGCTGGGATTAAACGAATTCGAGGATATGAATAAATTGACAAAAAAAAAAAAAAAAAAAATGTGCCGAATTTCAAGCTGCGCAGTTTCGACAAGTAACGTTTGCAAATCGGTCAGTCGAACGTCCTTCGCTCATCTTCGGCGAGTGCATACGGGCACGACGCCAAACGTCCTCCAAGGCGCTTATACACCGCGAAACAAGTTTCTGCGCACAATTCCAACCTTTTCGCGCGTACCGATCGATTATTCCCGGGTATACCATACGACTGCGCAAACAGAAAGAAAAAAGGAAGAGAAAACAGCTCTTCGCCTCGACTCCGTAAAAATTCAGCTGCGAGCCGGGCTCCTAAAAAAAGGCGAGAACGAAGAAACAAAGCCCAATAAAAAGGCGGCCGGGGCATTGTGTGTACGTGCGGACTCCTCGCAGGATGTATCCTCGCCTCGGTGTGTACGTACGCGCGTCGAGGGCGAGGAATTAAAAGGACGCGCGGAGGAGCATAAATTGAAGGCCGACGGAGGGGGGGCGGGCGTGTACGGCGTTGTTCAAGGATCCCGAGAGGAGGTTGCTGACACGGATGTGTACGCGGCCTGACACGTGCGAAGGTACGCGTGTCTCTCGCCTCCTTTTCCACTCGATCCCTCCCCCTCTTTCTCCCCCGGCGAATCTCTCGTCGCGCGCTGCGTCCCTTAAGGGAAAGAGAGGACAGCACGTTAAAGCGAATAATTTATCGGGCCTTCGGCTATTTACCATGATAAAAGTCGTCGCGAGCTATTGGCTATTATTTACGAGCTGTAAATGCGCCGGACTTTTTGGCGCGGGGTGCCTCTTCTATTGGCCGAGTGAGCCTATAAGCGCGCTCCCATTGTCCGACGCGTGATTAATCGTTATTAGAATTTTTAGTTAAAAAATGTCGCGTTCGCGCGTGCGGCACACAATGACGGAAATCTCTTTTCAATTTTAATTCGCCGTCTGTCAATTTTAATTAATTAATTCATGACGTTTGAATATTTCACGATTTATCTAATATACAGTTTAATAAATTATACAATAATAATTATAATTTAAAGGAGTAGTTATTAGTTAGATGTTCGATGATCTTTACTGATAGAATCATTTTAAAGTTTTCGGACCTTGGAGCTCGCAGCTCTTTCATTGTGAATTTAAGTCAATTTCAATTAAAATGCAATCAGGTCTTAATTTGGTGTATAATACTAGTTAATACATTTACCACTAGGTGGACTCTGTTTCCCATTAAACAGTCTGCTACTTCAGTTTTATAAAATCCTCGTAAAATCATAATTGTTAAGCCCTGAAGGAAGCTGCCAGTCCTCCACCTTTTACATAATTATAACTGATTATAAAAAAAATGTCACTATATATTTGATTTAGTTATTTAGATATTTAATACAGAATTATTAATCGCTTGATTATTGTAAAACTTACTAGAAGATTAATAAATTTTACTTGTACATTTCTAGTAAATCTAATAATCAACAGCTGTAATTTTTGAATAATTAAGTGAATTAGACCCAGAATTAGAATTAGAAAATTGTTATAGTTTTTCATGAATATTGTGCAATTAAAATCTTGCAAAAAATGCTTCTTTTCCTTCTTCGCGCGACTGGATCGACACGACGGTCGAATAATTTATCGGATCTTTATCCATTTACACGACAAACCCCCGTGCCGATCGTCTCCTCTTTTTCGTGCCGCATCGCCGAGGCTTCCTCTCTTTCTCCCTCTCTGTCTGTCCCTTCTCCGCTACCGGACGTTTTTTCGTCGCGCTCCACCGGAGAAACACGCGTCGCACCGCGTGTTCCGCTCGCGAGTAATCAATTTTCTATCTATTCGCAAGGTAGCGCGCGAGGATCGACGCGATGTACGGAACCCGCTCCTTCCTGCTGTCCTTTCCTTTTTTTTTATTTTGCTTGCATTCTGAGCTAATCGGATCGCAGATGCCGCGCGGTGTAAGTCATCGCGTGATTAAGGAGCTTTTCCTTCCTTTTTTTTTTTTAGAGAGACTCATTGTAATTTCCTGCGGATTCCTCGGCTGGAAGGCGAAAATTTGTTTAACGAGGGCCGCTTTGAAAGTAAAATTATTGTTCGATAATTGAACGACGAGATAAGGCGGCGGGTCGATAGCCGCGGACCAGTTTGCTAATGGTTAATTTATTGCGGCGGCGATTGGACGGCTGCAAAAATTGGAAACAAATCGATGAAATTATACGGTGAATGGCTGTTCTCGCGCCTAATGGAATGTCTCGTCATCGAGCGAGCATGAAATCCAGCCGGAACGAGAAACCGGCAAATGCGATCGAGCGCCTCGATATAACGTTACAAGGAATCAATTTGCAAAAATACACGTGTAACCGACGTGCTGCTCTCTAAAGATATAGCCTACACTCGGCCACTCTCGTATCGCCGTACACGATTTGCAATGTATAAAAAGCCTTTTTATCTTCAACGACCGTCGGACGAATATATAATCCCCCGTCAATTTTTTATTTTACACATCCATATATACAAACTTGCGTCTAAACGTTTTTCAAATCTCCCCCCAGGATCGGGCACAATCGTGCTGTCGAAATGAAAAAGAAGCCTCGAAAATATTGGCAGCGCGCGGCGCACAAAGGAGCGCGCAGTCAGCAAACAAGAAAAAACGCGGACCACTCGCGCCTACCCTCTAATTACGGGGATCTTCCTCGTGCGTCGAAAAATCGCATCTCATCTCTTCCTCCATTCATGCCTCGCGAACAAAACGCTCGCCTCGCGACGGGTTTGAAAAAAGAAAGTAGACGCGCGGCGATCGCCGACGACTCAATAGCCCCCCCTCTTCTAAACGTCGTCGCTCGCAAAAGGAGGGCCCGGGCGATCGGCCCGTCAAAATATATCGTTATCGCGCCGTCGCGCATCAATCAAACGCGCGCCAAAAATTCCGGGGCCGCGAACGGCATTCCAGCCGCGGGAAGGATCGCGGCGTGCCGCTCGATGACCATCGACCCCCACCTCCCGAG
This sequence comes from Eurytoma californica, assembly GCA_035586675.1. Classification (NCBI taxonomy): domain Eukaryota; kingdom Metazoa; phylum Arthropoda; class Insecta; order Hymenoptera; family Eurytomidae; genus Eurytoma; species Eurytoma californica. Next base: position 15,389,542 of record JAXIUT010000021.1, read on the forward strand.
TGCAAGTATATATGTATACGAGTTGCGTGCGCCCCGTTTACGCTCCGAAATTATTCCCGATGACGGGGCGATTCCCGGGGAGCGAGTCTTCGACTTCTCGCCGCATTGTTCGTACTTAGAGGGGCGGTCGCGCGAGCCGCTCATCCGTGTTATTTGTAACATGCGATCGTGGCATTATATGTCTCTTATTGGCGGTACTTTGATATTGATGTGGAGAAGCAGCTGTTTGTTAGATAGACGGTTACTTTCTTTTTACACTTTTCAATTTTTCTTGTTTGAAATTATTTTTAGTGAGCGATCGGGACTTGATCCCTTAATTGAATACTCATTGTAGGAGTGCACTAAATTGATACTAGTCTACTTAAAGATTAATGATAATGCAAAACCGAGTAAGTCTTTTAACTCCTTTATGAACGCGGTAATAGTTTTAAAATAATTAAAAGTTATTTATATAATTAAAATGTTACTTAAATATGTATTTATATGTACTATATATGCCTGTAAAAGTATTTCTGGATTGTGTAAAAACAGGAATTCAAAAATTATAAATAATTCATAAATCATTTTAAGTACTAAAAGCTTCCTAAATAAGGAAGCAAAATTTTTGTCTCTTGTAGTACTATGAGGAAAAAATAGTATAAATGTACTCTAATTTTTATGAATCGATCTTCATGCTGCTATAAAGCTATAAACCGTATAGTCATTTTTAATTAAACCATTTTTTTCATTGAGCAAACTAAAATTTTTATAATTAAATTATTTTTTGATATCTTTTTAATTAAAAATTTGTCTTTATTATTATTAAATTAATGATGATTATATTACATTTGACTTATTTTTCTACAATTATACAAAAAATATTTGTGACAAATTATATTATAACCGCACTAATATAAAATAAGATATAAAAAAAAGTAAGAACAGTATTTTTCATCCGTCGAAAGAAATCGATGATTTTTTTTTGACACGGTTAATCACATTTGGAATTGAAAAGGCTCCACTTCACGGTGGAATAAACAAACCTCTCGATCGGTCCTGGCAATCGTACGGGCCAATTCACACCGGGCAACAAATACGCAGTAGGAGCCGTAGGACACCTCGCGTCGTGAAATTCCCCTCGAGCGTAAAAAGGGTTCGCTCCTCTTCTTTCTTCCAGCTCCTTTTATTTTTCCATCTCTCTCTCTCTCTCTCTTTCTCTCTTACTCGCTCGCCATCGCCTTTTTCGTTGTCGTCCGGCGCTCGACATCGTCGCGTCCTCCTTCCTCTCCTAACGTCGGCGACGCGCGCGCGCACGACTCGCGGCGGTTAACATTCATTATATATGGCCCGATAAATCACGGGGAATGGCAAATTTATGTGAAAGTCATGCCAGCTAACCTTCCTTAATTTTTAAGTTTCGAGATCCTCTCCCCCTGCTCTCCTTCGCCGTTCCGCCGCCGCCGCGCGGACATATATCTCCGGGGCGAATTTTTGCGATTCGCACGTACACTCCAATTGCCCCGGCGACTCTTCCCCCTCCTCGAGCACCGGGGACTCCTACGTTTCCCCGAGCAGCGCTGGATTTCTTTACGTCGCGGCTCGAACCGATGATTTACGCGGCCGTCGATGTATATATAAGGAACATCGCTCTCGAGTAATTTCGAAGTCGCGGGCTCAATTATCCAACTAATGGGATCGCGGAGCCGGAATTAAAGGACTATTTAGTTTGCGTGGCTGGAATAATCGAGGAGCCGTGGGAATTCGCCGCTTGATGGATTTTCCGGTGCGCGGGATTCGGGCGATTCTTTCTTTTTTTTTTATACTTCCTCCGGGAGGGATGTTCGTGCCTCTCTTACTTGATTTCCTTTGTTTTCTCTCTCTCCTTCTTCTCGCGGCGAGTTAAAGAAAAAAAGGATACGCGAGCGAACTCGATCCGAGTTTTAATTGTACTTCCGCTCGAGTGCTCCGGAGATATATAACTTTTGCCTTTTTTTTCCTTCCTTCGAGAGTACTCTTGGTCTCGCTCGCATAAGCGAGGACCGCGCGCGGCGGGCGGTAGGCGGCGCAACAAATTACTACATTTATGGTTGCAGCCGGTGAAACTCGAACGCCTCGCTCATGTAACGATCCTTTTACTTTCCGCGCAAAATCAATCAGTTTGCCTCGGAAACTCGGGCCGCCCGCGGCGATTGTTCGTACGTATACGGTTAGATAAACCGCTCGCATTCGACGCCGCGATCGGAGGTTTATACTTACATGCACGCGCGGAGAGTCGTGTAGCCCAGCGCTAAAAAATCGCGGATGAAGTTATTTCCGCGCTATTGATCGCGCCTTACGCAATTCGCGTTATTAATGCATTATCAATGCAGCTTCGGGTTACGAAAAACTCCTCTTGTGGTTTTTCTTTTCGGACGCCATTGAAGCTCGTTTATACATCGCTGATAAATGCTTCTTTAATAAGCAGGTAATTTTAATGGACTTCTGAAAGGATAAGTGATCCGATAAGTGTGGCATAAAATTTAACACCCTATACGTAGGCTATAATGTTCACCGGGTGGCTTTTTTTTCTTCGCAGTACGTGCACCGCGTTCCCGATTTAAAATTCAAATTTTGAGAGGCGGTCGCATTACCGCGCGATTTTTCATCGGGCGCCGAGCTAAATCGAGACGAGAAACGAGCGGCAAAAAAAAGACGGAGGAAAAATTTTCAATTACCCACATTCGCGCTCGAGCTATAATTAGTCGGTCGGCCGATCGCGGAAAAACGAGGATCGGCCGTCCGCTCGCCCGACCGCTTTCGTTTTCGCGCGCGCGCGCGGAGAAAAGTGCACTGTTTACGGGGCCATTCTTCGAGCCCGTAAAACCGCGTTTAATTTGCATAAAGCTGCGCGGAGTCCGGGCGCGTCCTTGCGTGACTCATTTTTAGCGCGCGTCCGCTCGTTTCGCCGCCTAGGATTTTCCCTCTTTTTTTTCTTCGCCGAACAAGCGATCCGGACGCATTAATAAATGCGAGTGGGAGACCTTTTGGCGCGAGGAGTCGCCGGTTTCCTTGGCCGCGGCTCGCTCGCGCGGCTATAAAACGTTTATTTTGCTCGTGCCTCGCTCCGATACGCGAGTTATATTTATGAACAATAAAGATGCCGTCGATTCTTTTGTCCTTTTTTTTCCTCCAGCGCGGAACACCCAGTGAGTAATCGTAAAGTGGAGGATAAATAATAAAATGCGATCGGACGCGTTTAAAGCGAAAATCGGCAGTTAGTAGAGTAACGTTTAGATGGTGATTCATTCTATCGTTATTTTTTTATGACTCATCAGGCGTTCGATGAAGCAGTCGCATTAAATTTAAAGATGATCCTCGTGCCTTTTTAATCCAGAGAATTTTTTATCAAGCGATTCTGTTCATTACGCGCTTCATAACCGCTATAAACTAGACTAATTGGAATAACTCTTTAAACGCTCCATAAATTTACTTGAAATGATCTTTCAATTATTTGCCTAAATTGTTATCATTTTCATAACTGATCTAATGATACATAATATTTTTAAAATAAACCATAAGAAACTTCATTCCAAAAATCCTTTAATTAATATTTAGATAATACAAGGCTATTAAGAGTGTTTGTAAAATGTTTTAAAAACTTGAAAATCTCGTCTTGGAAATATTTAAAAAGTTTATATTAAAAAGTTTATATTTATAAAAGATCTTCAAAATATTTTGAAAACATTGGGTACTGTAGAAATTTGTAAAATACTTTTTAATATCAGAAATGATAAAATCTGTCTTTTAATTTTTGTAAAATTTTTTGACAAAGCATAATTTTAAATCAGAACTTTTTTTTGAAAACGTACAATGTTCGATATCAAAAAGTCCAAAAATGTATGTTCTTATCTATCATTGCAAAGTCTTCTAATAAAAATTTCTCCGTTTCACAATATAACGCTGTTTCAACGTTTGGCGACAATTGATACTTTTTACGACTCAAAATCGTTTTGTATTGTTTAGGTAATTATAGATAAATTACGATCCCATCACTCAACTTTTACCCTCCCCGATGATCGTCGAGATCTCGGTAAAAATTCGCTCTCCTACAAAAAAGCGAGGAAAAGAATTGCCCGCAACTTTACGATCTCGTAAATAAATCTCTGTCGGCGTCGCTTGCGCAACTGCTTCAAAGAGGCGCGAAAAAAAAACGATGGAAGATGCGCGTATCAACGGCGGGAGCCTTGGCGGCCGCGATGACGCGTCGCGAATCGAAGCCTCGGGAAGCGCATTCCTCCGCGGCGCTCCATATAGCGATCCGGCGCGCATACGTCGGCGCTCGAATCCTCCGACGAGGGGAAGTTAAAAGAGAAAAAGGAAGAAGGAAGAAGACGGACTCGCGTATATTTGGGTCGTCGGGAGAGGCACAACGGGAAACAATGCGGCGCGGGACGGATAAGCGGCTCGGCGGTGCGAATGACTGGAATAGCAGCGTCTTTATTAGAAGGAATCTTTTTGTGTTGCGCGGTGGCGCGAGGGAGCCGGTATTTTTCCGCATTAGATTTCGCGTCCGATTAAATTCCAGCGCCTTTTCGAGATGCCACGAACAAAAAATCAATTGCTTTGTAAATGAAGATTAATTACGGCCGGCATTTTAATTGCTTTATAGCAGCGGCGAGGTTGTTTTTTATCGATCTATTTCGCCGCGAGTCGATTCAATTTATTCGCTGCAAATGTTCGAATTGAAAATTCATAAGTACTTTATTGTTACATGTGTGTACGTACTTTGTTAATTATACATGTGAGATAAAATACAGTCATTAATATAATGCTATTTAACACCTGGTCAATAAATAAATTATTTTACGCATACATGTTTTATACTTATTACCGTGAGCAGTTAATTTTAATTACAGTTTGCCAGTTTATAACTGAATTACAAATATTACAAACTACTATACAAACTTACGACTGGGTATAAAATCCGTGCAAACTTATGACTACTCGCAGCATAATTTCCTGTTAAAAGCAAGTCCAACGCTAAAATCCACATTAGCCTTAATCACATAAGTGATTATCTCCCTTTTCCTTAATAGGTTAACAAGTACATTTACGACTGAACAAATTTTCACGACCGAAAAAAGGGGCAAAACGAAAATAACGAAAATTTTTCCCATTCAAATCGCGGAGCAGCATCGCGACAGCCGACTTAGGTTTACGCGTGCACGTGGCGCGCATAGGTGATTGAGTTATAAAGCCCGTCAGTCCTCGTCGAGGCGCGTAAAGTTGCCTGTCTCCTGTGCCGCATCTCCGTCGCCGTCGTGTTTCGCCGTGCGTGACTCAAGGTCGCGACGGGCGGCTGGTCCCTTTTCCACTCGCTTGCTCGCTCGGCTTTTCACCGGGAACATACGAGATTCCCTGTTAGATCCGAATTCCCAGGGATGCGAATTAATTCGCCGCTCGACGCGAACGAGGAACTCGCTCATTTTTTTTCCCCGCGAAACTCCGTAGATCACGCGCGGGGCGATGAAAAGTAAACCAAGATTTATTTTACAATAGAAGAAATTTTCGTGTTTGAGAAGATAACTACACATCGAACGTTGATTTTTATTTTATTTTCAATCAAATGAAGTGAAATTGCAATATTTTCCCAAACGTTTTGGATGTATTGAAACTATTAGTGACATTGAGTAATCGATTGAATCGTTCTGTGCAACATATTAATTTTTTTTATTTAATAATGATGAAGTTATGATTTTCTTGGACTTTCTAGCGTTTTCTATAGTTATTAAAAATTTTCAAACTGATTTTTAAATTAAAGGATTTTCTTGAGCTCAATATTTCTTATATTTTTACATTGATAATTCTGAATTGACTTCTACTTCGTAGCACCTCGTTAATTATCATATTGTTATATATCGCGTTCTTTTATGTTTTCTGTACAACTTGAATTTGGCGAATAACAACTGTTTAGTTAGTCAGTTGAGGTCCGGACTTCGTTTTGTAAATACGTTTAATCTCGCGATGAAAAGATTTTTATAATAAATTGTTGTATTATTATTTATTGTATGATGATCGTTACAATATTTTATTATTAAAATCGTATTTTTAATACAAGGGAATCGCGATCGATTAATATTGAACACATACCTACATAAATAAATTAGCGCACCCGGTGTAAAGCGCGGATTCGCCAGGTTAAGCTGTCCTTTTTTGGCGTACCCGAAGGATCGGTGGTTGGGGGAGTTTCAATGGTCCGAGAGTGATTCGACGTAAACGGCGAGCTGTCGAGGAGTGACGCGCACCGCCGGCCGGACTCCCAAGCTGAGAATCGGCATTCCCCTTGTCTTTTTGCTCTCTCTTTCTTCCCGCAGGATCGCGAGAAATACTCGGTCGCCGCGGCGGCGCTCTCTGTATAATGCACCGGAGGTGCGAAGGCGCGCTTCGCGCCGAAGATCTCCCCGATCGTAAAATTGCTTGTTTTGGATTCGCTCGCACGGCCGGACTGGATTTTTGCTCGTTAATACCTTTTGCTCGCGGCTCCCTCGCCGGGCAGGCGGAAAAAATTTTTATTCGACTCGCGTCTGCGGGAATATCTCGCTCCGAGTGAGTCGGTCGATTCTTTCCTTTTTTTATTAAAGTCGCTCTTATATACGAGTAATTCTTTTTAGGCTGCGGTTGATGCAAAGAGAGATGAGGTTGTAAAAAAGAACTTGAAAAAAGAGCTGCGAGAATATAAGGTAGAAACATTTTTAGTATAATTTTTTTAATTAGAACATGAACAGAATTATATCCACAATTTTAGAAAAATAGTTTTTATTGTAAAAGTTACTGTAATCTATTGTATAAAAATAATAGGTCAATAATACTTTATCGAATAAAAATAATAGGTTTTACTTTATCGAAATTCGAAGTCGAAAATTTTTCGATAAGATAGATGAATAATGATCAACAAATTTTCTAAACAATTAATGTGGTTAAAATTGTTGCACGAAGTGCTAGGTACGCGAAGCGCGCTCAAATTAACTAGTAATGTCAAATTTTATTATAAAAATAATTACGGTAATTTTGATCTCCACTTTTAAACATTTTTCGTGATCATTTTGTTTCATACGTTTTTTATAGCTAATCTTTTTTAGTTTATAAAACAAAAACTATTGTTGACCCCACTTAATCAATAATTTCAAATTTTTCGTTTTCATTAAGCAGAGTATTATTACCTTTGTATTGTTAAGGTTAACAGTTGGCTGGAAGGTAATCTTGTTTACCGAACAATTACGAAAGCAAATATTTAGTAGACGCAGCGCGTTTCGACGGCGACCCGATTAATTATTTATCAAAATACGGATAATAAACAACAAATTTTATTTGCGCGCGCAATAACGTCGGCTTTCATTTGTCAATGCTCGAGCGCGCGCGATAAATTGGAAATAAAACAGCCGGAGGGCTCGCCCGCGCGCAGTTTTATAATGACAATGACATATGTACTCGCGTTTACGGGCACTACCTTTCTCGCCATAAAAAGGGAAGCGCCCGCTCGCCCGAAAAGGCAAATGAAACGCAAAAAAGGCGCCTCGGCCATGCCCGTAAATACTCGCGTCCCGCCAACCGTAAAACCCCGACGGAAATAAAACAAAAAAAAAAGGGGGGGAAAGAAGAAACTCGACGGAGAAAAAGAAGATTCCGCGGGAAAGAAAAAGGAAAAAGAAAAGCCCGAGGAAGACGCGCGGTTCGGGGTAATTGAAATATCGATAAATCGCAACGAGAGAGAGGAAAAGGGCAGAGGACGACGGTCGAATGAAAATATCACTCGGCCAATTAAGTTTTAACAAGCTGCGGGGGAGGGAGGGAAGTCGCCGCTGCGACGTGTCGTCGACCTACATAAACGAGAGGCTGCCGCTGGGGGGGAGGGTAAAAAGCGTCGCATTTATGACGGGCGGCGGAAGGGGAGGCGGTGGCCGTCGTCAATACGTCGTCGCGCACGATTCGGCGCGCGCGCGGGGAGCTCCCATTCAGCGCGCGGTGTAATTGCCCGTCGCTCCGCTCGCGATTTCGCAGAAGCGCTTAATTAGCCTCCGGAGAGAGGCGCGCGCGAGCGTGACTTTGATTCCTGTCTCCTCGCCCGAGCGCGCGGCAGCCCGTCCCTCCGCTTTCCACGGGCGCGATGCGTGGCTTTTCGGCCCCGAGTAGTGCACTGGAGGAGACAAAAAAATGAGGGAAAATTAAAGCGACGGGCGATGAAAGCCCGATGCGAGAGCAGCCTTCGTCCTGTTAGAGTGGCGACGTTTTCTTCTTGCTTTTGCCAATCCATATTTACGATTCGAAGTAACGGTGCTGCATGCTGATTTCAGCCGTTAACCTTTACAATGCTCAATCGATTGGTGCACGATTAGCTTGATTAAAATTTTCATTATGCTCTTACTTATTTTTTCACGTATGTATTTAAAAATGTTTTCAATTCAAGCTTTAAGGGGCTGATTGCAGTTTTTTGTTTCTGAGATTAACAAATAATTTAGACCAGGCGTACATTCTCTAGTCATTAAATAATGTGACTCTGGATCAAAAATTGAATTCAATTAAACAGAAAATCTTTATTGTTGGTAACCAAGTAATACATCTCCTTACAGCAAAGTAAAAGTATTCTTTAGAAACTGGTACCTTTAATCATTTTTATCAAGCAGCATTTCACTGAAGTACATTTAAACTTAGCAGGAAGCTAACCTTACTAAAATAATGACTTACACTAATTAATCATTTAATCACTCGTTTGAGTCACATTTGAACAAATAATTTATTTCATATTTTCAGTAAAATGATCTTTAGTAATGTAAAATAAATTTATGGATGTTACAATCAAGCTATTATTAGATTGTATTTGCAATTCTTACTAATTCTATTTTTATTTGTTAAAAAATATTTTTACATCGCAACGAAACAAAACATTAAAAATAAAAATACTCTGCATACCGTCAGAGTTTCAGAAACACTGACAAAACAAAGTACGAATTTCCAGCCAAACAAGATATTGTCAGTTGGCTGGCTTGATTGACCCCGACTCCGTCGACGGCCTGCATCCTCCGGTGGATTCCAGTGGATTCCATAACGTCCTGAGCGCGCGAAAATCGGTAAAACTATTGTCCAAAGGACTAATTTTGAACATTGTTC
>JAXIUT010000021.1:15413228-15431529 GCA_035586675.1 Eurytoma californica
GGTTGAATTTTCATTGTAAGCGACTGAAAATTCAATTTTCACTTTAGTGATTGAGAGCGGAATTTTCATTAAGCGACTCAAAATTCAATTTTCACGTCATTGAAAACTAAGCCAATCGAAGTTTAGAGTGATTTACTTATCTCGCGAATATAGAAGTGTTGCACTCTTTTACATTTATTACTTTATTCCAGAAAAAACTGAGCCATTAGGTTTAGAGATGAATGATTTTTTTTCGATTACAGATTTTTCGAAAAAATCTATCCATTTGAGTGAAAAATCAATCTATTTTATAGCAAAAACCTTAAGCTCGATTAACTCAGTTTGCTCATAAATCAATTTATTTTCCCTCTCTCACAACGTGAAGAGAATATGAAAAAAAATGCATGAGATGTTTTTTTAATGGCGTGGACAGTAGGGAGAAGACAATGATCAGTGGTGTAATCGTTTCAAGTTTCTTTGTTGATCGATAAAAAAAATTACAGTCCGCTCGAAAGCCTTTAATACGCTGCTATAAAAAAGTTATTAGTATTGACTTTACAGTGTATAGATAGAGAGTGTAATTATATAACGCTGAGCAGTTAATTGACGGGATTATAATTGAATATTCTATATAAATAGCTCGTACTTGTGGTGTACTTTCGTGCATTATCAGCGGAGACTCGTTAAAAGTGTTCGTGTCTAATTATAATTACTTTCGCTGCGTCAATAATTTTGTAAACACTGGGGAAGATAAGTTATATGTTAATTATCTCGGAGTTAACTTTAATGAACGAGTGTGTACTTTTAAAAGGCGATGGTTATTAATACTCGTTCGAAGAAGTTTTTTTTTTGGGTCCAGTAATTATTAATGACTGCCCACGATTTTTAGAATTTGGAGAGAAAAAAGTTTAAAGGCTAATTAACATTTATTGTTGGCGGATAATTTTTACGGTATACTCCTTATTTAAGTATCGGTACGATAGACTACCCCCGTTGCTAACCTCATTGATGAATAATTTTTTACAACTAAAACATATTATAAAATTAAAAAAAAGTTGCAAATATAAAATTTGTTGATAGAACATTTGTTGTAGAAAACTCTTCAATTAAATATAAAAGATGAATATGAAAAATATTCAATATCCACAATTAATCATGAATAATTCATCAAATTATAATTTATTAAGACTTAATTTCGCTTATAATTTTTTCTCTCTGTTTCCACTTAAATCCGTAGACCAAATCTTTTTAATAACATTTTATTAGAGTTAGAAAATAAAGTATTAATTTCCTATCATCAAAGTGTAAGAAAGTTTAATACTTTCCTAACCACTTTTAATAAATTATTTATCTTGCGGAACGTACTATTTCCGCGAACGAGCGTTTAAGCCATGAATTACAGTCCGAGACGAAGTTTTAATCGCCAATCACAATCTTTCCGCGCTAATTCTCGAAACACCCCGTAAATCCGAAAGAACAACACGCCGTAAAGAGGCGGCGAAGGAGGGGAAGATCTCGGCAACCGGTAAAAGCGAAAAAGGCGTCGGAGCGTCGCAGCGCGTCTCTCTTGTTTGACCCTCTAATTAACATAGACTCATAACTCGCAAATATTTGTCCGTCGTCTTCCGAACGAGCATCGGCGCGCCCCTTCCTCGAAACTTTCGACTCGGCCGCGAGGCGCGCTACATTACGAGTCGTCGATCCCCGGGCGCGGCAAACTTTTAGATTGGTTCGTCGTCGTTGCAGCGACGTATTACAAAAGTTTCGCCCGACGTGCCGCTCGCGCGCGCGGGATGATGAAAAAGGAGCCGCGCGCATCGACGGGATGGAGTCGCGACCGAGACGATAGTTATAATGGCCCGGGCATTTATTCGGCGGGCGCGCGTGCCAACTTTCCTGCCTGGAGGAGGACCAAAAGTTTCCCTCCCGCGGATCCCGATCATTAGGAAGGAGTCTCCGGGAGAGAGAGAAAAAAGAACGACGAAATTGCGGTATTAGCGGCGCGGCCGCTCGCTGTTTTCCCGATGCTTTTTGTCCATTAAAAGAAGACCCGGATAATGTATAACCATCGTCCCCTTCATTTTTTTTCTCTCTGTTCTCGCTTTTTCTCGTGGATCTTTAGTTACTCTTTTCGGACCGCGACGACGGGGAGAAAAAAAAAATATCCCTCGGTTCGGCCTTCGATCGTCCTCCTTTTATTTCGAGGAAAGAACTAGGATCAGACGTTAACGACAATTATTTAGCGTCGCGCGCTGTAATTGATTTCTGCGAGAATCGAGGCTCTGATTGGATTAGTTTTTCCGGCTCTTTCGAGATTAATCTCGTATCTCATGTTGTCCTTTCACTATACACGTAATTAATAGTACGCGCAATTTACTCGGGATTTAATTGTTTATCTTTGCGAACAATCTAATTACACTTTTACGTAGCGCGTCGTACTTCAATCCGGCGTTTATGAATATAAATCAGGGATTTTCGCGAAAAGATTAAATACAAACACGCTTAATAATTTTCATACCCGCAGAAGAGCCGCCGGTGTACTTTATGAATAACCTTTTCACGAGTCAGAGGGCCCGCTTTATCATTCGAAAATCGAGTACACCTGCGCGCGAGCGAGCGAGGCATAAAGCCCTGAATTTCATAAGTCGCTCGGGGTGTAAGGCGGAAGGGAGAGAGAGAGAGAAAGCGGTAATTCTCCCCCTTTTTTTCGGAGATCATGACAGGGCGACGCGCGGCGCGCAATCAATTCCCGCGCCCGGGGAATTCCTCTCGCGCGCAGTTGGACCTCGTCGAAAATCCCCATTACCCTCAACTACTCTCTCCGCGAGGCGACGCGTATTTTTCCACGCGGCGAACACGTAGTGCCCTTTAGACTTTCAGATTCGCGCGGAATTTTAAGTTTCCCGACCCCCGGGGGCGCGGGGGTGAGTTCACCTTTGTCGGATTCCACGGTCCCCCTTTTTTTTTCATAACGGAGGAGGATTCCTTTCGAGGGAATTTTTCGCGACGTTTTGTAGAGCCGAGCTTTTTACCCTCCATTGTCGGGCGAATCCTCGCTTCCGCGAGCCGCAGCTACGCGCCGTTATGAATGACATTCAAAAGTGACTGCGAAAGCTCGGTAAATATTTTAAATTTTGATCTTTTCGAGGCAAACATTGAAATTCCGCGCGTTAACGCGAGCGAAACGTTTTTACTTTTGCAACATTTTTAAATCTTTTATACAGTAAAATTATCATGATTAATTAGTTTTTAAGAAATTTTTATATGACATCAGTGATAGTCTTCGTAGATTTAAAATGACTATGTTAATTTTTATGACTGTATTTATGCGATATATTATTTATCAACATGCAATTTTTAACCTTGTAAATATTACAATTTACATGATAAACACACTTCTTAATTATATTTTAAACTGAGCAGAATATTCATATACGATATTTTTTTTTTATTAGGATCATTTAACGTTTCATGATATTAAATTAGATATTTGATTCATGATTGAAGATTAAATTAAATGGAAAGCCATAAGAATGTATTTAAGGGAAGTGGCATAAGAAGAATATTAGCGAGCCATCATGATGGTATCAAGTACACAATTTGTATTTAGGAAGATGCTATCAAATGTCAAGCCAAATATAAGAGGCAGTGCGTCACCCAACTCGTTTCACTCATCCAATTCTCCGCAAGCTTCTCCTCCCTTAACCTCGGAAATTTATCACGACCTTCATTTCCATCCCAACTACTCCTTATTTTTCAAATCCCGCCCCCACCCCCTCCTGACTATACACACTCTGTCGCCGAGACAAAAATTTCTTTATCTTCCCCTTGATTTGAGATTCACCCTCGTCACACTCGACCTTCTCGCCCACACTCTTCCTTTTTTTTTACTTTTCTCGGGGGGCGCGTGAGCGAGGAAAAATCTATTCATCATATCCGTAATTCTAACTGAGCTCCGAAGGCGGAATATAAGAAGAGAGAGAGAGAAAAGAAGGAGGAGAGACGGAGCGAGCAGAAGGATATTAAATTTCCGCGAGAGCAGTATTAAACTTTCATCGCTTCATAACGTTATTACGGAAGAAAGAGCGAGAGAGGAGAGAAAAGACACTTTTATCAGAGTTTCTTTGCTCCGCGGCGAAAGTTACTGCGGAACTGCGCGCGGCGTCGGCTCTCCACCCCCGCCGCCCCCCCTCCCGCTTTCATCGACGCCCGAGTGCCAGCAGCCGGCGGCGCCCCCGGGGCACGAGAGGGAAGCGTGAAACTGCCGCAAACACGATTTTCCCGCGAGCCTTTTGAGTGGGTTCTTAATTTTTAGCCGCGCCTCCGACGCCGTTACACGATCTTCCTTCGATTTCTCCCCTCGACGCTTCGTTCGCAGGGGGGGGAGGCGAGACGTTATTATTATTGTTGCCGCTCGCGACGAGGGATTATTATTGGGCTTTAGTGGACGTAGCGCTGCGCGCCAAATTGCCGGGATCAAGATTCAGTGGCGGTTGGCGAATACGCGATTATGATTATGAATCGAGGCGCCCCGCTCGAGTGTTTTAGCGAGGTAAGAAGCTAAGAGCTCGAGTTACGGTTGGGTATTTAATAGAACTAATCAAAAAGTAGTTATTTAATTTATTTCACTCGAAGGATTGTTCGCTTTCGCTCGTTTAGCGCTACTATTATACACGTAAAGTGGAATTAGTGGAGAACTTCTGAATTAATGAAAAACTTTTAAAATGCTTCACCAATTGCTAATTTTAGTGTAGGTTTTTATTAATTCAACTTTAGAAGGTAAATTAAGTACTTAAAGTTGAATTAGTTAAATGCCATAATTAGTAAAATTTAATTAAAAATCAGTGAGAATATTTAGTGATTAATGGAGCTATTTCTATTATTTTACTAATTAAACTTAAGAGGGGACATTTTAATTTTTTAATATTATTTTTGTTACATAATTACGACAGATTTAAATAAATGATGTAAAACTTCCTATTCAATCATTATTCTTAATGCAAAAATTTACTCGCAGAGTTATGCAGTTTCACAAGATAATTAATTTTTTCCAAAAATAATTCGATAAGTCATTTGACACTGATTCGGTACTTCATCATAATACATTCTAATTCTTCCATTAACTAAAGAGCATTTTTCTCGACTAGATAAAATTTTCTCGCGCATAATTCCGGAGGAAATCTTGCAAAATTTATCTCAGAGAAAAATAGGGGATAAGAGCAAGAGAGAGCGGGGGTGAAAAAAGAAACGAGAGAAAAGTAAATCATGCGAAGTTGCGGAAGGAAGCCGAACACGCGAATTAAATCTAACAATTTGAAAGTGATCTTGAAATCCCCCTCGCGCGCGCACGAGTTCCGCCGTAAAGTAACAATCTCCGGCGCGCTACGATCCCCAGGCGTATATAACGCATAAAAAGAAAGTCGAAAAGAAGAGAAGCCACGGCTCCCCGAAAATAATGTTTACCATAACGCCGCGGCATAAAGTCGACGTGGGGGCGAGCGCCGGCGCTCGCTGGCTTGGGGGAGGGGAAGATAAAAGCGCATAATAATAAATCAGAGCTTTGAGCGGATCGCGCAACTTACACGCGGACTTTTGAGCTGAGCAAACAAATTTTTTATTCGACATCGCGGGAGAGAGAGCCATTTGGCCTGAAAAATGTTTTTTTTTTTTCCTCATTTTCGAGGGGCGCGATTTTATTCCATGATTTTCCGCTTATTGATATTACGCATTAATCTCTTTGCCAGCACGACAAGTTTTGAAACAAATAGTACGATATTTTTAAGTTAAGGATGTAAATTGATATTTAAAGAAAGCCAAATAACTTTATGTAAAAATAACTATAATAATTTTAGTAACTGAAATAAAAATGACTAATTTTTTTTGTAATGTGTATACACTCAGGATAGATATTGTATTTAATTGAATAAGGATTGACTTTTTTGAGTCATTTAAAAAAGTGACTCAAAATGGCAATCGCTATTCAATTAATTAAAAAATAACTAAAAATTTATATATGTAAAAATTGTACTAAAGATTCTAGTTTTGATGGCATTCACACTTTTATTAATATTTGTATTATAAAACTTTGAGTGGGTTCTATAAAAATACATAGAAAAATTCATGAAGAGGGTAAAGTGCATACATCGTAACAGTGAATTACTTAAAAACCAATTTGTTCGATAAAAAAAAAAGTATCGTCAAACCCGTGAAACTCGCGTATAAATTTACCAAGTTAATAAAATAACAGTATCGCGGTCGAATATCGTGTCGTAAAAGTTCGCAAATTAAGCTTAAAAAGCGCTCTAAAAAGTTTCTTGGAAAACTACATTAGTCCCCGTTCCAGCGCAACAATTAATTCCCGCCGGAGGTTTTCCCGGGCGGAAAGAAGTAAAAATAAGAAAAAAAGAAAGGCGAGGTACATCCCATCCCTCAACATCGCGCTAAAAAGCCCGGGGACTAACCCGGGGGTGGCAACATCTGCACTTAATTACCCGGCATCGCGCGCTCGCGGGGCAAAGCCCGCCGCACCTCCTCAAAAATCATCCCGGCGTTAAATCCGGCGCCTCGGCCCGTAAATCCATAGCCGCGAGGCTACGCGGCCGCCGCTCCTCTTCCCCGGGCAGACGCACAATATCCCACCCTTACCCCCGGGGGTGGGATCGCGTGTCCGGGCCGGTTGCAGCGGCAGCCCCGGGTGGGGGTGGCGGCAGTATGCAGCTCGCGGGTTTTCGCGATCAATCACTTAGGGCGAGCGCTCTGGAAACACTCAGTGCGCAAGACCGTTTAAAGCCGCCCCCGCTATGCACTTCTGGCCGCTGCTCTGCGCATGTACCTATGCGTCGCGGCCGCACCCCCACCCGGGCCGAGGCCTCCTACCTACCCGACGCGCGCGCGCTCCTTCCTACATGCACATACCTCGAGAATGGCTGTCGTCTCTATACACCGCAGCGGAGGATTATCACCGGGTGCTTAACTTACCTTCCCATTTCTTTTTTTTTCTTCGCTTATATAATGCTCGACTCTGCGTCCGAGCGCCGCACAATGTACTTATTGTACCGAACCACGCGTACGGCTTTGTGGCTTTCGAGAACCGCAAACGTCTTTATGTCGCATATATATACACAAAGTGATTGTAGTTTCCTCGGGCGGAGGCATCCGTCGGGCCGGAGGGATGAAGCGGGTAATCTCGTTAGGTGCCGGGGGCCGCTTCGTTAACGGTCAAGTTTGCCTCGGATAATGGGGGCCGCATTGTTCGATTGACACACTCGGCCGTAAGGAGCGACGTGGCTACTCCAGCGCCATTGACGCTAGACTCGTTCCGCTCAATGCGCTTATTTTCACTTCGGGAATTTCTGAAGGAGCCCGGCGAGCTTCCGTCTTACGGCGCCCCTCCCTACGGGCGCGGCGCAAGCGCCGATCATTTTTCTGCCAGCGACACAACGCGCACACCTCCTCCTCCTCGACAACAAAAGCTTTTTGGCCGGCTTACCCTCCACTGTGTCAATCGCACGTAAACGAGGAGGATGATTCCGGAAGGTGGGGGCGCGTCACTCCGGTGCACACGACCGGGCTGTTGGCAGCTTGATTTTTATTTTCCTCGGGGATACTGTAATTTACGCGGTCGACTGTACGGCGGCCTGACTAACTACTGTAATACGACGCTCGTGAATTTAAAGCCGCCCCCTGATCAGCGGCCGATTCACCCGTGGACCAGTGATTTTCGCCGCTTGCAAAGCCAGCTTTTCGCTCCGCGTGTTTGCCTTTAAACGGGAATAATGGGCTAATCCCCGCGCGCTGTATTTTTCTCCCGTTCGACCTTCATCGATTAGCGGCGGGGCTACTTGGGAATGCGGGATTCGAAGGAGTCGCCCGGTGTGCGCTCGTAAATAAAATTTTAATCTCCGCTTCCCTTTTTTCCCCCCCTCGAGTTTATCCCACTTCCGAGCTTTCGGCTTTTTGGCCTTCGGCCTCTCTCGCCAGTCGATTTCAATCCTGCCTCCTCGCAGCGCTGCACCTCTTTTTACCGCCTGAAATTGAAAAATACAGTACCGCCGACTCGATTTCTCCGCGCTTTTATATTCATTATATACACGCCACTCGGAGCTCCGTTCTATTTTTTTTACGCGAGCTTCAGATTATGAATTTTTCGCTTTGCTCGGAGCTTATTTTCTGCTTTTATGCGAGGTCATGAAAATTATAATCTGAAAAATTGTTTCACTCGTTTTTAAATTGCGCAATAAACCGTTCAATTCATCATTATCAAAAGAATCTTTTTCTTTAATTAATTAAAAATACATAAGTTAAATTAAATTGTTTTTAATCGTGTTTAAATTGCGCTATACAGATTTATTCAATTAACAATTATGGAACTTCTTTTTTTTAATTAAATTATAAATACTTAAATAAAAGCTCTATGAAGCATCTTCAGAATGAGTAAAAAGTATTAAAATTCCTTTAGAATTCTTTCTTTTATGAAACAGTTTCAAATGGACATAAAGGATGATCCCTTTGCATTCCCCTACGGTAAAAGAAGCTACTTGATATCACAATTCAATTACACGTGCAATAAGGAGTTGAACGCAAGCCCTCGCATTCAATAAAGGCCACCTACTACTCGTCATTTTTTTTTCCACGGCGCATTATCCCGAATTCCCCTAGACACGCGAATCTACATTTCCACCCGCTCGCTCCCTCGGTGTAACCCTCAAAGGAAAACATATCACGCACGCACAAAGCACACACGGAGCCGTGCGATACTTTACCTCTCGATTTACAAGGGTGTACGAGGAGAGAAAAAAAAATCGCTCGCCCCCGCGTTTACACTCTCGCCCTTTGACTCCCACCCTTTTTTTGTGGTCGTCGTCGTCGAAGCCCGCGCGACAATAAAAGAGAGAGAGAGAGAAAAGCGCGCGCGTTTTTTTATACGTCCTTTCTCACGAGTGGTGGATTTTTTTTTTCGTCGAGAGGCCCTAAAGATCGCGTCGCGGTGCAAGCGAGCGCGATGCCCTTTAATAAAGAGAAACACTGATAAGAGAGCCGATCTCTCTCTCTCTCTTTCTCCTTTGCGTGTGCGCGAGACCTTCGTGCGGCTCCCGGCCTTTGTTCGCGCGGCGGGGGTTGTAGGACTTTGAGCGCGATTGACTTTCTCCCTTCCGCCGGGGCGCGCACGCACGGAATCACGTGAATGGCGTATCAATTAGGAGGAGTTATACGGAGAGATTTTTTTTTTTTTTTTTCATTCGAGAAAGTTTCGAGGAGAGGGGAAGTGCTCTCGAGAATGTTTTTCTCGTGCCTGCCCCGCCGCGCGAGAGCCGATTTTTAGCCCTCCGCCCCGCTCCCCCGCTTTGTGCCGAAGTGTCTTTTTAGATTGTTCCCTGAATTTATTTGGCAAATAAAAGACTAATCGCGATTGTGCGAACTTTCAAAGGAGTCAAGAGCCGGCGAGCGCTGCTCCTTTTACGAGTGTGCTGTCTTCAATGGGAAAGTTATCAAAGCGTACTGGGGTAGTTCTATTGTATTCGAGCTGCATCCTTAGTTACTGTATCTGACCAGACGGTAATAAAGACCAGTTTGATAATCGTCCGTTTGAATAGTATAGACTGTTATTTGATCTTCTACAATTGGGCACTTGTATAGGAGAAATGTCCATTATGTTCGAGTAATGAGATGTTGAAAAATCACCTTATTTTATTTCCTTTTTTTATTTTAATGGTTATTAATCCTTTAAAGATGAATAAGTGAATTTCCACTTAAATAAGTGAATAATCACTTATACTACATCAAAAGCCTTCCAATTACTATTTATACACTTATTTAAGTGAAATCATACTTATTCAATTTTACATAGGCATCGCTATTAGAAAATGTGTTCATATTGTAGGTTCAAATTCGTATTCCTACATTTTAGTATCACTTCTACGATCACATATGTCACTTGTCCTCACGAACAATGAATATTGAAGTGAAAAAATAAAAAAGAAAAACGTGTCTGACAAATGCAATAAAAAACTTTGTACATTTATCGCAACAATTTTTACCTCAATTAAAAGTCTTTTCCCGACGAGTACGGGTTGAAGTGCGCGCTCTCGCCACCCCGTCGTTACGCCGAGACAAAAAAGGTTATACGCCCCGTCGTCGGGCAAATATTCGCCCGGCCCCTCGACAAATCGAACGCGCATCGCGATAATTTGCCGGCTCGCTCCGCACGAGCCCTTTTTAAAAGCCCTCGACGCGCGGTGTGTAATCCGCGGAGCGCGCCGATAGCGCTGTTATTTCGAGGCCAAAAAGGGCGTCGTCATCGCGAGATTTTAACGCGCGCGCGTTTTTATTACGCCTCCCGTAATGACAGCCCCAGAGGTGTTATATACACATACAGCTGGACGTTTTGATGACTAATAGTTTTTAATGCCCGGGACGGCGGGTCTCCTTTGAAAAATCTCGCGCCTCGGCGTGTCTCGCAACGTATACGTACACCCAGAGGTCGAGAGTGAGAGGTTGAAGTGTGTAACGCGATATATACGACGAAATTACAGGGCGCGCGGAAAGTGGGCGAAGCTTAAGTAGTAACGGACAATGGGCTCGCTCGGTTTTTCGATCCTTCGATCGCGGCGCAGCTGGCCAGTCCCCTTCCCGTCGGAAAAACACTCGTAGGAAGCAATTACCGCCGGGTCGAAAAGTAACTTCTCACTCGGTCCTAGTTTAAAAGCCATTCCCAACCTCTCTCCTCTCCACCCCCCCTCGCGAGTCGAAAAGGCCAACCGCTGAAAAATCGCACAAAGCGAGCGAAGCGGGCCCCAATTAAAGGCCACTTCTCGATCGATCGCTCGGCTGCATTATTCGTATAAAGTTGAGCAAAAAAGAGAAAGAAACAACGATTCAATTTGCGCGTCGCGCGTTCGGCACCCCCCGCCCCCGGTAAAAACAGTCGCAGCGCGCGAGATCAAACCGCCGGCGGCGGGGGTGGCGAGGAGGAGAGAGCGAGAGAGAGAAAAGGAGGTAAGCGAGAGGGGCCAATCGGGCGTCTTCTTATCGTCGCGCGCGATCAATAAGTCCCGGGAGGAGAAAAGAATCCTCGCGCGCGGGGGTGGGTGGGGGGACTCGAAGGAGAGAGGCTCCCGCCTGCCAAGTGGCGGGAGAAGCTCGTACGCGCCGCAGCTTGATAAGGGTTAATTTCATACGAGCGCGCAGCCGCCGCGGGGTGGGGGAGGCGACAGACCCGGCGCGAACCTGAAAATTACGGGGTGGGAGTACTCTCTCCGTTCCTCCCTCTATCCGACCCCGTGTAACCCCTCTTTTTTCCTCTCTCTCTCTCACCCTCTGTCTCTCTCTTTCTCTCCTCTCTCTCGGGGAGCGAACGTTCCGGGTAGGCGGCGGTGGGAATGGAAATTGCGTTTGCCACCGATACAGAGAACGCGAAAAGGGGTAAACGCCGGCGAATCACCAGCGTCCTTTGTTCGACATTTATGGAATTTCAAACGAGTCTCCGCGCCCCCCTCCCCCTCGCCGCGCGAAATCAATGCAAAGACGCTGTGCTTCTCGACTCCTTGGCAGAAATGGCCGATCAGCGCCCGGAGTATCCGTCCATTATTCAGCCTCTCCATTGACCCTCGAGGTGTATGTCGCACCCCCGGTAAAATCACCCCTGCGGACAATTCTACCCTCTCCAGCACACACGCACACCCCCCCCCCTCTCCCCCGAAAAAATTCACCGCCACCGGTGGACAGAGCCCCTAAGGCCCGGAATAGGATTGACGCGTGGATACGTACACAAAAGATGCGGTGGCGGCGGTGGCATATCGAACGAGGCTGCCGCGGCCAAAGGGGTGAGAGGACGAGCCGAGAGAGGAGGGAATCGCCGCGCGCCGATTGTCCGGCTGCGGGGCGCATGCGCCGGGCCACCCGACAGAGTGAACTCGCGGGAGGTAGCTCTTTCGAGGTAGGGGGTGGGAGGCTACATTAACGCCGCCGCCGCGATGTATCCTGGAGAATACGCGGGTCGCTGTGTGTGTATATATATATATATATATATATACATACATATATATGCCCCACCCTGCCGCGCGCTCCGTCGGCGCGAGCGAGGTGAATTATGATTTTGCGGAGTGCGCGCCCGAGCCGCGGCGCTTCTTTTTTATCGCCCCGCTTTCGCGCGGACTTGATGGTTATGGTATAGTGGAAATTTGCCCGGATTCAGGAAACGCCTGTTTTGAGATCTAATGATGGCGTGCCGCTGCTATAATATCATTTTATAGTGCATTTAACTTTTGTTAGATATTTTGTTTACATCGAAAACGATCCTATTTTTATGGACTTTTTATTAACTGGACACTTTTATTGTATTTTATTGTCATTTATTTTTCGTGTTAAATGGTAACAATTCAGTTTTTAAAATTTCGCACTTTAAACATTTTTTTGTCGAGTAATCCGTTCTCACGGAATTAAAGTATGAATTTTTTATTTACAAGATAGAGATATGATTTTTTTATTGATAGGAAAAGTGTTATATGAAACTGGAGCCAAACTCAGATAACGTGTTATTACATCGATGAAAAACTCGACGATAACAAAAATAATGATAATACAACAATAATAACTTACAAACATTTTTACAATTCAAACTCGTCATTTCCAATGTAGGATATTAAACTTTTGTATGATATAACAATCACTAACTTAAAAATGAATTTACTAATAAGTAAATCAAAGTATTCTTATAGTAATATCACAGATATACAATATTACAAGTTATTAAAATAAGATCATAAATGAGATAAAAAGTAATTTTTCGCAAATTATGAAACATAAAAGATCCTTGGTCGTTAATAAAGAGGAAAGGGCATGAATTATTTATGCTAGAAGAAACCGTAATTCGCAATAAGAAAATAATTTCCCCGGCCGAAAGTTCACCCTCTAAAAGTATACAACGCCCCGGCGGATAATAATAAAAAAGTATGTAGCCGGAGGATATACTCGACCGCCGCCGCGCACATAAGCGCCTCTCGCCCAGACTAAAAGACCAAGAAAGCCGTGACGGTGTGGGCTCGTGTAGGATTTTTCTCTCCTTCCTTTTTTTCTCTCCCTTCCTCCGCCGTGTCTACTCCTCGGGTCGCCGGCGAGGGGGTGTGGAAACGTCGCCCGGAATCTTGGCGATTGACGCGACGACGACGACGACGATACGGCGTTTCCTCGGCTTTCGCGCAGACACGGAGATTCGATTACCGCCTTCTTTTGCGTATATACGCGGAGGCGCGCGCACATAGGCGCCGGGGAGAGATGAAAAATGCTCGACGGCTTGGAAGGGATGTTTTCGGTTACTTCCATCCTCTCTGCTTCTCTCTCCTTTCTCGGCTCGGTGTTTTTATTTCGCGTGACGCGGTTCGAGGCGAAGCTCGGGGGCATGCTATCGGTCGCGCCGCCTCAGCCTTTTTTGTTAATTCAGTGCCGGCTTTACCCGTGTTTCGAGTGTCAGCGGTAAATAAGGCGTGCGTGCGTGAAATTTTGATGACTTGTTTGTTTCCCATTTTTACGGGCCGCGCTTAGCTAAGTTCCCGACGTTCTCCCTAACTTATTTACTGCCCTCCTTTTATTAATGCACGAATAATTTGTACAGATACCAATATCAAAGGTCACTACGTGATTTTATTACGAACTAAGTATTACTTTTACGCTGACGCACTGTTCAGTCCAGGATAATATTTCTTTTTTCTAATAATTTGAGTTCATTTTTTCATTAATCATAAAAATCCTTAAAAATGTATCGTTATTAGAACCGATATTTCCTATCATATTAATTACTAATTTAATTAATTACTAATTCAATGTTTAAATAATATAAAATCTCACTTATTAGATATGAATTTTGTAATGTATTCTAAATCAAAAGTATAACGATCACTATATTCACCTTTAATTAATGAAGCTGCTCATACTCGGATTTATTTTTGTTTTCCTCAATGTAATTGACTGTTTAAATTCTACCTTAAATCTTCCTCCATTCGCTTAAGGTAATGACTGCGAAAAAGTCAAACAACTTAATTCGAGCAGCGCGAGCAAAAATGACGCAACATCGAGCACTCCAAGAGCTCACCTCTGGAACAAGACGAATCGGCACTGAAACAGAGAGAGGAGGGGGCGAAACTTTTCCAATCTATCCGAGGAAAGAAGTCGAGGCATCCCGCAACTTCCTTCTTAGAACGCCCACGCGCATTCCGCCGCTAATAAATATCCACGCTAGGTCTAGCACCAAGGGGCATAACTCAGCGGCGTATCAGCGCATATAAATTCAATAAAAACAAGCCTGCCCTCTCGCCCCCCCCTCCCTCTTCGCGATACGCGCAAACACCTACACGCGATTCCCCCGACGCGCATCCGTTACGCCACCTCGCCTCTTTCTCTTCCCCCCCGCGGCGAAATCACGCGTCTCCCTGTGTACGCTGTGTACTCCCATGTACGCGTTGCACGTGTGGTGTACGTGCGCGCGTATGTAGGCGAAGGTGGCGACGCGCGCGCAGTTCGGTCGAAATTCCCGGAGACCGCAAATCGGCGGCCGCGTCGCTCGATTATTTTCACCGGCTTGGTCGCCGCACGGTTTTTCCCGAGGTCTAACCCCTCGGCTTTTTATGCCGTCGCTCTTATACCCTCTTGCTCTTCTTCCCTTTTTTCGGGGGACGGGGGTGGGCGGGAGGCTCCTCTCTTGTCCGGGTTTGCCGGCAAAGCCGCCGAGCGGACGCGGATAAAGCGGGGGAGGAGGGAAAACCAGCGCCGAGAAAGTTTTGCCCGCGGAGGTTTTGCGGAATCAATTCCCGGGGAAATATCGCTACCGACTTTGCGGTTCTTTACGCTCGTTGTTATTCTGATTAATGGCGGATTATTGTTTTACGACCAGATTATTTTATTGCGGACGGTGGAATCTTTTTTTTTTCTTTTTTCTTCAGTCGCTAAATTATTTAGAATAGTCATAAATCTTGTTATGTGCGGATTATTAATCAAATATTTATTTATCATCTAAATGTGAAGTAATATAAGTGAATCGTATTATATTTCTATTCAAGTCTTTCGCTTAAAGTCATTTAAATATTAAATTAAGTGACTATTCATCATTTCTACATCAATAATTTACACTTTTTCATAGATATATATAGATATTTAGTTAAATATTTATGTTCATACTTAAAAAGATAAATAAAGATTTTTTTCTTGTTGCATCGCTTTATATAAAAGTCTTAACCGATAAAAAAACTTGCCCGCAAGTATAATTAGCAAACACCTAATGCACTCGAATAAATATTGAAAAAAAATTGAACTACGTCCCCATTACTTCCGGGGCGGTATCGTCTCGCGCGAGATTTCGCCGCCCCGGCTATCAACGTCAATTTCCATTCGCTTAATCCTCGCAGCGATCCGCCGAGTCCGGCGAATCTCTCCTCGCAAAATCAACAGTCCTTAATCACGTCGTTCTCGCTGCGGCGCGAGAACCGAGACGGTATAAAAAGGAAAAAAAAGAGAAACAAGAGCGGAAGAAGCAAGCTGCTCCGAGGGTTACAGAGGAGAAAGAAAGAGCGAAAAAAAAATGGAAGGGGCGGGAGCCCAACAGCCGGGCGTTAAAACTCTCCGACTGTCCATTCTTCGTTAACGCTCGGCGCTCCTCTATTTTTACACGAGTGGCAAATCTTTCCGCTCTCGCCGTCTCCGTCCCTCAAATGAGGGGGATGACGGAAAGTCGCCGAGGGTCGTCCGAGGGGTTTTTGCACTTTGCGCGAGGCGAGCGCGCGAAAAAGGGAAGAGAGATAGAGGAGGTAGGAAGCGCGCTAGCGGTGCGGGGAGAAGGGGGGAGGATTCATTACCGTCCTTGAGTTATCTCCTCTCCGCCAGTGGCGCGCGTAGGAGAGTAATTATCTGCTGTAGGATTACAGATAAAAGACCCCCTATTAAAAAGCGCCCTCGCCCTCTCTTACCCTCCGCTCTTTTTTCCCTCGCATCCCTCTCTCTCTCCTTCTCTCTCTCTCTCGGCTCGTTCTCGCTTTTCCTATTGCTTTGTTTCCGAGCGTCTTGTCTGCGCGAATCTGCTCGCCGAGTTTCTCGTTCTCTCTGGGTCCCTTTCTATCTCTCTTTTTCGTGTCGCCGAGTATAACCGGGCGACGAGCTTTTGTCCGGGCGCGCCGCGCGAGCGAATCTTTCACGGATGAAAACACCGCTGTTATAAAAGTATAATGGAATGAGCGGGGACGAGGACGCTGCTTTGGGATTGACACTGTGGCTTGGGCTTTGCGCGGCGGAAACCCAAGCGCTTTCTAATTTAACGCCGACGTATTTAATTAGGACCGCTGTTAATTTGTAACCTTTTCTTACGAAAAACTTCTGCCGCTGGATCGCTTCATTATTCTGACAAATACGTGTTTATCTCCTGTTTATTCGATTAGTTGCGATTTTATTTCATTAATTCAAGTTTGATTAATTATTCAGTGTAATTGAATTAAAATAAATAAAAAAGTACGAATTAAATCGTAAAGATATAACTTATAGTTTAGATACAGAAATAATGCGTGTCTTAATATAGTACAATAATTTCAATACATAAGTCGTTTTTTTTATTAACAATTAACAGTACCTATAAATTTTATATTTCATTTTTTATATAACAGTTAAGTATCCTAATAACTAACAATACTCAGAAATATTGAGAGAAATTATCGTGTGAGTAATGTCACAATTTTATTTAAAATTTATAAAAAAACTTCTATGATTTACATAAAATTATACAATCGATAAAAAGAATTAATGTTTAATTAAAATTAAAATTTCATTTAGTCATCTTCCATCGTAATAAATACTCTAAAGCATTTCATTTTGTTTTTCGATCGTAAATTGAAGATAAACTTTTGTTTTGATTACTCTTATTGCGTTCATTTTATTATACGCTGTTTTAATTTACGGAAAATTTATAAGGATCCTATTCCCTAATCTCAAAGGGTTAATTCCCCTAATAATGTGTAGGATACGCAGAAAACAGCATATAGTGTAATCCCGTATTTTAAGAGATAAGTGAGTGTGCGTGCGTACGGCAAATTTGTCCCCTTTAATCGTTGGCTTTGTGGTTGTGTTTCATTTTGCCACGAAGGTAGTAATCCATAGACGTATATGACTACGTCCTAATCTGTATTTAAGCTTACCATACCATGCCTTAATCGACTCCCGCCGTCTAATTCAGTAAGACAATAAACATTGATGCACTACAAATTTATGTAATAACGATTACAATAAAGCAACAATCAAACACGAGCCAAGAAAATTTTTTCGTAAAATTTGCACGAAGTGCATTGTAAAAAAAGTAATCGTGCGACGGTCTGTTACACTGCATGAAAAAAACTGCCCGAATTTCGTAAAATTTACGGTGAATCGGATTTTACTTGAACTCTCGTAAAAATTACGATTTCGCATAAACAATTCCTTTTCTTCCTGCATTATTTTAACGACGATCTTCGCGCGAGACAGGAAAATCCTCCCAGTGTGCGTAACGTAGAAGCTTATTCCCTAATCGTCGCGCCGCTCAATTTGTACCTCCGTATATCTCGCCGATAAAGAAAAAAAAAGGGGTAGGGTGTCATTAATCCCCGGGCAGATACCGATAAACGAGGAAGTCGCAAGTCGACGGGCGAAAACACACGCAGCCCTCGGTAATCTAGTCTCCCTTCTAAACAAGAGCGCCGCGCAACCTTTTAATCAACGTTAACAACCGCTGCAATTATTCGGGCTCGCTTCACCGTCACCCGGGGTTAATCCCTCGCGATAAATAATATTCATTCATCCGTCTCTCGCCCGGCGGCTCCCCCCTACCCCCGCGTCGTTCGCCAATTTGGGAGCGTTGACGGCTGTTATCGTTAATCCCCGGGACGAGCCTCTCTCCGTTGGCCGGCTTATGCTTTCGCGCGGAGCCGAAATTGCCCCGATTAAATTGTAGCTACGACTCCGCGACGTATTTACTCGCTCATCACGAGCCACTGACAATCAAGGCGAGCTCCAGGGCCCTTGTCAAGATAAGACGACACGCGGGGAGAGATTGAATTCTCATCGATCGTCTAAGGAACCTTGCGGTGTGTTTCCCTTGTTTACTATCGCTGCATTGGGATATGCGTCACAAGCATTTAATGCAAAAAGGATTCTGTCTCCTTATATCTGGAAATTGCGATATTTACATTTAAATGGAATAGAATTCAAGTTTATTGAAATTGGAGAGTGAATTCGTTTGTACGTACTCTCTAAAATCCAATCAGTGAAAATCCACTGAAAATTAGTGCATATGCACTATTTCGAGTAGTTCAGATCA
>JAXIUT010000021.1:15437625-15457325 GCA_035586675.1 Eurytoma californica
AATCATTTGAAAATCATTTGATAATCGCATAATAATCATTTGAAAATTATTCGATAATCGCATAATAATCATTTGATAATCATTCGATAATCGCATAATAATCATTTGATAATCATTTGATAATCGCATAACAATCATTTGATAATCATTTGATAATCATTTAATAATCATTTGATAATCGTATGATAATCATTTGATAAGTATATAATAATCATTTGATAATTATATAATAATCATTTGATAATCATGATTTTTTTCAGCAGGGCCCAATTTACTAATTTATCTTTTCCTTATCATACTAACAAATGAATATTTTTGTTTAGGTGCACAACGTCCTTACATCCAGTGGAATTTTAAAACAAGCCACGCCGGGTCAAGCCATACCACAGGGTCACATTCTCGTATCGAGCAATGGCCAGTTGATTATGGCGAGCACCGGTGGTGTAATGGCGCCGCCGCCTCCTAAGATAAATTCGATGCCGCCGCTGTCGGTGTCGCCGATGGTGACGAACGTCACCGGCGCCGTCACCCAAGTCATTCCCGCCGTGGCGCAGCAGGTCATCGGTCAGCCCACTGTCCTCGTGAACACGATACAAACGCCGGTGATAATTCAGCCGGGAATGATGACGGTGGACAGCCTAGGCCAAAACGTGCAAATACCACATCTTACGGTGGCGGGCAACGTGCTCCAAAACGCCCAGTCCATCATCGACGCAACGAATCAGCAGCACCATCAGCAGGAGGTGGCGAGGAACGTGGCGGCTGCCGTCGCCAATCAGAACCTGGTGAACAGGCAGGGCTTGGCGCCCGAGCCCACGGTCGCCAAGAAGAAGGTCTACAAGAAGCGCAAGAACAATACTCAGACGGTGGCGTCGATGCTGCACATCGCGGCCGCCTCGTCCCAGCAGAACGCCGGCATGCTCATGCAGTCGCACCAGTCGAACTTCGCCCAGCAGAACTTCCAGCAGAGCCTGGGCGGCCCCATGCTGCAGGCGCTGACGATAGTGCCGGGCAAGGGTGGGGCGCCCGCGCAGCTGGTGATGAACGGCCAGCCGCACCAGGCGACCTCCGCGCACTTCAACACGCAGCACCATCAGATCATCAACGCGCAGCCCGCGCAGCAAATCAATCTGCTACAGCCGGTTAATCTGCTGAACGGCACGACGGGTATGGTGCAGAATTTCCCGACCATACAGCAGTTCATTGTGCCTGGCTTGGGAAGCATGGTCATGTCCACGGATGGTACAGCAACGCTTCTTCAAGACACAGGTGTGTTATCTTAGCCAAACGTTAGTCATAATTAAGGGAACAAGTCAGGGTTAAAGCCCTAAATAATTGAGATATATTCAAATCATATAACAAAAAAAATATAGTAATGAAAGTAGTTATAGAAAAATTAGGATCGATGAATGAATATATCTGTCTTGTCCCCTTGTCTCCTTTAGTATTGTCCATGTCTCGTTCCCTTAAGCTTCAATAGGTCATTTTTTATATTTAAAAATTGCTATCTTGCGTAACGCTAATGAGAATTTTTTTGAACCAGGGAACATTGGAATGCAATTGCAACTGCAAAACGTTAACGGTCAGAATGTTCTTACACCCGTGCAAAATCACGGCGGCATCTTTGGACCGGGTCAGAGTATCTTGGCGGCGGGTCCAGCTGGCATGGTGATAAGGGCGCCTCAGGCGGCCAGCGGTAAAATCATTCAAGCCCAGCACAACCCTGGTGCACAGTTTATTTCATCGAACAGTGGCCAGTTTTTGGTAAATGGTACGACGTCCTTCGGCAACCAACTTAATCCTATCGTCGCGAACGTTAGCCCAAATCAGCAAGTGACCTTCAATACGGCGCAGGTACATACTCAATTTTTTTTCTTTCAAAATAACTGCAATCATAAAATTTAAATGAAAACTAATACGATCTTTTTATGTCCATTTACTAAAAGGTCTTGAAACAACAGGTCCGACCGTCTAATATCCAAGGCCAACAGGAGTTTATCCAAATGAATGGTCAAACGCTGATGGTGCCATGCGCCACGGCTCAGAATATCACAGCGGTCTCCTCGTCGCAGAACCAGCAGAACACAACGTTCGTTCAACAAAATACAACGATAGTGCAGCAGCAGACGACGATGCAGGTGTCGAACAACCAGCTCCCAGGATTTCAGGCGACCAATGCCAACACTCCTGCGAGCATAGAGCATCCAGCTGTGAATATAGATCAGTCATACATACTTAGCGCGAACATGGTCACGGTATGATGCAATTTATTTATTGTATCTTTTTTTAATTTAGTCACACTTACAAAAAATGTCACATGTCGTGAGCACAACTTATTAACAATTTTATACAACCAACAGGGGAAAGGACCCACCTCGCCGAAGGGCAATTCGCCATCTACCGAGCAAAGTGCCGAACCGCAGCAGCAGCAGCAGCAACAAACTCAACAACCCCAGCAGCAACAGCAAATCCAACAGCAGCCGCAACAACAGCCGCAGCCTCAGCAACAAACTCTGCAACAGGCCCAACTGCAGCAACAGCAACCTCAACAGCAGCCGCAGCAGCAGATGCAGCAAAATCAGCAACCGCAGCAGCAGCAGTTCATACTGTCTAACGGCGCGACAGCGATAGTGGATAAGATGCCGCCGCAGCAGCAGCAGCAGCAGCAGCAGTCGGCAACAGCGACGGCGGCCGCGGCGGCTGCGCTGATGGCAAGGCACTCGGTATCGACCCAAACGGCGCAGAACCAGCAGAACGCCGCGCAGTCCGCCCTCATGAGGCAAGGCTCGCCGCCCGACACGACGACCCACAGCCCCGGCAATAGTCAGAGGTCCAACAGCCCGGCAGTCGATACGACGACGCATGGAGCCGCTTCTCCGCCACCACCAGCGAGTAACAGGCAGCAGTCATCTACGGTAATAAAATGCAAATTGTTTTTTCACACGAATGATTTTAATTATCTTTTGTTAATTTCAGAGGTTCGTCTAATCAGAAAAATATATTTATCGTAAAATATTTCACATGGTTTATGAAAATTATAATTTTTTTTAAAATATTTAAAATTATCCGTTACTAGAATGTGTACTAATTATCTTTGTCGCTCTTCAGCCGATGGTGCATTGCGTGTCGAGCAGCGAGCCGGACTCGGGTGGCGATGCTCAGCTGACGTCCGAGGAGTGGCGGGGGAGCGTCCAGCCGGTGACGAATCCCGGCAGCGTGAAGGAGGTCCCCCTGAGCCAAGCTCCGGGTACGCCGCAGCCCCAGCCGCAGCAGCAGCTGGCCGCTCAGCCGCAGCTGGCGCAGCAGCCTCAGCCGCAGGCGAAGCCGACTTACGTGGAGTCGTCGACCGTCACGAGCGGCATCCAGGTTGGTAGCTTAGAGCAGGCCGCCAGCGATGCCCCCGGTCAACTAACCCTTACAGACATCACCCATCACGAATTTCATCATCACGAGTTGGCCGATACGACACACCTCGATAACACTCACGAGCCCATGGACACCACCACCTCATCACCCAATCATTCAATTCATTCAGACACGCTCATTATTGTGGAGCAAATTAGCGAGGAGATGACGTGCGTCGACGACGGTAGCCTCATTAACAAAGACTTAGCTAGGGAATTGCAACAGCATACGTCCGATTCATCCCTTCATGTTCATCAGCAACAAGAACCCATGCTTGTCGATGGCATTAGTGTCGATGACTGCGTGTCTAACATTATCGAGCCGCAGCAGGACGCTGCCGCCGTGGCCGCGCTCGTCCAGCAGGACGCGCAGAAGTTCTACAACGTGGGCCTTACGACTGGCTTGTATCCCCACTTGTACAACTTCCGGGCGGACGAGCCGGAGCAGCAGCTTGCCGCGGTCGTTAATTATCAGGCTTCGGAGAAGCTGCAGTTGCAGCAGCAGGCTTTTTTCGGTCCTTACGTTTACGAGAATGGCAGTTTGGCTACTTATGTCGAGGGCGCGACTGAGCTCGAGGAGGAGAGCGTCGACTCCTCTGACGAGGACGACGAGGAGTTGTAAAACCTGGAGCGAAAATTTTGTTCGTAATTCATGGATTAATTGGAGTTCGCTTAACTGAGTGGCTTAATTGTATAAGATTGTAAATTATGAAGCTAAATTAACGTCGAACAAATTTTTCATGATCTGAATGTAAATGATAAATCATGATTTGTTAAAAAGATAGGCAAGGAACGGAATTTCACGATGTTAACGCATTATTGAAGTATAATGTTTTTTTTTTGTAAAGTTACTGTAATAATTTTTTGTTTTCACCAATTATTTTTATTTTTCAAACTATGTTGAATGTTAAGTTACTTGGTCCTTTGGTCTCTTTTAAATTTCTCAATGTATTACGGTGTACATTTTTATATTTAATAGTGATTATGAATAAATTACACGATTTAGAATTTATTGCATGATTCCATAATTTCGAACCGGTACTTTGAAAAAATTAAAGTTTGATGAAAAAATTGCTTTATGCGTACGAAAGAATGGAGATCAAGGGATTAAAGTATGTTCAAAAAGTATTTATCAATTGTTAAATTCATTGTGGTTATTGTAATGAAACGGGCATTAAATTAGTATGAAAAATTGAGATGAAAAGTAAAACCGCTACTTTTTGTAAAACATACTATTGCACGATAAATCGAGTTATGTCAATTTGAATTCAAGCGAATTTGGATTTTTTAATATTTCTCTTATAGAATTGTCGGTCCAGGGTATAAGCGCTCTCTTGGCTCTTCGAAGCTCAGTATTTAGGAGACTTCAGAGAGTTAAGTAGATTCCAGTGATTTTTTTTAGAACGCTTAGCGATTTTATTGTTATTGTAATATTTATCTTAGTGCATAAGTAAACGTTTCTGACTAATTCGCAGCTTCTGAGAGCTGCTTTTAAATTGTATATTTACTTGCAACATTTTATTGTATAAAATTATACATAACATGATATTTTAAGCTATGATTCGAAAGTACATTTGGTACTTTCTTGATATTACATTTTAAACTTTAGAAACTCACCGAAGTCTCTATATAAAGTGATTAATTTTGTAATTAGCTTGTATTTATAGTGATAATCAAATCCCACGAAGCTACTTGCGATAGCCGTATTAGTATTATTATTGTTTAAATCATAATACAACAAAATATAATCCTTATTATTGGCACATAATTGGCAATAATGTAATTTGTACATGTAATAATGATTAAATTCGAAAGCGTGTCTCGAATTCGTCAGTTATATAAGATAAAAAAAAAAACAATAAAATTAATCGATCAGATAATAGGTCTTCTTGACTTTTTCAAAATTCACTTATTCTTACAATCTCTATTGGTTTCCTTGATACCGAGCATGCTTGACATATTTCATTCTGCTCCACAGTTTGAATCTCTTTTTTCGTAAACTACTGACTTGCATGTGAAGTTTCTAAGTAACTATTCGAGTTTGAGAAACGTACTTTTATTAAAAAAAAAAAGAAAAGAAAGTAAATCTGCGTATCCTACACCTCTCCGTGCGGATACGCAGTGACGAGACTTTTCCTTGTAAGCGATTTAAAGCTGGAGATAAAAAAAAATGCAACCTTGAATTACAAAATTGATTAAGAACCTAAGTAAAGCATGAAAGAGTGTGATCTAGCTTGTGCATTGTTTGAGTTTCATAGAGTTCGTATTTGACAGATCTTTGCGAAGCAGGCAGACGGTGCCGTGAGCACAGTGCGGTGCGAGGGCAGGGGGATCAAGCGAAAGCTGGACTCCATCCACGCAATGCATTCCACTCTGCATGAAGACCAGGATGGTCAGTATCGTATCGTACATTACAGATAAGCAGTTCCATTGGGGGTCACTTAACGTTTCATTTTTCTCTCCAATGAGCGACAGGCGCCACCCTTTTGGCCGGGCCTTGTCTTTAACGGTGCCCAATCGCATTTGGAGACAAAAACCGAACGAAGGTCGCTCTTGCTATCATAATTGCACATCTGCTTACTAGCTTCGAAAAAATCTCAATGCTCTCTCTCGTCGCTTGCATTATCTTAGTTCTCATTCTTCAAATTAAATAAAAAAAAACGACACACTTTTCATCACAGCTAACATTTATCTCTTCTCTCCGTTACTAACTGTGTGGGCTTTTCGGTGGTAGTCATTTTTCATGTGCATGTAAATCTTATGTCCTATCAACAGCAAATAACAAACCTGATTTTTTCGTACTTTTTCACACTTAAATTTGCTAACGTTGCCGCCGCGATTGGCGCGATGCCGTTTAATTAATGATTGTGTGTGTAACGTAGCTTTGTAATTTGTAACGAATCGCTGAGTTTGATTTTTAAAAGCCGATTCGCAATCGATTAACACGAGAATTAATCGTTAATTGTTTCGTGCATACGAGACGATGGTATGCACGTGTTTCAAAACGTTCCCAAAGGTAGGTACACACTGGCTTTCTTTAATTGTCCTTTTTGCAAACGAAAACTAATTGGCTGTCAGGTTTGTTAATACGTTCACAAAGCGGCACATTGATTCCTCCATCTTCATGAAAGTCGTCTAATTTCATGAGCGAGCATTACCCCTTGAATCATCTGGAAGTGTTGGACTCATTTAACATTAAGGAATCGTTTTGTTCACCCGATCACGAATGGCCCTGTATACGTGGAGGAAAATAACCCTGTAAACGATGTAAGGAGCAGAAAATATTTTCCTTGGCGTATGTGAACGATTAAGACCTTAACACGATTAACTCGTCCATCATTAAAAAATGAAGCATCGTTTTGTCGCATTCGACATCATTTTTGTGGGTCTCGCACCATTGTAAATATCATTGAGTCGTATGGATCATCAGAAACATGCATTGCGTGGTTTACAGTACTAAAAATCGAGTGAGATAATTTTGTGGTAGCTTTGGAGAGGATCGCTTTATTTAGCTTACATCATAAACGCGCAGGTGTTTTTTTTTTGCCATTGACAAATTAAAAATCACGCTAACATTAATTATGATTATATTTATAATTATTGCGTAAGTATCAAAGGAAAAGATATCTATCCCGCATCATTTATAATGAATATGCTAGAAAATAGGCAGATTTTATTTTATCATAATTATTCACATAATTTTAGTAATAAAAGTAAAATCATAGGTAGTAGATTACTATTAGCAGGCTAATTGTAAAATTCAATAGAAACCAACAGATACTTTGAAAAATTGATTTTTTTCACTTTTTTATTATTTCAGATTTGTGTACAATCATAATAAATTAATGATTATATTTTGTCATGTATTAAATTATTTAAAAAAAATCTATTTTTCAAAATTACTCAAGTAAAATTCACTTTATAGCAGATAGAGTATACTATATGAAACATGACGGTTCGAGTTGACTCAAATTTTGTTGTGTACAAATAAAATTACTACTCTCCATTTTATTCCAAAATTAAAAAAGAAACTATTAAAATCACAAAAAAAAGTACCAAGTTTATTATGTAAAATCTAAAACTTGAGTCGAACCGAGCAACCCAAACGCACCCCACGCCCCCGTACAGACAAAAGAAAAGAGAAAGGCCGCGCCAAAGCACCGGCTTTAAAAAAAAAAAAAAAAAAAAAAAAATGTCGAGAGACCAACAAAAAGAATCCGATTGCCGTGCAGAGCCTAAGGATGATCCGGCCGGCGCGACGTCGGCGCGGCGGGTGTTTGAAGTCGGCGAGGTCGTTTGGGCCGCCTACCGAGGTAGCGTCGCCTGGCCCGGCAAGGTCGAGGCGGTCGGGTCGCTCGCGCCAGGACTCGCCGTCGCCGGAGGCCCAGGAGCCCGAGCCGGAGCAGCCCTCGTCGACACCGTGTGGATACGCTGGTACGGGGCACAGCGCGAGGCAGGCCTCAGCCAGGTCGCTGTCGCAAGCCTTAAGTCCCTGTCAGAAGGCCTCGAGGCGCACCATCGCGCACGAAAGAAGTTCCGGAAGTGAGTCAACTATTATAAAAAAAAAAAACACACGTCCCTCCCGCCTCTCGTCCGATGGGAAACCCCGATTCAGGGTTTTCTTTTACGTGTTTCACCTACCTACGTCCGCAGCAAGTTTATATTGTTTTTCAGTTTATTGTTAAACGATGTCATGAAAGTTGATTGGTCGACGCGAGGTTCGACTGTTGCTTTTTTTTCTTGGTGATCTGCTGGGCGTTACTTGACAATTGTTACGGCGGCAGTTGTGTAAAAGAGATTTACAAGGAGATGGGGGGATGAGGATTATTAATTTCAATGAAAATTTAGAGGATGATTTATTGGTCTAAAATAACTGATAAAATGTGTCTTGAGATTTTGTTGAACGAATCCTGAAAGAAATCAGGTAGACCATACACTGATTGTTGATTCAGAAATTATCTAAAATAAAAAATTGTCAACAATTTCTCTTCATTTATTTCAATTGTACATAACGTTAGAATCAATAGAAATAACTAACGAGGCTAAAATTATAATTTCTATGTTTTATTAAATTTTCATTTTTATACAATATGATTTTTAATTTCCGAGTAATTACATTGTATAAACATTTTTTTTGTAAGTATAGCGTTCGTTCAACAAAATAATAAGATGCATAAATTAAAATTATGGAGTAAAAAATTATTCTCTAACATTTGAACGAAATCCAAGACTCGATCTAATTATCTCCCTAATATCTCCTTGTTAGTTATTTTGTATATGTTTTAAATGTAAAATTAAAAATGTTTTAAGGATGATTAACTATTATCATATATTTCTCAAGAGATTGATAATGTTAAGATATTTGTACAATACTTAATTTTATTAAGTGTAATTTTGCATAGGCGTAACTTTTAACATTTGTACCAATGCAAAGTAAAATAATTAGCAAACCAACAGCCAATTATTGCTGAATCTGTTATCTATAGAATCTGTCGAATCTACTTTGGTAATACTCTTTACAAATGAGAACTATCAACTTTCTGAGTGTTTGCATGAATTAATTGTAGAGATTTCGTGTGCATCTTTAGATCACGGTAGTATGTTTTTGCACAAATATTTCAAATACAGTTTTCACACCTGTTTTTTTATTTTTCAAAGCACATTTTTTTGACTGATTTGTTTTCTTTAATTTTAGATTTTCTTTACTTTACCTTCTTTTTTCAAACTAAAAATTTTCTTTAAAATGTATCAATTTTTTAGTTTAACGATCAATAAACAATTAACAAATGAAATTAGGTATTTAACAAAGTATTATTTTATTTTAAGTTTATATTAATTTAAATTTAATTAATTTAATTTTAATTTATTAATTTAATTAACTTTATTTTCATTTAATTTATTAACGTTTAAGCTCTAATTCACTTATAATTTCAAAGCACATCCGTAACAAACCCCACTCTCTAAATTTGAATTAGTGAAAATTTCACTAATTTCAAAACAGTTGCACATTTATCTCTGTACACTAAAAATTTATAGTGTTGAGTTTGCAACTGTTTTGAAGTTAGTCAAATTTTCACCGCACGGAAAAAAAACTATTAAAAATTGCAATAGACAATTATAAAGAAATTTTCGGAAGCTACAAAAGTTTCTTTCAAAATTTTCCGAAAATAACAAATTAACAAATTTTACCATACCTTCAATCAATATCCCAAGAAACTGTTGCAATTTTTCCAACAATTTCAGTGAACGAAAAAATTACAATTGCCTATTAAAAAATTTTATACCGATTTAAATCCAAATTTAGAGGGTAACGATCCCACCCGAAAAGACCGATAAGAAAAAAGAAAAGAAAAGTTCGCAAACTGATACGATCCTTTCCTTCTAGAAGTCGTAAATTGAACACGCAGCTGGAGAGCGCGATCCAGGAGGCGATGTCGGAGCTGGACACCGGCGGCACCAGCGGCGCCAAGCCGCCGCCGGCCAGGCCGCGGGAGCGTCCGATCGCGCCGGCGCTGCCGACGACGACGCCGGCCCCGGCCGGGCAGCGTACGCGCGGCATCGGCCTGCGGAAGACGCCGGGGCGCAAGGTGCCCCAGGTCACCCTCGTCGCCGTGGCGCCGCGCCGGACCGACGCCTAGGAGACTCTTCCTCCGCTGGAGGCGTCCAGCTTTCTTTTTTTCCTCTCTCTCTCTCTCTCTCTCTCTTTTTTGTACATAATTAGGCCTAATTGCGCGCGAGTGGTCAGCGGTGTGCGAGGAGGGCGGATTTTTTTTCCTTTTCAATTTTCGCGCGGGGCTGAGTGATTTTACGCAGAGTGTGTAAAAAGTGCGCTGGCGAGGTGTGTGTGTGTGTGCACTCGTCGTCGAGATCAAATTATTGGTGGATGCGTATGTACTGTTTGTGCGATGTTCATCTGTACCATCATGTGTATTGTTGTAACGTCTCGTCGCGTTCGCGTATGTAAAATTTATTTAAATTTTCAATTTTTAATTGAGTTATTGAATTTAGTTGACTTACGGATGATTTTACGGCTATGTTTTTACGATAATTTTCATTCGTGATTTTAAGTGAAATTAATTAATTAAAGTTAATTTTCGGATGATTTTGAATAAGCGTTGTTATGAATTTTAATGCGTTATTTATTCGAATTACAATTCGAAGAGATTGAGATCTTTATTATTTTATTTATTTATTTTAAAAAATACGTAGGATTAAATCCTTTTATCGTAATTATGCTGTACGAAGTTCATATCGCGAGGTAATCAATTATACATAATATTCTTTAAAAATAATTTTAAATACTCTTCATTTGTATTTTAAACGTGTATACATTATTATATTTATTTAAGTTTATCGATTTGTTATTCCATAATCTATAAAGTTTAGGTACTGCGCTATAAAAATTAGATGAGTATTTTTTAAACGAACTCTTTTTTAATTTACGAAAGTGTCTGGTTTCGTATTTGGAAGGTTTTAATTCAATCAATAACAATTAATTCAATATTTTTTGTACTTCCATTTACAAAAGAATCTCATTTTAAACATAACGAGCCATCATTTTAAAATTGTACATTTACTCTTGTGAGTAAATAAATTTTATTTTAATAAATTTTTGATGATACACTTGAACATTATAAAAAAAGTGCAGAATTGAAGGAAATTAAACCAATAATTTTTTCTTAGTGCGTTCACCTACTTGGTTTTCTTTGACGGATTGTTTTTATTCGCGAAATATGCAACAAAAAGACTGCATAATATTACGTCGAACGATTCAATCAAAAGAGTACTTTATACTCGTTCATCCTTGTTTTTTTTTTTTTTTTTAAAAAGTATACAAAATAATGCAATCAAATGAATGTTTCATCAAAAGTGCTTTATAAATGTTTTAACTCGTGTATTTCCGTCATTGAACAACTAAGCTGTACTCCGGTGAATAAGCGAAAATCGAAACTTGAAAGAGAATAAAAAAAAATATGTTATTCGATGTTGATAGTATAATAAATATCGGTCGCTCGTCGCAATAAAACAATTAGGAAATCAATCCTTTGGTGCTGAACTGCTCCCGTCGTCCGGGAGTCGGAAAGAAAAATTTACGAAAAAAAAACGTGTAAGAAATGTTGTATAGAGATAAAAATTTAGAAGATTTTATCGAATCGGCTGGAACATAGTCGCGACTGACGAAATGAAAAATTTTTGTAAAAAGGAAAATGAAAAGTAAAGTAACTATCCTCCTTCGACGTCTTCGATGAAATGTAAATGTTTCTACGGTAAGCAAAAATGTATCGCGCTTTGTTGATATAAAAATGATACAAGAAAGGCGTGTAACTCACAAGAGTATCAACCCAGTGCAGCTTAAGATTAACGCAGTCAAAAAAAAAGGAAAAAAAAAACGACCTAACAATTGTAGACAGACAAAAAATAAAAGACCAGTGATAAATGTTTCTTTTTCCGCTTGTAGCTTTTCGTTTCGCGCTTGAGAAAACCAGTACGTTATACATCGCTTGTCATAATCAACGTACAATAGACAATAAAACGAGAAAACGAGTATCAAAAAAGCTTACGGTAAATATATGTGTGTAGGACAGTGGAAGTGTAAAAGATTCTTTTTCTTCCGTAACTCCGCAGGCTTTGTTAAACAGACGACTGGCGATGCAGTCGGCGCTATTTGAGTATGAATATAAAAAAAAAAAACATTAAAAAATAAGTGAAAAAGAAAATAAAGCAACTTAACGATAAACGGGTTCTGAAGATGTCTTAGTATTATGTCTTAAACGAGAATAAAGATAAACTGTAAATAAGTCGTAGATTTTAGTCCGCGAGCGATGTTATCCTTACAATTATTATTTTATTATTATTATTCTTATGATTATCACCATTATCATAAATATTAATACTAGAATGTAAAACTCTTATTAAAAAGCGAATCAAAACATACCCAATGAATTTTTAGTAGGAGACCACAGCGAGTGATATTTCCTTCTCTTTCGACGTCAAATTGATACGTTTCTTTTTTTTTCTCGTCTGTCGATATTTTTTTTTATTTAATAAACTGGGCGCTACCTGCGTTTTTATTTGTATTAGTCTTAGGCGAGTGGATTATTTCCATGTACATTAGAAATATGTAAATTTGTGTTTTTAGAAGCGTTGCGATTTTAATTTTTTTCACGTATGTGGTTTTACGTGACGATTTATTTTTTTAAACGCGACAAAAAAGTGTGAAAATATATTTTATTGTATAAATCTCTTCTTTTTGTAACACCTTTAGTTTATTATTTTTCAAAGATACCTATACTTTCTCAATCGTTTCTCCTTTGAGTCGCGAGTTGTTCACATATCAGCGA
This sequence comes from Eurytoma californica, assembly GCA_035586675.1. Classification (NCBI taxonomy): domain Eukaryota; kingdom Metazoa; phylum Arthropoda; class Insecta; order Hymenoptera; family Eurytomidae; genus Eurytoma; species Eurytoma californica. The sequence continues at coordinate 15,450,371 of JAXIUT010000021.1, forward strand.
CGGCGAAAAGGTCGACTCACGAAAACTAAAAGAAAATCTGAATTTTTAAACGCAAAAGAGGGTTTTTTAACGCGACAAAGAAAACGACGTATCGATTTTAAAAAGCGACTGACTTTTTAATTGAACCGCGAAGAATAACAATAGATGTGATTAATTTTGTTGAGATTGAAACAAACAAATGTAGAGTATACATGAGAAATAGAGGGACTGAATCAAACTATAATAAAAAAAAGGTAACTTATCCGGTAACGCAAATTTTTTTCGAACCAAGTTCGTGTGTGTACCTTAGTGACTAATGAAAAAGAAAACATAGAAGAAAAATAATAAAAGTAGAAAACCAAGTGTCTACGTATACATATATTTTTCCCCTACGCCGTGGACGAACAGAACCGCGTTTGTACTTCTGAGGTTAATTTTACAAATAAAAAAAAAATGATGAAAATAGCTAATAGTAAAGTGGTTCTACGATTGTAGACGAGATATTTTGCAGAGTACGTATTTCCATGACAGCGATTTTATAGGATATACAAAGCGAAAGGAAGGACGAACGGTAATCAAAATAAATAAAAAAAAAACTTTTTGCGCGCGTTTTTTAACTAAAAAATAAAAATAAAATAAAATGCGAACTATGTGTTTTACATTGAGGTCAAAAAGAAAAACCGCAGGCCGACGCAGCGAGCGTGAAATGCGCGAATGCGGTTCTGTCGTCGTACTTCTTATAAGCGAATGAGCATTTCTAAATGGGAACACGCTTTTCAAAAGTGAGTTTAGCAAAGATTTAAAAAACAAATAAGATAAAAGAAGCAAACATAATGAAACACAAACGAGGGCTTTCATCGATGCGTTTCTCGCGCGATACATTAAAAAAAAAGAAGGGATCGCGCGTTTTCAAAAAGTTTAAAGCAGACGTAAAAATTGCGAAAGCGCATCATCACGGGAGCCTGACACGGGCGCGGAGGTCGAAAAAAAAATATTAAATTTACACGAGGATCCTACTTTAGCGTTTAATAAACACAAAACCATAGAGAGTAAAATAAAAGGTATAAAAGATAAAAGTACATATAAATATTATATTATACTTGATAAAATAAACAGTGAAAGCCGCGAGGCTACGGTGGACCTTTCGATGTTCACCCAGTAAAGAAAACGCAGTGTAAATAGATTCATAATGTCTTTATTCCTAAAAAAACGCATCATACCATCCATTAATCGTACTAAACGGTAAACATTAAACGAATGTTTTTTATGCGTGATTCGCGTGCGAGTGTACGAGAGAACAAAAAAAAACTTAGCCGGTAGACAAGTAGTTGTGATGCGCGAGAATGAGTTCGTTATCGAGTCACTTAAACACACTTGCATTGAACTTTATGTACGGGAATACGTGCGTTTGCTGATCGATGAACAATTTTTTCTGGGATTGGGAACAAGATTATTAAGAAAAAAAAAGAAGTAAATAAGTTTGAAGAGTACGTATCAACGAGTTCTCGCTTCGTTCCTAAAAAAAGTTGAAAAAAAAGTAAATAAGTAAATAATAAATAAATGTGAAATGAATTATCAAAAAATTAAATACGCTCGGGCGCTCGCCGGGCGAAGTTTCTTACTTGGACCTCGGCGTTTGTTGAAGTAAAAAAAAGAAATTTTAAAATTTAGCGACGTGTAGAGAGTGTGAGACATCGAAAATAAAAAAAAAAGATTTTTTAGATATTTGAGAATTCTTCAAAAGTTTTACGAGTGGTTTCTTCGTTCGAGGAACAAACATTACATTTTCGCGCGTTTCTTTCCGGACGGCGATTTTTGTATGAGCGTGTGTTTGCTGAATAACAAAAAAAAAATAAAAAAAAAATTCCTTCACACAGAGAACACGAGAAATAAACTTGAAGCCCCCGGGGATTACCTTAGCGAGAGATGATGATAATTTTTCTACACACACCGAAACTCAGTAATGAGCCAGATTGAAACTGACCGCTTAATAGGATAACAATTGAAGTTGTAATCGTGATGTATGATACGGAGAGTCGAGCGAAAGAGTCCGGTGAATTTGCGAGCGTTAGTTTAAAAAAAAAAATACGAGCGTGCGAAAGGAAGATTTTATTTAAAAAAAAAAGTAAAAAAGCACAGTCCCCACCTCCCCGCTCCTCACGATTAGGTGACAAATTAGCAAAGCTATACATATATACATACATTATTTAATATTTGGCATAATATTTATATATAAAAAGTATATATATATACATACGGATTATTAAAGAGATAAATGAATAGAACGTAAAATAAAAAAAAAACGGGCGAAATTGCGATGAAAGAAGAAAGTAGTCAAAAATGAAAGGGGGGAGCGAGTAGACGAGCGAAGCACGGAGTGCGAGAAATGAAAGGGAAAAAAGGATCTAGGATATTTAAAGAAAAAAAATAATAAATAAAGGCGAGAAAGAGCTGATTAGGTGATTGTCGAAAGAGGAAAAGTATGAAGCTATGTGATCTAATTAAAACTAGTAGCTTTTAGCTGTAAAGACTTATACTTTATTTTGTAAATTTTGTTTATACAATGTTTGATCGTCGCATAATACTATTGTATGTGAATACATAAGTTAATAAATGATTAACATGTGAAGTTAAATGAAAATTATTTCTCTGTTTCATTTAAATCCATATAATTTCAGTGCACGTTAATTTTCAATTTACTACCGTGCATACATACTTAACGAAGCAATAATAACGTTATATTTGCTTTTATTTGCATTATAAAATTTAATTAATGTTATTGTATGTTTAATAAGACAACTAATTTGAAAATGACAAATTATTTTGTTTGATGGTTGTCCAATGGAATAACTTGATAATTAAAAAGTAAATGTAGATTAACGTTGTTTACCATGACGAGGAAAACTCATATTGCTTGTTGTTTTTACGAAGGATTTTAATAATTCAAAATTGATTGCCCACCAGAAATTCCCGGCGTAACAAAGGGCAAATTTTAATAATGCTGAAACTCCAATATTGTTTTTTCAATTAATACCCGGTGCATTCCTCAACTTTATTGGATATAGGTCAGTGAATACCGCAAGGTGATGAGATGACCTCACAAACTAAATGTTTTGTTTTTCTGAAACTTAAATTAAAGGAGGTTTCAATCGAAACACTTTTTTTAAATAAAATTAGCAGCTTAGTTAATAAAATTAGTAAAACAGTGTATATTTGACTAAGCAATATTTATTCCTAATTCAAATACCTTGGGAAGAAGTAAAAGTTTCTTTTTTGGTTTTTAAAGCTCTTGTTTTTTTACTTTATGTGGTTATATAAGCAGTATTTTAGGAAATAAGCTTAGGGTAACTCAATTATTTTTAAAAAGAGTAATTTTTTATTCGAATGGAATTGCGTATAGGTCACAGTTTCACTTCATAAGAATAATCTTAAAATTTTGTTATTAACCCTTCATGATTTCAATACATTTTTCACTTCAACTCGCTGCCATATTTTTTCTATTAATCAAATGGCTCTAAGATTTTAATCAATACTACTTTAAAATATTCTGAAACTAACAAAACAATTTAGAAATCTTCATGATTAATAAAAAGACAAAGAAAAATTTTTCAACAAAAAAACACGAATATCCCGGATTTTATTTTCAACGGTAAAAGTTGTGTTACGAATTTTCGAAATTCGGAAATCTAAATATTGAGTATTAAACTACAATACTTGATGAAGTTTTCTGTAGAATCTCAGATCTTCATGTTTCGAAGTCACCGAATGGGAGCGATTTTCGTAAGCGCTACAGCAAGCGTCGGCGCGTCGCCGTGCCGCCGTACGCCTGCAGATATTGTACCTCGACAAAAAACAAAAGAATAAATATTTGAAACATCAACTCCGTTGGACAATACTTATCCACGCGTTTCGCATCAGAGGCCCTTATCGTATCCGACCCCTCAATTCACTTCACTTAGTAAAAAACAACAGGTTATTTTAAACTATAATGAAGATTTTACATTTTACTTAAAAAAAATAACTTCAATCTTACATACTATAAAAAATAAGTATACCTAAGTGGAAGCTTAAAAAAGTAAAATAAACTTGCCATTTCACATCTAAATCCAGTGTGCAAAACGTACAATCCACTGCTTATTTTTCTCTCGCATCAAATATTTCCGCATTTTTTAAATAAAGCAGCACTCCAAAACCCAAAGTCCAATTAATCGTCGAGTCGGCAAGAAAAGCCTCTGAAAAATCCCGTCACCATTTCCCCGTGCACCCCCTCGGGGTTAGCGGGAAAAAGCGGCGCGCATATCGTTAGCGCGGCGCTGCATTCGAAACGCTCGCGCATAAAATTCAAGGGGCGCTGCTCTTCTCGCGCAAGGGTCCGCCCTGATCCACTCGTCGTCGCCTCGATTCCTCGCGCGCCACCGACTAATGAGCCACTCGGCGGATGCGACGCATATTTTTCCTCCCCCGGCAGAGTAAACTCGCGGTGTGTTTGTTACGGATTTTCGCGGGGCGCGCACCTTTTTTTTTTGCGATGCAAATGGCCCGCCGGCAAAAGCCCCCCCTGTTACTTCTTAAAACAAGGAGCGAGCGGGGGCTGCTGTTTTCGCGGCCGGATGATGGTTTAATGGGTTTTCCGAAGGTAAACGCGCGCGCGGCTGCGACCGGGGGGAAATTTTTCGCGAGAGCGAAATTTTTGAGAGCTCGATGATTTTATCGCTGCTGGGGCGGAATCGCGAGCGGAACAGCGATGTGTTTGTTGGAGAGACGGGAAAACTTTTTGATTTTGGAATAGAGAGTATTTTTAACTATTTTTTTAGTTTATTAGACGATAAATATTATAGTTCACGAGCAATTGATTCATAAGAATGTATTGTTTAGTACGGACTATTGAAATTTTTAGTTTTTGTTAAGTAGAAGGTAAATATATTAATTCACGAGCAATTAACAAATAACAATGTGTCTTTTAATATAGAGAGTATTGGAAATTTTAATTTTACTTTAATTTCATTGCTGATTATATTAATGATTTAATTTTGTTTGAATTTATTTGTCATTTCAAAGCACAAACTGATAAAAATGCTTACATTATTTTAAAAATAGAGAAGCAAGAAAGTCTTTTGCGTTGATTATGATTTTATCGTTGTTGGCATGGAAAGCAAAGTTATGCGCATTTTTCTAAGAAGAAATAATACTTGTTTAACTTTGGAAAAATAAATCGATCAAATTAATATCAGACATATTTGAAGTACGGTCCAGCTTTTACATTGGGCGTCTGAGCACACACTGACCTTTTCTACTTATTTTAATTTACCTACTCTGAGAGAATTTTCTCGTAAAAATGACGGTGACGTTCACCATAAAAATTACGTGAAAAAACATATTCGTGGGACGGTTTGCGATATTGAAATTTTTACCTGAATCTTACTGGCTCACGGTAAAGCTTTGTAATTTTCAATAATTTGCGCCTGAGTTGCAAGAAACATGGAGATTTCATAATTTTTCGTGATTGAATTTGTTGTTCATATTGTTTATTATTGATCAAGATATTATAAATGTATCTCATTAATTAAAAAGTAATTTCAAACTCACTTATTTAAGTCATTTGTGTTTACTAGGAATGAATAACCCCTCGTAAAATTTGGCTGCTTTTTTTTGCAATTTTTATGAACGTCACTCTTTCTCCTCCTGATTTGTTGAGACAACTTGACGTTTTCGCATTTCGTTCAACTCTAGCATTTTCTTCTTTGTGCCTTTTCTTTACAATTCACCTCTCGCTCTGAAGTGTCTTTATTCTTCGTCGAAAGTTCTCTTTCACGGCGAATTTTGCCTGCTCGCGTAATTTTAAATTAGACAAAACCTTTTATGACAATTTATTGCGTCGCATTATCCCTTACTCAAAAGCTTAACTATATATATAGTTCATGTTGACCATTTATGAAGTTTAACCCCTTAACCCATTAGTTGGAAATGGATCAAAAATAATAAAAAAAGCCCTGTTAAAACTGTTGAGGTACCATGAATACATTTTCATATAATTTTAGAAATTTTTAAACGATTTGGATAAATCAAAAGGCGCGGTAGCGCCTTGAGGCAAGTCTGAATTTTCGAACGAATGATGAGACTACAAGGCCGCTATGCGCGCCTCTATATACGTTGATATTCGGTTTTTAGGTTACAGGATTTGGTAAAAAATAGATTTTTCAATACAATTTTATTAATTATAAATACTAATATGTGTTTTATTCCAATATTTTATGTCAATCTTTAATGCAGAAAATGTTTCATGCAAAAAGATTGATTATTTTTTTATTTTATCCACCTTGGCCCGTATGATTGCCCGATTTCTTTTGAAATTTTTGTTCAAGATTTGCTAGTTATTTTCGTCAGTTCTAGTTATTATTCTCCATCCATCTAGTTATTTCTTTTTCATCAAGAGGCGGTGTATGTGTATATAATGTATCTTGCCTCGAGTTCGCCTCTTTCGCCTCTTGACTTGCCACGAGGTTTATTATTATGTGCATCGATGGTTCTTCGTGTCGGCTTTCTTGCAGAAGGTATCTCGCCGAGCTGAGGGTATTCCTGAGCACCTGGACACCATCTCCGGGAATAATTTCTGATTTTGTTGTGTATCGACGGTTCTTCGTGTCGGCTTTCTTGGAGAAGGTGTCTCGACGACCTGAGGGTATTCCTGAGCACCTGGACACCATCTCCGGGAATAGTTTCTGATTTTTTGTGTATCGACGGTTCTTCGTGACAGCTTCCTTGCTGAAGGTGTCTTGGTAGATGCCACGGAATTAAAAAAGGCCGTCGATAACCTTAAGATAGTTGTTGACAAAATCTTTGCTTAAATTAAAGAACAAATTAAATTTCTTACGAAAGTATAGGAGGCAACCCAGAGAGCCAAATCAATTCTGAAAGAACTCTTTCAGAGTTCTAAAATTCTTAAAGAGCTCTTGTTTTGAACTCTGAATGCACATAT
>JAXIUT010000021.1:15467426-15480718 GCA_035586675.1 Eurytoma californica
TTAAAATAGTTATTTATGCACCAAGGGAGTAAAATAGGCGATTATTCTCGAGGGTGAAGTTTGCTGCCCGAGCTTTATCGAGGGCAGTAATTCACCCGAGGGAATAACCGTCTGTTACTCCCGAGGTACATATAAATTTTTTCACCCTAATCATTTTTTTATGATTTAGATCAAACGATGTGCATTTTTAATATAGGATAAGCCAACTCCATCGAGTGCTCTAATTTTGATCATTCATAATATTGTCACGTCGGGGTGATTAAATAAGGTGGGCCTGGAAGGGATTTACTTCCCCATTTCTTTCCGTTTTTGTATTTTTGTGTGCAGATTGTTAGGATAATTTAAGGTGTTAGAAAATCAGATGGATCGGTTGCAGAAGGCATATCCTATAGAAAGGAGTACCACAATTCTGTACCGGTTTTGGGAAAAAGGGCAAGGCAAGGGGGAATGAAGAAAAGCATGTGAGAAAGAAAAGAATAAAATAATTGAATAAAACAAGAATGTCACTGAACTTACTTTTATTGGTATACAAGAACGAACAACACTCTGGCGCCTATCTCCCCCACTTAGGCCACGCCCCCCGTCTGGAAAAAGTGTTCCCCTCTGCTTACTGGCCATGCCTCGCAGTCATACCGATTCCAACTCGCGTCGAGCAAAGTTGGATAAATCTTATACATTTAATTTCATCCTCTCGTTATTACTCCAAGTTTTACCATATCAGGTGCACATTCTGAACAACGTTTAGAGAACGCAGATCCGAACGAGGTGTAAAAAAAAGGTATGAGAATGAAAAATATAAAGTTAGAATTTATAAAAAAAGTGTTCGAATTCATAACCTGTGCCCAGACGACGTGACCATAGGTCTTGTAGTAAAGGGTCCCGGAATGAGGTCCTATCTAACGCGCACGGGAACTGTAGCTTCTTTGGAGCCGTTCTGAAAGGCTAGAGCACCTTACCTAGCTCAGCGGTAGCTAATTTGTTTAGAATGTGAATCAAGAATGTCAACATCGCCCGTAAATTTCATCCGTAAAAAAAAACCACAACAAAATTGAAATTTTTATACGTACGTTTCTTCGGGCGATTTTGTCATTTTCGGTTCACGTCGACACGAATCAGCTAATCAGTTACCGTTGGGTGTATATACACTCAGTCGTCTTCAATTCTTTTAGAACGCGTTTGAAAATGGCAACATTGTCGGAAAAATCCCATATATAAAAATTTTGATTTTCTTTCGTTTTTATTTTTTACATGCGATTTTTTGAGCTATGTTACCATTTAGGAGGTACATTATACAAGTATTAAATTCGGTGCAGTGTACATGTACGTACACGCGTAAGTGGTTGTAAAGAAATAAACTTGTAGTCAGACAAATTAACTATTCTCTTCTTTCGCTGGATCAATTTGAAGTTTCAGTAATAGATTAATAACGGTAGCGATTGGCAATTTGTTCGACAAAGAAGAGACAGGCGCCTTTGAAATGATTTTGAGGAGGCAATTTCAATTTGAAATCCAATAGAAAGATTTAACCTTGGAGTATTCTTTAAGTCATTCGCAAAAGAATTAAAAACAAAGTAATAATATTTAAGGGGTAGAACATATACCTTGTCCGTCGCAACTGGGAATTCGAAAATTTTTATAATAAAATCCATATATCTTTGACCAACACTAACTACAGATTGCTTTTAGCCATTGTCAATACAGAAGAACATTGCACTTTATTTTGAAACAGCGATCATCAAACATGTGTACAAAGATTTTTTCTGCGATTTTTCTAATCGTCATTGTTGCAGAAGTACATTGTAAAGGACGATTTGTAAGTTCATAAAATAAACATATACAAGTTTATAATGTACAACTGTAAATTTATACTCTTTAAATTTTGATTACAGCCTCCGGAGCAGCTAAAATGTTTGGAAAAGTTCAATATACATGTTCCTGCTGGTAAGTTCAAATTTAATACGGATTTCCATCGCACATAATAATTAACGTAATAATTATATATTCCCTACAGATTACTGCGATCATTTGAATTATGACAATTTATCAGAAGAAGAGAAGAGAATTCTTACCTGTGCTGCGGGATGCGGAGTTAAACGTGAAAGTGAAAAGCTGGGAATAACTATGTACCAGGTGGTCCTAGATACATTAAATAAAGGTAAAATAAAATATGGAGTTGAGAAATTTGATTTCGCTGTTTTTGTCAATTTGTCATTTTTTTAGGTCGATTTGGTGTGTACAATAATGTAGATGTTCTAAAACAAAAGTTGGACACCTGCGTTAATGGTAAGTAATGCATATTTCAAATAAGTAAGACGCACTGAGAATTTTTTCACAATGACGCTGTTGGTTTTTTACGCAAATTTCGGGTTAAAAATTGGTATTCAACGAGACTGGGTAATATTTATATTATCGAATGCAATTTTTACCAATCAGTCCTGCTGTTGACGGTTTCTGCGAATAGTTCTAGAGTACTCCTTTCAACTTTTTCAAGAAATATCCATGATAATTTCTACCGCTGATTTTCTTTTAATTTGTGTGCAGTTGAATGAATCAATTTGAAAAAAGTATACTTTAAAAAATATGAGTAGATAAAACTTGTTTTACCCTAGGCTACCAAAGTAAAATTCAAAAGGAAGTGCAATTTATCTTTAACATACCGGATTTCTCTGTGTGTGTAGATTAATAGTTATTGAGAAATACTAAACAAAATTTCAATTTGAATTAAGCTTTAATTGTTTCAGTGAACGAAGAATGTAAATTCATGCAGTGTGTTGACATATTTAACCCGCCGTGGAAAGAAGTGGTGTATTATAATTTAAAACTGGATCAATAAAAGGTGTAGAAGTGTAACTATACAACAAATTAACAGTCATTTATTCTACATCAGAAGATTGTGGTTCATTGTAATAACGACATTGAGTTCTCTCGTAAGACCTACAATCATCGATTGATGAGGTTTTTTTTAAACAAAAATATTGAATGTAAAAATTTAATTTAAAAAAATAAAAATAATTTTAATTAAGATGAACGAAAATGTCAATCAACGTAAAATTCATGCGACTACAAAATTTCCAACTACAAAAGGTGATGCATCATGTTACATACGCAGAGTCAGCTCTGCCTCTCATTTTCAATCAAGTACTCGGTTATTTCTTTTCTTTCGTCGGTATATTCGAATCAAATTTCAAAGAATTCGTAGAATTGCTAGAGTTGCTAATGCAATTACATACTTGATTTTCAGTTATCATTTAAATAACAAAGAAAATGTCGATACCGTTAAGGCACATAAATCTTTCTAACCCTAGGTTTTGCATTCTATCAAGTGACTAAATTAATGAATTAATTGTTTATTAAATTAAATTCCATAAATATTCACATTCTCAGTGCGCACACTGAAAGAAATGTTTACTAATTTTTACAAAAAGTTTAGTAAATTTTACTAGATCTGGTCACAGACTAACATTTAGAGAGTTTTTGACGTACTGTAACTCTAATTAATAAAATATTACTTAATAGTCTACTAAAAATTACTAAACAGTATGGTCAAATTTTTACAAACTTACAGTCTGTGGCCAAAGTACAATACTGTCTAGTAAAATTTACTGAACTTTTTGCAAAAATTACTAAAACATTTCTCTCAGTGCAGTGACTTTATAGTTAAAAACGCAAGAAAAACTTCTTGATCCAATGAAATCGAAACGATAAAAGAAACTCATTTAAATTTTCTTGCGCAACTATCAACCTCTAATAATCTTGAAAAAACATGCAATGGCGTAATATCGCGGCGTTAAAGCACTAACGAGATGGCAGCGCTCCTTAACGCCCGGCCCCGCGGGCGGCGCTCGAGCCCGCGGTGCATAAAATCCCGACGACTCCGGATCTCCCTCGCGCGCCTCCCGCGCCGTCATGAATAATCAGCGAATTCAATTTGACCGCTTAATATCGCGGCCGGCGCCCCTACGACCTCCGAATAAATCCGAGGCAATTACGCGGCAGCCAAGTATGACTGCACTCATTAGTGTAACAGATGTCGGGGCGGGAGGGGGGGAGGGGGTAGCCCGTGTCTCTGCCCCCGATGATTAAGGACAGATCGGGCTCAATTTACCGCGGCTGCGCGCGAAAACTAATTTTATGCAAATTAAAGCGGCCGCGGTACACGCCGAGCTGCGTTATTTGCAGCCTGCGCGGGCGTCTAGCGAGAATCGACGAGGTACGCTGCGATAAATCAAAACCCACCGGCTTCTTCGAACGAGATGTAGTACTAGTTGGTTATGTCTTTTTTTTCAGGCTTTAAAGTCACTTTGCTCGTTGTTTGAATGTACGAAATTTCTTGGATAATCAATTTGAAAGTGCAGGTCAATTTCATTAATTTTTCTGATTTGGTATTAAATTAGATCGAACTGATCGAATGCGACGTACGTACCCTGATAATGGGTTATCTACTAATTCGATTGCATATATGTGCTCCGGTAAAAATCATATTCCAATTTGTGAGTAAAAACTAGATTGTTTAAAAAAATGGGTTAAAACGATATCTATTTTTAGCCTAGCAGTGAAATTTTTTTCTCATCTATTCCAACCATTTAATGGAATGGGTTGAAATCGTTTATTAACCTATTAATGCCAGAGCTATTATAGAGTAACGCTTGAAAAAAATTTGTTTTAAAACGTATTATTTTATAATCGACTCATAAAAAGAAATTTGATAAAAAATAAGTAGAAAAGTTATTACATCACGTAATGGATTCACTATGTATAGGTCGCAAGATATCATACTCTCCGATAAATCAAATCAGTGACTTCTTCAGACACGATGAGGCACCGGTTTTTCCCGACGTTTTTTTTTTAAGTCTTCAAAGTTTCTTTACTTGCTATCGAGCTTTACGCATGACGTGATTTTTTTTATGTCAAGATTCGCCTGGCCTCTCGAAATTGCCAAGTTTTACTTTTTACGTGCGGGGGAAATTTGTGATCAATTTTTTTTTTTTACACACACGACTCGACGCGATGAAAGTTTTATTTAAAAATCAAGAGGCCGCGACTGGGGAGTTTGGAGTTTTATTAAAGCGCATTTGATTTAATTTACGGTGCTTCAAATTATTTTGCCGACGGCCGAAACTTTGCAGACTTTATGCATCATGAATTTTAGGGCCGAGATGTAAACACAAGCAAATTTGAAGGAAAGGATAAAACTTTACGCGATCCTTAAATGTTTTATGTAATCGTCTAATTAGGCTATTAGGAGTTATTAGCTATAAAAAAAGTTTTTGAAATTACTTGCTTCTCAAAATATGATAGAAAAATTGCGATTTCAGAAGATTCTTCACTGTTATATGATTTTAATGTATGGAATTTTTGTTTATTTTGCTTCTTGTATAATATAAAAAAATTTTAATGTTGTAATAATTATTTCAATTTTGATCTAAAAGCAAAAAGTTAAATAAACATTGTTTATGGAAAGAATTAAATACGCAATAACGAAATGTTTATTTTTAAGTGAAAACTACATAAAAAGCAATATTTTTTTGTTTACTTTAAAATTTGAAAGAAAAAATAATTACATGATACAAAATTAATATTTTTTAATTTTTTATTTGTTTTCCTTTTCCCTTTTTCAGGTGCTCCGCTTTACTTTGCTTTCCATTATTCAATATTAAAATTCGTTTGCATCACACATGATACATTGACTTTTCAGCCGTTTATAAATTAACTTCGGCCAATTAATTAAAGCAGGCATAAAATGAGTTATAAATCAAAAGCAAGAGCAAATAGACGGCAACCCCCGACGAGCGAACACAAAGCGACATCGTCCAAACACAGTCGGCGATCCCTTAAGTGTACTCCGCCGAAGTACGCAAGTAAACGGCCTTAAGACAGCAGGCGGCGCACTTCATTTTTCAGCCAATGAAAGCCCCCCCCAAAGAACAGCCCTCCACCCGTCAACAAGCGACATTCCGTCTCGTCACCCGTGAAACTACCGCCTCCCCTCCGTCGAAATTACAAAGCCGCGCGCCTGTCCCCCGCAAACTCGGAATAATTGACGTCGACAAAGCGCCGCCGGGGCACAAAAAGCTCGCGATCCCCTCGGAAAGTCAGTAGTCGACGGGAGGCCGCGGATTAGCCGCGTCTGCCGCCTCCCCGAGCGGGGAGCCTTTCAACTCTTCGCGCGTTATCTCGCCGCTGCCGGGCCTCCCCCCCTCCCCCCAGTCACGCGCGGCTCGATGATAAGAAGCGCGTGGCGTCTTCAAAAGAGCCGGGGCCGCGATGAATCCGCGATGAATGACGGTTTTATCAGGAGGGGGGACAAAGCACCTAATTAATTAGCGGCCGGAGCCGCGGAGATGCGACGCGACGGCGGCTGCGGGCTGGTGGTACACATGTCCTTGTTTTCTTTTTGTCCGTTTGTAAGCTGGCTCGAGGTGGCCTTGTTTGGCTTGATAAGGCGACGTTGTTGGGGCGTTTTCTTGGAAGACGATTGCACTGGCGGAGACAGTTGAGATTATTTTTCTTTGTCGCGACGGCTTGGGTTTCGAGTGGCGAGTATAATTGATTTGATATGATGTGATGGTATCGTTAACGGGAAGTTGCGCATCGAGTTCTAGTGTAACGATTTGGGAATGTTGAAACAAAATTTCATTAAAATAATCTCTGTGTGAAGATAGTTTCAGTACCAATTTTGGGTTTTTTTCAACATTGAACAGGATCAAACGCTCCTGGAACACTCTTCCACAGAGGTTAATTGACTTTTTAATTTTAATTTTAATTTTAATTGAAGATTTTTATTTTTTTGTTACTTAAATTTATCTATTATTATTGTTTTGTACATTGAATTTATTTTTTGTTACTTTGAAGGGCATTTGCCCGTGTATGTTTATAAATAAATAAATAAATAAATAAAATAATCTTATGTAGAACGTATAATACAAGGTTCTCAGGGTGATGAAGTATTGTATTAGGCCGTTTTTTCTTTGGTCAGTCTAAATATGAATAAGTGATTAAGTGTTTGCTATATTGCAACAAATTTTGTTTACAAATTACTTTGAAGAAAGTTTATATAATATTCAATTTTTAACAGCCATATTACAATCACTGTAAAAAAAAGTGCATTAAATTTAATGTACTGTAATGGAAGCAAAATTTAAGCAGGCAGGTTAAAAAATTTAATTAACTTGTACTATCCTAATTGTGTCAGACATGCCAAGCCTAAGTAAAAGTTTTAAATTTAATGTAAAGCATTAATTTTCAGATACGTATTTAAATTTTGCTTCCATTACATTTACATTAAATTTCATTATTTTTTTTACAGTGATGTTATGAAGGACAATTATTATTAAAAAGTTATTTATTTATTTGGTATTTTACGACTTTTCAAATTATCAATCACTTTAAATAAAATTAATTACAAAACGAAATTATTATTCATTGTATTTTTTTTTTATTAGAATTCTTTGTACTTTAATATTTGAATACAAATATTTTAGTATTTTAAAAAAGAATCAGTTTTTGGTTCTTAAACTATTAAACTATAACTTTGGTTATTAAACTATTAAATATTGTAGGATTTTTAAATTATTAATAATCTCAAATAAAATTAATTGCAAAACTAAATTGGTACATACACAATATGATAAATAAACAAATTGTCGATCTAGTTCAACAAGTGGTCAATTTGAATTTTGGCGCGCAACGGAGCGCAGCTGATGGCCGACCAATCAGCGAATCTCCCGCGCTTCGGCATTCCGGCGGCTCATCCGACAGCATGGTCGACTTCGCTCATGTCACTTGACGACATGTAGTCTATTTATTCTGAAATTTACGTGGAAACAAGGATTGCCGAAGATAAACGAAGAGTACTAATAATTAGTTTTGTGAAACCGATCAGTTCAGTCTTTAAGCAAAGACGGTACGCGAAGATTTAGTGTTTAACCTTCAATTTCGGTTAGTGATTGTGACACTTGTAGGAGTGCTTTGTTATTGTGATGATTTATTCATGTTTTTGCTGTTTTGTTTTGCTGACATGCTGTTGTTGTTGCTTATTATTCTCCTAGAGTATATTTTACGAGCTGATTTTTATAGTTAAACAATTGACAGTCAGAAAAACAATAATAACAAACATTTATTTTGTGTGTGATTTTGTGTAATGTTGTATTGGTGCGAATAATCTTATAAATATTTTTAATCTTTTCCAGCAAAAATTTACAATGGCGGGTCCAGGTATAAATATATCTGAAGCCCTTGCGGCTGAATTGACAGCTACATGCGATGCACTTGGTTATAATGATGGAAGCAAAATGCATTTGGATAAAAATAGCATTGGTAAAGTTATTTTAAATTTAAATATTTTAATTATATTGGTAATATATTTTAAGCTATCTTAATTTTAATTAAATTATTAATAATCATTTTGCAGAGGTCATTAAGGATTTGATTAGGTACCTAAGAAGAGACGATGATACTCACAGTATTCGTCGATTCCTTGGTCGCAGTAAAGTCTTAGAAAGAGATTTACTACAAATATTTATTGAAAATGCAGATAAAGAAGAATTGTGGAATGTCCTTTTAAGGTATAATACATAATATAAGTTTTCTTGTTATTCTTCTTAAGAATAATATTTGAGAAATACATATTGATTTAATCGATATTTGTTTTAGATTATTAATCAATTTAACAAGTCCAGCATTAATGGTTTATAATGAAGAATTACCATCTGAAAAAATTACTAGATGCTATTATCTGGAGATACTTTCGCATCTGCAAGGATATAAATGTGCCATGGCTAATGAAGCACTTTGGTCAATTATTAATGAAAAATTAAAAAGTATTTTAAGCATTGTAAGTTTAAGTTTGATCAATTATTATGCATTTGATACACAAATTATTAAGCAGTATTTAATATTGTAGGATAGTTCAGAAAGAGGAGAAGAAATTGAAATGACATTGGAACGAATTCTTACCTTGATGCGCAATGTCCTTAGAGTACCACCAAGTGATCATGAGAGACGAACAGACAATGATGCAACTGTCCACGATGAGGTAAATCAAAATGAATAAATTACAGCTTGCAAATATGCAATAGATTACAAATATATAATAATTTAAATAATGTACTTTTAGTTATTATTTGCTCTCAATACATCTGGTATCCCGGAACTTCTTGTTTATATTGCCAGTACCAACAAAGAGCAACAGTATCACATGCAGATATTGGAGGTAATATCATGTATCCTGGTAACTAAAATTTTAAAATAATTTAACAAATTTGGTCAATTTCAGATAATTGCATTCATGCTGCAAGGACAAAACCCAGCCAGAATCGCGAAAGTGCAGATGCAACGTAGCGCGGCTGAAAAAGCTGCGGATGAAGCCAAACTATTGTCAATGCGTGAAAAAGAGCAAACGGAGAAAATGGCCAAGATGAAAAAATACGCCGGATCAAGGTAATCCTCGCGCCGGCAAATTTAAGCATCTCCTACTAATTGCATCAAACTCGCACTTAAACCAAACAAACAAACAAATCACCAAGGAAAATCCATTTGAACGGTCGCTCGCGGCGAAGTTCTAAAAAAATAATTAGCGATAATTGCCGGCCGGATCTTCGAGCTCGAAACTCGTTAGTAGCGAGAGAGCAAACAGCGCGACCGCAAACAACTTTTCGCACAAAGGCAACCCGAGACAGAGGGCGGCGTCATTAAAATTTCGACGCGCCGAGTGAGAAGAAAAAAAAAAAAGCGCGAGGTAAAAAGGGCCGCCGGGCGTCTTCGCGCGTAACGAGCCGCGCCCTCCGCCCCCCCCCCCCTCCCCCGGAACAGGAGTAATTTTCGCGGCGGGGCCGCGCTGTAAACACCGGCTTTTTCCGCTTGCCGGGCGAGTATGACCCAGTTCTTAGGGAGGAAAAGGGCTCGGCTTCTCAATGGACGCTTTCATCCACTCGCACGGAGGAAGTCGGTCGAGCAATTTTTTCCTTTGTTTATTTTCCCTCCTCGACGAGCGGAGAAACACCCATCGAGTGCGAGTTTCGAGCGTTAATGGGAGGGCCGACGCTATTTTCCTTTTTTTTTTGTACCGGCGTTTCGCGTTTTGCGCGCGACGAGTTGAAAGGCCAACCTGCGTTTTAATCACGGCCGCGATGTCTGCCCCGTTGTGTTCGTTATTGTCGAGAGTCGCACTCGGGAGTCACGGACACTTCGCGCCTGCCCTTTCGTACGTCCGCGCTTTTTTCTCTCCTTTGTGCGGGGATTTTTATTCGAGGGGTAGTTTTGTCGTCGCGCACGTTTTACACGTTTCACGGCTAATTTTATGAAAAATTTATTTTCCGTGAAAAGAAACGACGCGATTGCGGTCCGCGCTGCGCGATGTCCATTAGTTTTTTTACGTTAAAAAAAAGGGGTAATGCCCGACAATGGCCCGCATTTTTGTTAAAACGAATTTCTACGTTTATTTTGACGCAGTCGCGTCAAAAATTTCCGCGCTTACCGGCAAATTGCGAAATTAAAATTTTAGAGCGCTTTTAATGGTTCGCCAGATTATTCTTTTTTTTATTGTTGCACGCCGTTGGGCTAAAAACTCCCTTTTGTTTTAAATACACCTGATTCTAATGCCTCTCGTTGCGTTCCCGACTCCATTGTCGTTTGTTCACTGCGCGAAACCGTTACAATTTAATCGCAGTAATTTTATTGCAACTTGTTCTCGCCCTGTCCGCGCTGCTCTCAATGCGAGCTTAATTGTGCGATAAAAAGTGACGTTTAAATTGTGATCTTTTTAAAGTGACGAATAATTGTATGCGTTTCAGGCATTCGAGATTCGGAGGCACTTTCGTCGTGCAAAATATGAAAGCGATTGGAGATAATGAAATGATCTGTCACAAACCTTATCAGAAAATTGAAGATTTGGATTTTAGTGTTACAAAGGTAAGAATTAAGATTTAGTTTGAAATTTTTTTTTTTAAAAAGTAAAAAGTATAAATGTATTTCGCGCTAAAATCGAATGTGATAAATTATTTATATTAAAAAAGAATCTGGACTGTTTAATATACCTACATAACTGAAATTTAAATGCTGAATCATTTATGCAAAATGTGCATAATTCCCTCGAATGTAGAATAAAAAAATAGTAAATTTTACAAACGAAAAATATTTTAAAAATATAATTTTAGTGTAATAAATATTTTTAAAATTACTTTCACATACGGAAACGGATAGAAATATAAAGTTTCTACACTTCATGTGCAAATTTCTTAAATAAGGAATGTGCTTTTAAGTTATTAAAAAAAAGACTTTAGGCTCATATTAATCTGAAAAAGTTCACAACAAATCTGCATGTATAAATTCATTAAACTGACATTTATCACGTAAACATCACAAACGTTCGTTAAAAGTTTTTTAGCAATTACACTCCAATCACTGATAAATCTTTCTTCCAAAGTTACACATTAGCAATAGCAGAATTTCCGTGAAAGCCGTGAAACTCGAAGAAGCAACCTGCAGCGAGTTCTGGAAATCATAAGCGAGCGCAATTACTCGCACACCTCGCGGAGGGAAAGAAAAGCCCTGGGCAAGAAGGGCTCGCGGCCCCTCGGCCGCCCGAAAACTGCTTAAAAGCTCGTCGTCGGCTCTCGGGCTGTTTAAAGGAAAAATTCAATTAGCCGTCGGCTGCCACCGCGCGAATACGCGCGGCTGTTAATTAGGGCTATCTCGGCGTAATTAGCGCGAGTCGTACCTATCGCCTCCCCCACTTCCCTCCCCGCCTAACTGGGTCAAACACGTTCGGCTCGCTCCTTCGCCCCTTTCTTTCTTTTTTTTTTTTAGGCGCGTTACCCAAGTTTCGCCACGGCCGGCTGGATATTAGCGTTCGATTCGACACACCTCGGCTTTTTTCGGCAGGCCTCCCTCGGGGCTTTCGTTAACAAGCTTTTCGTCGAATATTCGGAGGGTCGCGTGTAATTGGAATTTTCGAGATTGAGCTTCTTCGACCCTTTTGCCGGATTCTTTTCTCTTATGCGTCGCTTAACTTCCATCGGATTTCTTAGAAAGTGTTATGGTCTCTTTCAATGCGTTAATTTCGCGCTTTTCTGAAACGGCGCGGCGAAAAATAAAGTTCCGTTAAAAAGTTCGAGTTCGTCCTCGGGACGAGCAATTAAATTCTTAATCGGCGTTTGAAATGTTGTGGAAATTCTTAACTTCCAGTTATTGAAGTGTTTCGGAATCTTTTTATTAGTGTAGGCATTTGGAACGTTTTTCAAAACCAGTTCGTTCATAATTTTGTCGGAAAGTTTAAGTTTTTGCAAAAGTGGAGCGCGCTCCGACCATTTTTCATTAGTATCCTTAATTAACGAGAAATTTTATCAACATTTCATACTTGCACGAACGAGAATTTCGCATTTATCCTGGTTAAGCGTTTATTAACTTTTAATAATTTAAAAAATACTTTATTCGTCATTAATCCTTAATTTATTCATTTGAATTTTCTTAGAGTTATTATACTTTCATTATTTTTTAAATGAAATAGTTATGCTGCTAGTTTAATATCACATACATTTATTAAAAAATTAAAGTAAAAATATTTTCTGGATGAAATTACACTCCATTAGCTTAAGTTTTTAAATTGAACTTGATTCGGGAAAAAAATTAAGTATTGTTCGTGAATTAATGATAAATACCACTTTTATCGTTGAAATTTGATACTTTATAAGAAAAGTCTCCTTTATTTAATGCCTATATAAAATAAATGTTTATCGATTAAAATTTGTAATTACTACTTCTTATTATCTCACCGGGTTATTATAATTTCATTAATTGTATCACAAATTTTTTTCCAACAAAAGGAAAAAATTTATTACAGATATCTAATTACTTTTAATTAACAAAAAAATATCTGATATTATTCAAAATAAAAGATAATTATAAATTTTGCCACAAAGACAAAATGTAACGTATTATATGTCAATATATTAATTACCTTCAATAAGGAAGTTGCAAGACATCGATTTCAATTATAATTTTTATTTTAATAAAAAGTGTCAACCTAATAATATTGTCAAAACATTTTTTTAAGGATTATTTAATTTATTATAAAATAAAGTTTTTGTATGATTTCATTACTGCAGAAGTCATATCACTTGATATGCCTTTGAAATAACGTATCACACCAACTTTATTCTTTTATAATAAATTAAATACTGCTGAAAAAAATGTTTTGACAATTATTTTCTTTTTTTTTGTCCATACATTTTAATAAATTAAAATTGGAACCCATAAAACTTTCCAATTTTACAATTTAACAACAAAAAAAAATG
>JAXIUT010000021.1:15493000-15506491 GCA_035586675.1 Eurytoma californica
GTGTCACTCTGTGTGTTTGTGCATATGTACGCAAGGCTATGTGTGTGTGAGTGTATAGTCGTTGTTTTGACTTGCTCGGTCGGTCCCATACTCCCTTAAAAATTAAAGAAGCATGGAAAATTTTACTTTGCTTTACGTAGGAGTTTTGAAATTAGTAGTTTTCGATACATTCAGAGAAATTTTGCTTAGAAATTACGTGAAGTTCGCTTCAAAATTTACGCCAAACCGTAATTGCGGTGATGGTTTGCAACGCTGGTAATTTTTAGAGGCAATACATTGAAATTTTCATCTGAATCTTGGACAATGTAAAAAGAGAGCTTTTCACGTAATAAATTCGGAGCTTTTGCTGTAATAATTGCGGAGCTTTCTACGGAGTAAAAATTTCGAGTATGCAAATCGTTTTACAATTACGTTGTGTCACGTAATTTTTACGGTGAACTTTACTGTATTTTTTTTTTTCAAGAAAATTATCCTAGTGTACTGATATATAAACAAAAGAAGTGATTGCCACGTGCATATCGGACAGTATATGCTTCAATACGAGTATACAAAAGCTGATTTTCAAAAGGTTAGCGCGTTGAAGGAGACGAATTGTAGAAGCATGTTCTTTTAAAAAATGAAACTCGTTTTGTTAAAAAATAGAAATTGAAACTCATATAATTAAATAAGCCTTTCACTAATATTTAAAAGTGCTTATTTTATACGTACCTATAAGTGTTTAAAAGTTTCAATTGCATTAAGCTGCAATTAAATATAAAAGATCGATAATAAATTAAAATTAAATTTAAAATAAAAAATGTATGCTTTAGGACAGAAATAGCGATATACAAAAGCCAATTAACCGCTGAAAGCATGAAATCTAATTTAATATTTACGCCTTCCTTGTTACATTATTAACTTTGTTTAAAATTTGAATCTAATTAGACTAACGATGCGCAAATCGATCACAATTTAAAGCATCTTGAATAAATTAATAACTTTAGTTTCAAGCCAATTACAAGACAGTCAATTACGACGTCGGCTCTCTCGTTGACGCGGCAAAACTCGAGTGCAATTTTTTTCCACACCGAAGTGTACACAGCAAGCTCCCGCCGTCGAAGTCCTTTTAAAAAAAGTACGGCTTATTGACAATTCAGCGCGGCGGTACGACTGCAGCATTCCAAAATTCACGGAAGAACTCTCCTCCGCTCCTCTTGCAGCACCGAATTTGCAGTTCGCGGCGCGCTACTCTCCTCAAGTCCACCGTACCCTGGGGGACGACGTCGCTCGCGCTCATTACCGTCAATATTTGCGAGAAAAAGTCCGTCGGCCCGGCGAGCGACGTTTTAATTACGAAATTGATTTTTCCGGGCCGGTCCCCTCCCCCCCCTTTTTTTCCACCCTCGGCTCTCCGCCTTCGCGGTATTACGCGCGGCTCTTCGTCCGCTCCATAAACACGACGGCGACTTGGCCGCTTTTTGTTTACTCAAATATTTGAGCAGCCCGAGAAACCGATGAAAGCTCGTCCGATAATTTTCCGCCGCGGCGCCGTGGAGTGGGAAAACGAGCCTCTCGAGCTGCAGGTATATTCCTTATCAAATTACAATTTACACAGGGAAAGTAGAACGAGAGAGAGGGGGGAGGGGGTAATTTCATAAGCGAAAAGTCGACGAGCTCGCGCCTAATTTGCCTTGGCTTTTCTCTCCAAACGTTCGCGCGACGTCGGGGAAACGTGCGTGGAATGTAGAAGCGCTGCGAGTCGACCCGGAGCTCGGCCGTGTTTAACGCTGCACCGCGAGCAGCTGACAGCTTCGGGATCGGTATATTTTCTTAGTTTGCATGGGCTCGAGTGATACGCTAAATTAAATTAAAGATCCGGAGTGCCCAGATTATTTATGGAAAATTCTATTTGTGACTGTTTTTAAAGGTGATAAATTTCCAAATTTGAATATCTTATCTTTTTGCGATTCGTACTTCGCGCAGATTTTCATTTATATTATACATGAAATATTTAGTAATAAAGTTCTTCGAATTTCGTTAAAAATTTGAAAATTCGGATCTAACGAAATCGAACCATGATTGAATTACTAAGCCATCAGTTTTTCTATACACGTGGTAGCCCAGGTAACGAAAAATGTAATTATCTATCTTATTAAATTTATTTTAATATAATTAACTGTTTAAAAAAGTAATCTTTCATTATTCACTACTTATTCTTAAAAAGATTGACTAATAAAATATTTGCAAATAGTTGAGATTTTTTAAAAGCAGGATTTATGTAAAATCAATGAATTTATAAAAAAAATTATATAATTAAGTTAATTTAATAGAAATTTATTATGCAAAATGTGCAGTTATTCAACGCCGCATTATAAACTTGTAAAAGGTAATATGAAAATATGATATTAAAGTAGCAGCTACGGATGTTTGTAATGTAATGTGCGCAGCAGATTGCACAACAGAAAATCGAATTTTCTTGGAAAGTAAATTTAAAATGAAATTCGATATGAATATGATGCGCCACTTTGTTTGAAAATGCAGTATAACGAACTTGCAAATGAATGCGTTTTCTGCGAAATATAAACATTTCATATTATATTCCATTCATTTCAGAATTTAATTAAAAATGTTAAACTACTGTTTTGATTTAAATAGGTTCAGTACATCGGTGGTAAATACTAACTATGGCAAATACATGTAATAAATATATAAATCTATAAATATACTTAATAAATTTTTTATTATACAATATAAATACCGTAAAGTGATGTAATGATACCATAATATAATATAATAAACAATTCTTTTTTGCAGTTATTTTACCTTGTCTTCAATACGCGTGATAGAAAAATATTCGATTTCAAAAATTTCCACTCGGTTGGATCTAAAACCTCAGTTCGCTGTAAACTCTGCAATAAAAATGACCATGCCAATTTTTTTATATATAATTCACTGCAGATAGAATTGGCAAATATTTTCAAAACTTTTAACAAAACATTCAATATCTTTCCCAAAAGTTTTGGTATAAAAGCTTCGCAATATTTCAACAAATAAAATATTGTTACGAAATTTACACCTGTTTATTCCAATATTTTTATACTTGTGCAATGATGTAAAAAGAAAAATATTTAAAGAAATTGAAGTTGTATATTTAAAATCTTTTCTTGCAGTTTTTTTTTAAATAAAATATGTAGAATAGAAAAAATAGAAAAAAGGAAAATGTCGGTGGGTTCAGCACGAAATTGAGCTTTCAAATTGAAACCATGAAAGTTTTATTATCAAATAGAAGTTAGGAAAATATGTAAATTAGAGTAAAAACAGTATCCCTTTATCCGAAGAGAAAGTTAAAATAAAACTTGATTGAATATTGATGGCTTGTTATACTCGTCTGTTTCTACTTTTGTATATCAATCACAGAGCGTATAAAATAACTTTGTTTCGGATATTTAGTTCTACTAAGAAAATTATTTCCATAAAATAAGATTATACATAAATTCATCTGAATTTATAGTTAACCATGTAATCAACAAATTAAGATTCCGTCAATTACGATGACTCAAAATTTTTTCTATATATAAATTATTAAATTGAGATATTTTTTTATTAAAATTTTACCATTCAAATTTAATACAATTATAAACTTAAAATAAAGTGGACGATTAAATGGTTAAATTGAAAACTAATCTCTTATTTTTAGAAATAAATAATTCACTTAATTTCATTGTAATGCAGTAATCTCGTGAAACTGGATTTTTGCTTTTAATGCTCGCAAAATAACTTACCTCAATAAAAGCCGACGATATGTCCCGCTTGTCCTCGTGCTTAACAGAACAATTAGCCCGTCGCCAGTATCGCAAGTCATTCTCCCGCGTAAATCACAGGGAGGGCGCGCGTCCGAAAGCTCGGTGTCGCCCGCTCGTAAAAAAAGCGCGAAACTTATAAACAGCTCGCGGCCGTCGTCGCCGCGCAATTGGTGCCCGCCGGGCGAAGATTCGCCCCTTTTAGTAATAACCGGCTCCGCATAGATCACCGGGCGAATTTAATTAAACGCCGCGCCGGGGCGCGGTATTCATTTTCGCGCTGCCGCCGACGTAAGGTCGGACGCCGCGCCCGTCATAATTTATGCGCGCCGCGAGGCGCACTCTTTCGCTGCCAAAACGCCCCGTGAACAGCCGACGCGGCGACCTTTCCGCTATCGACGCGGTGCTCTCTGGATTTTCCCGATTAATCTTGGCACTGCGGTGCCAGTGATCTTGGACGTCGTAATTTGAGGTCTGCGCTCTGCCAATTCATTGGGCTGTACATTGAAGAGTGGCCGCGCAGTTTAATTAATTAATGCCTTCTTCTTGATGATTTGTAAGGGTACACTGTGATAAATTTTCCGTAACTATTACAGTGAAGCTCATCGTAAAAGTTACATGGAGAAAAAAGCTCTACTAAAAATTGCAATAGTCAGTTGTAATGTTCTCGCAGACTGACATTGTACGAAAAATTTCAATAGTTTCGTGTAAAATTTAGTATAGTTTCTTTCAAAATTTTCTGCAAATCTAACAAATTTTATTATTGGTTTAGTAAATTTTATAAGAAAATATTGCAGTTTCCGTATAATGTTAGTCTGTGAGAACATTACAACTGACTATTGTAATTTTTAATAGAGCTTTTTTCTCCGCGAAGGTGAAAAAACGTAATCGCGGGACGGTTTGCATTACTGGAAATTTTTACGGGAAAATCACTCAACTATAATTTTTATTTGAAACTTGAACGGTTGGTTAAGTTTTGTAGCTTTTACAGAAAAACTCCGTAAAAATTACGAAGATTGCTGTAAAAATGACGGAGCTTTTCCAGTAATAATTTCGGAGCTTTTCGTGAACCTGCAACATCCCGATAAAAATTACAGTGATTTTCCCGTAAAAATTTCCAGTAATTCAAACCGTCTCACGATTACGTTTTTCTACGTAATTTTGACGGTGAACTTTATCCTAATTTTTACGGGAAATTTCTCTCAGTGTATAAATGGTCATGATTGATTTAAACAAAATAAGCAATAACTTGGTTTGTAATTCATTTAAAGAATTACTGTAGTTAATAGTACATCCTAATTGTTTTGTATAGTGTATTTATATTACAGCAAAAATTTTCGGTATAAATAGCAATAAGGAAACTGCATATTTAATAATTCTTTTTTAAAAATAAGTTAAAACTATTTAAAATTTGTGTTTCTAAACTTTCATGATGTTCCATCATAGTTTTTTACATCATTTTTTTTCTTAAAACTAACTTCCATATTAAAGAAAAATACTCCAGAATAATTAATAAACAATTGAATGCTATTGTTTAGAGCTTATTCGAATAATTAATTTACGAGAAAAATAATGGATAAAAATAAAGAGTAAAAATTCAGAGAAAATAACTAAATCTGTTAAATTAAGGAGAATAATCAACGTTTAATCCGGCATTTAATCGGAAGACTTGTACCTGTTAAATTTTTCATACACACATTATCTGTTTAGGAATAATTTTACATATATATGTGTATCATTAATTTAAATAAACTACATACGCAATTTATGTAACTGTACAATTTATGTAACATTCACAATTTACCTGACATCCGCAGTGTATCCACACAAAACGCAACATTTTGAATTGACCGTCCCAAACTAAAGCAGCGAAGGCTGCAGCCCTAAAATTCATTCAATCCTTTTCACAGTCTTTCGGCGTAACCACTCTCTCGGCGTCGAAAAGGGAATTACCCCCCCGCGTCCTTCCTTCACACATCAAAAGAAACGGGAAGACGGTAAAGGCGGGCTGCGCGACGCTAGTGAAATTTCGCGAAACTCGAATAAAAAGCTCTCGGCCGGGGGGGAAGGATGTGCGCACAAAGCGCCGCGAGTAACTCTCATTGTCCTCGCGCAAAGTCAGCCGGCATACCCATTGTCGGCCGGCACGCCGCGCCAGTGCATATATACAAAATCCGCGAGTCGAGATTCCAGTCCGCTCGCCTCGTTAAAAGGGCGCGCGGCGTAATTCGCCGTGATGGGAGGCCGCCGGGTGGGGTAGAAAAAATACCAAGGAACGCAGGAGGACTTGTAACACTTGAAGTAGAAACGAGCGTCATTAGTCGGACACTCGGAGCTTTTGAGCGTCGGAGACACGAGAGGGCGGGTCTCGCGCGCTAAACTTTGCCGCGGGGATACGACCTCCACTAGGCGGCGTTCGCTTTGCTCCGAGGCGCTTTTTCTTTATGTTTCGAGGAGAGCCGGCGCGGGACGCGTTAACTTGGCGAGCGCGATGAGGTTTCGTTTGTGCCGGGGGACGCTCCGGGCGGAATGAAGTGCACGTTTCTTGGGTGTGTATGGAAAGTTGATTTTTTTTTAATTGATTCGGAAATTTTTTAATTGAAAGTCAATGTCAATAATGTTTTAATAGATAGGTTTTTAATTAAACTTTCTGGATACTTTTTAACGGTAATATCAATTTGCTATTTGCTAAAAGTATAGTGATTAAGCAACCTGCTTTCACTTATACATTTATACTTTCGTTATACACTGAGAAAAAGGATTAGAAAAAATTACTATTTTTCTATTAAGGGGCTATGGGACCTATAGCCTTTTTCTTCACTTTTTAACCTGCGAAACAAAAGTATTGAATTAAAAATTATATTTATATTGTATATTCATAGTACATAATATTTTTTATTCATTTTTATCCAGCTGGAGTCATAATTCCATCTGAAACCTGAGATATCAGTTGTCGAATATTTTTTCCTTTCACGCCAACTGCAGACCACAATTTTTATTCAATTTAAATGAGGTTTGGCTTAAAATGATGTTTATTAATGTCATTATTAATGTCAGAATAAAATTAGAATTATAATTATATGAGTATAAAAGATTGAATTTCTTTAATTAGTATGAATATAACATGAAAAAGAATTGCGTAATAATATTGAAATAATAATCTGGCTTCACTGTTAACCTCAGCCTTTACAGTTTATCAATTGCCGTAATTAACCGCAGCGAGTTAAAAAAGAAAAATCTCATTATTAGAGTGGAATAATTGGCC
Organism: Eurytoma californica; assembly: GCA_035586675.1. Lineage (NCBI taxonomy): Eukaryota > Metazoa > Arthropoda > Insecta > Hymenoptera > Eurytomidae > Eurytoma > Eurytoma californica. The sequence goes on from JAXIUT010000021.1 coordinate 15,500,045, forward strand.
CCGGTTAACAAGACGTCGAGTGCGATTGACATAATTTAACCACCGCGTTATTTATACCCTTTAACCCTCGGCGTCCCTGTCCTCGCATTGATTTTAGACCATCGCATAATAACGTTTGGTCGGCCGTGACTATGCCGTTTTTATCTCTCCCGGCGCTCGTTCAAGAATCGCGCATGAAAAAAAAAACGTAGCGAGGCTCGCGTCATTTCAAAACGTTCATCGCCTCGTGAAAAATTCGCGTTTCGCTCGCCGATGAAAAACCGCGTTAGCTTTCATTTAAGCTGCCCAGTGACCCAGCGTTTTTCGCCTGCTTTTTTCCATGCCGCCTTTATTTCTCCACAAAGGAATCGAATGGGCCAGATTTCATTACCAAAATCCCCACTGACCGAGTTTTTCGACGTTCGCCGCAATTCTTTCTGTTCCTTTTTTTGCGTTTTTTTTTTCGCGTAGCGATGTGTGTAGCCACCCGCGGCGTAAGCGTGTGGTAATGTTTTTTTTTGGGCTGCGCTCGACTCGAAGGCAAGCGGGTGGAATGATCGATGGAATTTTGCGAGCGAGGGATAAACAAAGCGAAACGGCAACAATTTGTCGAGCGAACGTTATGCGCCGGTGAAATTTTTATTATCCCTTCGTTCGAACCCCTTTGACATTTCCAACTTTGATTCGGTCGTCAGCAGAAGTTCTGAGTGTCATTCTTCAATTTTATTGCTTATGTCATTTTGATATACGAACTCGGAAAGTTCCATCGAGTTCTCCTTTGATTTAATTGCTTTATTATACTATATTACAATACAACTTTATTCGGAATAAATTAAAGCGACTTGTTATCTTCCATTTTGTTCTTTTTTTTCTACAGCGAGATATAAATTTCTGTTTTCAAATTCATGAATGAAGATCTTTATTTAAAAGGCATGAAATGAATTTTTAAGTGTATGTACGTTTGTTATGTACTTTTTGTTATGGAAATTAAAAGTACGTGTTTCTGAATTTTTTAAGTGTATGCAATTTTCATTTACATTATAACATTATGCACGTTACCTCAAGTAGAGCTTGTCATTATGAAAATCAAGTTTGAAAGCGAACATAATTTATTGTTTTCATCATAAACTTTGCGCACAGTTTATAAAAAATAAATACAATTACACCGGAATCTTTTAAGAAATTCAGCGTAGGTCAGCTTTAAGCCTCAGTTTACAACACCACGTGCGGGCTGTAGTGACAAAGCCAACTTAGTAATGCGATCAAAGCTAAAAGGAGAAGAAAGGAAAAAAAAACCCTCAAAAATTAACCCTATCTCTCGAGAGCACGCGAGCCCTCGAAAAGGTCCGACCCGCCGCTTTTTCCTTTCAGCGCGCCCTCCGCAAAAAAACCACCGCCAAACAACGCGGAGTCTCGCGTTGCCCCGATGAAAAGCCCCGCTGGAGTGTCATCCCTCTTTCGGCGTACTGACAAAAAAAAAGCGAGAAAAAAAAAAATGGGAAAGAAAACGGCACGCGCTAGGGCTTCCGGAGTGCGCTCGCTCCCTTTCTCGCGCGCTCGCGCGTTATTAAGCACGGGGGTGGGTGGAGGGACGAGGGCGAGGCCGGCGCTCGTTAATAAAGTTATGATTGAAGTCTAAATCCTATGAAATCGCGCCAGTTTAGCGGCCCTCCCCAAGTTTTCTCCGCCGAGCCCACGTCGCCGTCGAGTAGTTGAACTCCGAGGGCCGGGCGATGCTATCGATCCCCTCCCCGGTATGTGTGTGTATGTGCGTGTATGTGTGTGTGAAGGAAGAGCGGGAGCGAGGCGTACAAGACCGACATTGTAATTACGGTGCATTAAGGCGAAAATTAGAAATCTATTCGCGCGCCGCGCATCCCGGCGAGCCGAGCTTCCCCGGGGCTTCTTCGCCGCCGCGCGCCGGCGGATCGATTTAGCAGTGGGCTCTCGCGATTCTTTCGCGAGGAATATTTTCGTGCGCTCGACCGATCCCGATTTAGCTGTACAAAAGGAGTATGGCTTTGTGTTCTAATTTTAGTGATTTCAATATGCTGGCTGTCGCTGATTTTCCGAAGTTTCTATTTTACACTTCATTACACGGTGTAATGTACAACTTCATTGTTACTGGATAATTGTGTACAAAATTAAGTAATTAATATGTAACAAAAAAGGATTTAATGCATTAGCTGATTTTGATCGAATGATTGTGTGATTTCTTCGAGAAGTAGAAGATTATGAGTTTGGTCAGGCAACTGTCGTTGTAAGATACAGGAATAATTTATCTAATTGATCCAAATTAAATTTGAAAAATTTTGATGAGATACTTTCCTTTTAAGTTAATTTCTCTTCTAAAAAAATGAAGAGATCAATTTTAAAGATAGCACTAAGTAGAAAAAGTAGGATTTGATCAGACATTTAATTTTAAAAATTTGAAAAATAAATTTTTCATATTTCTCTGAATATGCACGGATAAATGTTTATATAAATGATCAAATTTGCATATGCATTCGCTATATTCTTGTCATATCAGTTAGTATTCTCGTGAATATTTTTTGAGCTTAACCCGAAAAGGAAGATGCCAACGAAAATATCTGTAGGAAACTTATAAAATGTGTAAAAACGTAAAGGATTCATAGTCATTAGGAAATTTACATTTATATTTATTTCCGTATTAAAATGGAAATATTAAAAAATATATTTGTTTCAATTACCACTGTTGAATTCAATGTCGCATGAAATCTCGATTTTTCTACTTGTTTTTGCAAATCTCAACTTTCCCTAAATTTTGTCTACTTAATAATAACATATTTAATCTCATTATTAGTTTCGTAAAAAATAAATAATATGAATTTTATGAAACTGCACACATTACACGTTAAAATTAAATTTCAAGATTATTCGATTTTTCAGAATCGATATTTTGAACGAAGTTTGCATCGACAGGAAAAAATAGACAAGGCTTTTGTCGTAAAATTGAATTCCCAGCATTTTCGCTTTGAATCTGCATAAATCTGTTTTCTCCATCGAAGATACATTTAAAATGCCGACGGACTATTTTTAAAAAAAAATGCTCTCTCTCAAAGTTTACAGAATAGAGCAACGGGGGACCATGAAACATTGAAAGGAAAATCATATTTTTCAATTCTCAACCATCCTCCCGCCTTCCGCGCAACCAGAAAACGACTCCATCCGAGAAAATCTATTACGACTTGGCTTTTTCAGCGCAGGTGTGTAAAGTCGTCGATGAAGTTTCGCTCCGGCGACGACCTAATGAAAATAAAAGGCGGGCGCGCCGGCGCGAAAAATACAGCCGATAAAAGTTTTCCAAGTCACTTTCGCGTCCGACGGCGGCCGCCGGGACAAAAAGCCGGCGCCTTGCTTACAACAAAAAAAAAAGAGTGAGCGAGAGAGAGAGAGAGAGAGAGAGAAAAAGAAAAAAAAAATCCCGTCAGGGGCCAAGTTTGCGCCAGCAGAGCCCCGTCGCGCCGAGTCAAGGCCAGCGTCAGGTCGCCTTATTACCTCCGCTGAAATAACAAGGAGTTCGCGCGGCCCGCTTAGAAATTGAATAACAGACCTCCACCCCCTACGGGTCTGAATAATACAGATATGTAAATGTCGCGCGGAGCGAAGGTGCAGGTGGCGAGGGAGGGGTGGGAAGTAGTCGCCTGGCGCAGACGGCATCCTTCATATTGCATCAGCTTCGAAAACGCCGTTTTCCGCCCCTTGTTACCCAGACGCGCGGATTCGCCGGTGCCTCGTCTTGCGAGAAACGCGAGCCCCCCCCCTACCACCCGCGACACACGACGCCTCGACGTACGCGACGTTCGTTATTACGAGGCGAGACGTTTGCCGCTGCAATTTTCGCCGGGCTCCTTTTTTGCTCGGCGGCGCCGTTTCCTTGGATTTGAATGGTGTAGGTGTTACGCCGAGACGGGCTTCTCCTGTGATTTTCGCGGCCGTTTTTTTTTATCGCGGTGCCTTAATATATATTGTAAATTTATTGCGACGTATTTTTTTATAACTAAATTTTTATTACATTTCGTTTTATTTTTGTAAATTAACGGAATTTACTCACTTCTCAGAATATTGTAAGACTAAGTTATCCCAAACCGATGCATTTACAATTAATAATACTTCAATAATTTCTCAATAAATTTTAAGTGCCTGATAATCTTTAAAATCGCTATCAACAATATTAAGAATACTCCAATTTCTTCTTAATCTATGAGTCGCAAAATAAAATGTGTAGTTATTACTTAAGAGGAAACATTAAATATACTATCTAACTGTTTAGTGGATCCAAGAATGTTAAACGTCTGCACCACATTTAAACATTTTTATGTCAATTTTTAAATCTTAGTTAATGGTATTAGTTAATTTGTTTAAAATTTATTTATAGGAATATATCGAATATATTCCGCTTAAATATATAACCGGAAATGGAAGATGAGACTTGCATATTATTGCTTATAAAAGCCACTTCATTTTACCTATTAAATGCAATAAAATGGAGAGACATTTTCAAACGTGAGTTTAAGTCGGGAAATAACTCGAAAGAGTTCAGAATTTATTAGACCACTTTAAAGATATCCTACTTCAATGTCAAGTAAAAAAATTGATCTTCCTCCGGATCCGCCTTGATACAGCGATTGTGAAAATTTGATATATCGCAGAAATGCAAACATATTTTTTAAAAACATTTCATTTATCAACTGTACCGTGAAAGCTGCTCATAAATTATAATATTTTTAAAGTCGACTGTATATAAGCTTGTACAAGCTTTTTGAACTGAAATTTTAAACCAGGGACAAAATTCTTATAAAAGCATTGCACACCGCATTTATAACTTAATGTAGACTTTATTCCTTTTCATACTTGCAATTTGAAAAAAAGCTGGTCAGTTTTATTTATTATTTTTTTTATTAAAGCATAGCTGTAAAACCTTCGTGATTATACATTTATTTGCAAACGAATAGCAATCGGTGTTTATTCACTTTATTACTGCTCCGCGAAACAACGCAATGATTATAAAAATCCTTGTTATCCGATGAAATTAAAAAAGAAAGTAAAAAAAAACGTTATCCCCTGAACAAAAGTAATCGAGTCAGCCTCAAACGAAATTTTAAATATCCAATTCACCATAACAAAGCTCTGTCTGCGTCAAGCCGAGGATGTCGACAAAAAATGGGATCGTTAACTCGATTGTAATATACGAACAATAAAACGCTACTTACCGCAGGCGATTAAATAAAGTGCGACCTTTAGAAAAAAAAGGGAGAAGCAGCGCAGAAGAGGGAGGGAGCTTGCGGGCTAGACGACGGTCGGGGGTAGGGAGCGGCAAAAAAAAGAGGTGCCGGAGGGCGAGAGAGCCCGCCGCGTCGGGTTTGATAACCAATTACCATTTTACACGGGGCCGCGCTGTACGCATACATAAAGGTGCGCTCGCGCGGGGTTGACGCGCTGCACATTTTATCGTATCAGTCTACTGCTTTTTATGCAAATTGCGGAGGGTGGGGTCGGCAGGGGTGGAGGGCGAGTCGGTTAACTGTAAAATTCGGCGGGAAACGCGATTACGTTAACCGCTCGCGCCGCCTCGGCTCCTCTGTATTCGGCGCTTTCTATTTCCGCAATCTCCGGGGCCAATAAGATCAAGGCTCCCTACTCCGGCGCGGCCGCTGCGCTCTTGATTGAATTCTCAGACGTCTGAGCAGAATTACATTTATTCTTATCTCCGTCTCTTTCGCTCCTCCTGTTGGGCGATCCGGCGCGATGAAGCCGCCGAGATTGCGCGAATTATGTTAACGATAGGCTGCGCGGCGATTGTAAAGGGCTGCCTGAGTCGCTTGATTTTCGGGCAAAGTAAGCGGGGAGTGGTCTGATTGCTTTTTACCGGTTATTTTGTCAAGCATGAAGCTATTTTCTCTTACGTTAGTGAACACCTTATTTACTTTATCAATTCTATAAAATACTGTCACATCCAGAGAATGGTTTGGTAAATTACTATACAAGATTGTAAAAATTAAAAACGTAATTTTTACAATATAGTTGTGGAAAATTTTTACCAAATAGTTCAGTTACTAAAAAACTTTGTTAGTAACTGAACTGTTTAGTTATTAAAAAACTAAATAAATAGTAATTTTTTCAAAAAAAAAGGGAAACAAAAGTAATTTTTATCGCATATTCTCTCCATGTGTATATAATGGGATATATTAAATAGACGTATGTGTGACAGACATACGTATAGTAGGTATACGTTAACGAGATTAACATATTTTATTCTTTGAAATTATTTAAAACAAAAAAACAAAATCTGCACGGTATTCTGTACAATTACTAATTAAATTTTCCAGCTATTGCTTTCGTAACTACGGTAGAGTAATGGTTCGAAGTTTCCTAAATAATGTTCAAAACCACAAATTCCGCAAACTATTTTTCTCCCACAATTACGAATGGAATCCGTTTGAAAAT
>JAXIUT010000021.1:15506591-15527286 GCA_035586675.1 Eurytoma californica
AGCAAAAAGAATTAAACGAAATTAGATTTGCTTTTAATTATAGTGTAATTATTTTTGTGTTAATCCGAAACTATTGACTTTTAATAACAGTTCTTAATACATAAGTAATGAAAAGTTAATGCTCGTAATGAGCCTACATTGTTCCGTATACGTCACTCACTCATCGTTACTAAGAAAGCCATCTAACAAATTGAAAAACCTAATTAGTGAACATTAGAAGACCGTCGAGGATGAATGAATATTTACCCAAGTAACTCGAGCTTCCAATAGCATTATCTTATCACGCGCATTGTTAAACCTGCCTCGCGAAAACTCCTCGCTGTATTTTACGCAGGGGAAATTTGATCCGCAGAAGCCGCGCGGTGTTTATCAAGCGGAAATTAGGATCTAAAAAATGAAAGGCGCCCGAGCCTGGCCATAAAAATTCTTTTCACTCTAAATTCCTCTATTATTCCGCGCCTCGTCCCTCGCCTTCCGCGAGATTTCACCTCCCGCGAAATATTCCGGGGCTTCCCGTCTCTCCCATTCACTCCCGCGCGGAATAGGCCGTGCCTCGGCGTCTCTCCCGCATCGGCTTTCGGCGGCCGGCGATCGATCGATCGGCTCCGATATTCCTGGCCTCGTTAAACTTTCACAGCGATTTGCTCGCTCGAACGGCGCGAGGGGGAGGGGGGAGGCGGCAAAGGCGAGAGAAAGAGTTGAGGTCGCGGACAAAGTGCGCGCGAGATGTGTCGCCGGCTCAGGGCTTATAAATAAAGGCGCCGCTACGAGGGCGAGGTGCATTTACTTATTCACCGGGGCGATTGATGCTCAGCACTCTTGTCGCGAGCGCCGGCGACTACAACTTTTCGCGCGCAACTTTCGCATTAAAGAGTCAATGATTGCGTAGTTTGTTTAAGTAAATTTGCATAATTCAACCTGACGAGGCTCTCTCTCTCTCTCGGTCTTTTTACACTTCAGCCTTTTCGTACAACCGCCGAGAACTTGGCTATTCCGCTTGAAGGGCATTCGATAACTATGAATAAGTAGTGTTAGCAAGTTTTGGTCAGACATTAATTCTGCACGGGATTGCAAACGCTGTCATTATTCAGGGCTTATCGATTTTGGTTGAGGATTGCCCACTGTTTTTAATACACATTAAATTGACAATAAAGCAATTTTTTGCGTAGTAAAATATTTAAATTGAAAAATGTTTTTTTTTATTTTTTCATAGACACTCCGAAGTTTTTGAAATACATTACAAAATATTTTATGGTTCACCTTTTTACGCATTTATAAAATGCCGGAGTAAGAGAAAATTTCCCAGAAATTTTCTTATAATGTGCCCGGGACGTATAGCACGCCACATAATAATAAGACTTTGAATTTAAAGGAGAAACGTGTCTACGCTGTAAAACGGTATTTTCTTGCAGCTCGATGTGAAAATGATTCCCAAGATACTTTATTCAATGATTAAAGAGGAAGAACCGCAAAAGAAAGAAGGAATTACACGAAGGAAACACTCTGTTTAACAAATAGATGCCTTTAAAAAAGACGTAGAAAAATATCGTTTACGAAATTTCCTAAAATAAGAAAACCGGTTCCCCCCGCTTTGAAATTCAAATTCCCCCGGGTAGCGTGGAAAAATCCAAAGAACTCGGGAGTTCGCAGTAGCTGCGCGCCGCGCTGTGCAAATAAGCGGACAGTTTAAACTCGCTCTTATTTATAGAGGTAGTGAGATATTTAAAAATACTACCCCGAGACCTTAGCGGAATCTACTCGACGGGAAAAAGGTAGGTCACTAGGAGGTACGCCGGAAGCTCCGTAGCGCGACTACTTACCCGGCAGAGAGAAAAGGACCAAAAGGTGGAGAGAAAAAAAAAGCAGGAGGTAAGGAGGGACGAGGAACGAAGACGGAAAAATGAGAGTCGACTCGGAAGGAGAGCCCGGGAGAGGACGACGCGCCGGTCGTGGGTACGGGAGCGCGGCCGGCTGCTGCAGAGGGCAGGACGATCGATGGCATCGCGGAGCGGCCGGCAAGTTCCCCTTCGGAAGTCTCCGGAGATACTCCGCTTTGTAAATTAATATTCATGAAAAGAAGGAGGTTGTCTTGGGTAATTTGCATGCTAATACGTGCTAATGATGCAGCGTTACGTATCGAATGCAACTGCGTTAAGATTGCGAAGAGGCAATGGATTAAGGTGTTCGTACAAGGAGAAAAATGTGGCATTAAAAATTAGTACAGTTTAACAAATTTTACTGCAAATCTAATAAAGTTTATTAACTATAGCAAATTTTAATGTAAATTAAGACTAGCAGTTTTTAATGCACTGAAAAATAATTTCGTAATTTTAACTAAATATTTCTTTAATGAGTTCCAACTAAATAATTTGAATGAACTAAACATTTTTTTTAACTAAAGTATTTAGTAGTTTCAAATAAATATTTAGTTGATTCAAAGAAATTATTTTGTTGAAACTCTTTAAAAAAATATTCAGTTGAAATTACTTAAGTTTTTTTAGTGTACATCATTATTCTTCATGTATCTTTTTTTTTTTAAATAAAAATTAAGACAATTTTTTGTAATTAATTATTAAGAAATGTTGTAGATGAAAAATAAAGCATACAAAATGAAAATATTCATAGATTTATTTATTGTTACTGTTTAAATGATCGTTACATAAAAAAACATTAATGTACGATTAGATGAGGATTCAATTAAAATAACAATAATTGTCGCAATTAAATTTATTTTCAAAATAGTAAATATTCGTTTAACAAATATATTATATTCTGATATACGCTATTCAGAGAATTAATGCTGAATAAGTTTAAATGATCACTAGTAATAAATAGTAGTCTACAGTGTGTATATTGTATTAGGTATAAAAAATAATAAACGAAATGTTAGTAATGTCCTTATTATTTTACATTACAACGACAAGTATCTACAATTACGGAAGGTTATTTTACAAAATCATTTACAATTGTACGATAAATAACAAATATTTATTCCATCAATTAATAAAGAATGAATAATACTCAATTTTATTTTCTGCTTTGTACATTATTTATTATCTTAATAGTATTTTGACACTGGGTTATCTTATGAAAGATAATATCTAGCCTCTTCATCTGATTTTTCTTAGCACTACCTACAACTCCTTCCACTTCCTTTTTCTTTATTTGGCTGTCTCTTTGTTTACATTGCTAGAAACGTATGGCTCCTCGCCAAAAAGGGTAGTTCGAACCACTCTCTTGCACAAAAAATGGCATCGACTTTGCATCTCATTTCCGTATCTTCTTGAATTTTTCTCTCACTCTTAGTACAACGTTGACTTCCTTTCTTTTTTTTTGTTTTATTTCTTGTTTTTTTTTTTACAAAAATTCTGTCACTACAGTTTATTTCAAATTTTCAAGTGTATATTCATCTTTTCCAATCTTGGATCTCAACGTCACTTCTTTTTTTTTCTTTTGTTTCTTTTTTTACTTCATTATTGTCACCGTGTTTTCCATCAAAATTATTGCACTCGGCTCAAATTCGCAACTCTACTGATGAAAGCGTAAAGACGGGCAATATTTAAAAACATCAGCATCCAAACCGTGCTTACTTCGTTAAATCGATTTCTTAAATTTTCTTTTTTTTTTATACAATTTCTATAACTCGCGTTATACGTTAAAATGTTATCCGTACGATTGCCGAAAAGTCTCACCCCCTAGAGTCACCGAGCGAAGTGCAAAACAGTCTAATGTGTAATCAAGTCCTTTTGTCTCTCGTCGATCACCACAGTTCCGTCGTCGGTGTGAGCGCGTGCACCTCGATGTTCTCGTGCCGCTGGTACTGTCGGTCTCTCCTTTTTACGGTGGCGCGCCTCGAGAGTACGACCGTCAGTGCGGCCGCCGCGCCTATCGCCGCCCCGAGCAACACCAGCATACCCGGGTGTGCGCCGGTCGTCAGCGATTCGGACGTACGGGCGCCGGATTCCGTGGCCCGGCCGTTTAATTCCTCGGCGAGGCCGTTGGGCTCGACGTTGACGCGCGGCTCGTCATTCGCCAGCAGCATTTTCGAGTGCGACAATTCCGCGAATTTTTTGTCGCTCATTATCGCGATCGCTTTGGAGTTTTCGCTCTTGTTTATAACGGCCTCTTCCGTTTTAATAGGGCTTGCTGCTCCCTGATTATTCGGTGTAATTTGGGCAGTAGTGCTGACGTCCACTTTAGTGCTCGTTGGCGATACGGTGAATGGTACGGTTTTTACTGGTGAAGTTTCATGTGACAATGGTGATCTTGTTAAAAGATCTTTAACTTGCTTTTTGTTATCGTTTGTAGTCAAAGAAACTGTGTCGGTACTTGATTCCGTTGAGGTACTTGAGAAAAGATCTTTAATTACCTTTTTATTATCAATTGGTGTCGAAGAGACTATTTCAGTACTCGATTCGGTTGGGCGCACTGTCTCATCTTGATTGGTTTCCATTAGATTAATCAAGATCGGATTCTCTGTAGGTCCTGGAGTTTCACGATTTGATATTTTTGTAGGATGTTCTTCAAAATCCGTGGAAGAGTATGGTAATTCTTCTTTGTTTGATGTAGTAATTGATTTTTCCGTTAGATAATTAGAAGTGGATGAAATTTCTGGTTTATCTTCTTCGGTAATAGCTTTGGTTGGATGACTTTCAATTTTTAGTAGTGATTCAGAAACCGTGGTAGTTTGCACGGTTGAAGTAAAGTTAATTTTGCTTTCAGCATCAGTAGAGGATAGCCAATTTTTTGTTGACTTATAAATTTTTGAGATTACAGCTGGTGGCTTAGTAGCTTTCAGTTCTCGTCTTTTTTCAAATATGGGTATTTTTACCGTACCACGAACAGTGGTGGGATCTTTTATTTGGGGTGTTGCAGTAACAGCAATCGTTGGTTCTAAACACATTATTTTCTTGTCATCACTCGATATATCTGTGGCATGTTCTAAAATCTCACCTTGAAAATCATTGGAAATAATACATCTTGCTCTCGAAAATTTCAGTTTCTTAAAGTGCTGCAATATCCAATAGCGAATCCAATTTTGCGGTGTAGAACAATTCCACTCGTTTCCCTTTAGATTTAGATTCCACAGTTGCGGCAACACGTAAGGCAGATCCGGCCTCATCGTACCAACATTCGTGAAGGACAAATCCAACTCTTCTAGACTCTTGCAAGCCGAAAGTGCCGCATTGTCAGCCATAAGTTGAGCGGCCAGTGCCGGACTGCGCGAAACGTCCAGCGTGACAAGTCTTTCTAACGTTAGAATAGGAAAAGAAGTGTCCTGATTTTGATTCTTTTCAGTTTCTAATGACGTTAGACCAGACATACGCAGAGTCATAAGATTGGTCGGACCACTCAGTGTGTCGGAGGGCAGTTTTTTAATCGGATTATCGGAAATATCAAGTTTCTCTAGAGCTGGCAATTGACGGAACGATCCACCTTCGATGACACTTATAACATTGCCACTTAGATCTAATTCTTTCAATAGATATAAACCTTGCAAGTCGTTTACCTTCAAAGCCGATATGGCATTTTGACTGAGGTCAAATATTTTTAAACCACTCGGCAGGCTTTTCGGGATGCTTGGTAAAATATTGCCTGATAAGTAAAGTTCTTCCAAACCATCTAAACGGCCCAAGGCATCCTCTTCGATTATCATCAGTCGATTATTAGACAGGTTTAATACTCTTAAGAGTGGGTAGCTGTCAAGGTCACCGCTGTTGATGGACGTCAACTGATTACCGGCTAATTGCAGGGTCCTGACGGATCGCGTCAGTGCCGCGGGAACTCTTACCAATCCAATCATAGATGCGTCGACGGTCTCCAAACGTCTCCCCGTTCCCAGTATCAGTGATAGATCTCTCTTTATCAAGGGGTTTTCGGCCAGTTTGAGCACCGAGAGACTGGCCAACGGCTGCAACGTGTCAGCTGAAATAAATGTCAACTTGTTCCTGGATATATCCAACTCGACCAGTTTACCAAGATTTTGAAACCACTTGGCCTGCACGTGCACCAACTTGTTACCCGCCAAATTCAGTCGCTGAAGCGAGCGCAGCGTGTCCAACGACCTCTCCAGCGTCTCCAAGGCGTTGTTCGACAGATCCAGATACTCGAGAGCCCCGAGATACCTGAAATTGCCCGGATCAATGTAATCCAAATTGTTTCTGGCCAAGCACAACCAGACGAGCTGGGACGTGTATTTGGCCTCCGCTGAATCTACATTATCTTGATTGCCGTCGGAGTCAAAGGCGCCCGGCTGTTTACCGATGTCAGTGCCATTCGGCCGACGCTTCGGCGAATCAGCCAAGTTGTTGTACGTGACGTTCAGCGCTCGCACGTTGGGCAGCGCCAGAAAGTTTCGGCCGTCCTCGCGGTACAGATCCCACTTGAGGTAGCGGAGATCGATGCGCGCCGTGCAATTTGTCAGCTCGACGCTTCGCAGCCGCCGGAGGAAAGTGGAGTTCGGCATGCCGCCCACGTAGGCCTGCAGCTCCGCCTCGTCGACGCCGCGGAGCTTGAGCTCGACGTAGCTCGGCGGCAGCCCGTCGAGCTGGGGCAGCTTGGGCGCGTGACCGCGGCACTCGAGCACCGGGGCCCGACACTCGCAGAAGTCCGGACAGGCGGAGCTGCTCGCCATCAGGGCGAGCAGCAGCACGGGCAGCCACATCTCGTTTCGCTCGTGTACCCGTTCGTTCTATCACATTTTCGGGATCCGGCCGGGAGAGGCGAGCGAGAGGCTCGATTCCGCGTGCACACCGCCGTGTCAGGTCATCGCGTCGAGTCCGGCGTATTGCGATTAGCGCGGCGGAATCACTGGTGTAGCTTGGCAATGTCCTCGCGAGTGACGGCGGATTCGGTCGGTTCGGAGGTTGCGACTCGCTCGTGGGAAGGTCCGAGCGGCACTGCGCTACGAGGCTCCGCCGCTCGTGCTACTACCTTGGCGCCGCCGCCGCCGTCGCCGGCGCGTGTTCGTGCGCGCGCACTGGTGTACGTGTGTGCACCCTTCGCGCTCTCCCCCCGCGTATCTTCCTCCCACTGCATCCCTTGGTCCTGGAGGCTCGTCTCTCTTTCCTCGATGCTGTCTCGCTTCCTCCTGGGGTGGAAGCGAAGGGTGAAGAGAGTGGGGTGGGGGGGGGGGGGTTCGACCCCCACCACTAAGCGCCGCGAGTCGACGCTCTCTCGCGCCGGGCTCTCGCCGTCTCGCTCACCCTCGCGTTCGCGCTCGCTCGAACTCGATAAAGGGCGCACGCGCTCCTGCGTCCTTACGATATTCGTTTTCGCGGCGATGCGGCTTTTCCTCCTTTCGCGGCTCCCTCTTTGTTTTTACTTTCATTTTTCGAGGCTTTTCGAGTGGCCACCTCCATTTTTCACCAACTTTTGCAATCGGTTGAGTTTTGACCCCCTCCCCCACTTGGTTTTCCATCACTGATCGATGATCTAAGGGAAGGGATAATTGTTTTGTTAGTCTTAGGTCCTAACTTTAAGGTCTGGATTACCCGGGAGCTTTTTCGAATTGCTGCAGCTTTTGAAAATTGGACATTTGTCATTGCATCGAAAAACTGGATCTTGCATTGTACTCAAATCTACTTCTCGTGGCATTTCCAACTGAACTTTTAAAAATCATTATTAGAACAAAAATTCTAAGCCTGCCAAACGAACATTAGGAAAATGTTTCCAAAGAGATCGAATAATTTATTTTTATAAAGTATAACGTTATTCACAAATATTAAAAAGAATCCTCCACACAAATAAAATTGTTGAAAGATATAAAAATGAAGAGATTTATCGGATAACTAAAAGAATAAATTAGTAATATTGATAAGTCATGTCTTGAAAACAACTAAAGAAATGTTAGAAGCTCAAGTTAAGTACATATATCATTCATTTTTTTAATGTTTCTTATAATTGTAAGAAAAATGTTTTTTAAAATATAAAATCCTGAAGAAAATATTATTCTTGTAACTATGAATCTTAATGAAACGTTTATACTATTAAAGAAAAGCAATGACAAATACAAGATTTCTTTCAACGGAGTCGCTGTTAGGAATGAATAATAATAATGCATTCGAAGTCAAAAAGGAGATAAATGCAAAACCCAGTTCGCCTGAGCTGCTTTTATATTTGTTGAGGATTAAGCGCATTAAGCATTTGAAGCACTCGGTTCGCTGAATATTTTTACGGATGCGGCAGTGGCCTTCCAGCCGGGGAATGTGCACGCGATAAATAATGGCGCGCATATTTCGCCCCACGGCTTTTTATCAAGCCCTGCTTAAAAAGCTCGCGCATTTATTTTGACTATTTGCGAGCGAGTGATCGATTGCGCCTGCCGCGAGCGCCAACGTACAAATCAAATTTCAACTGCCGAGTGACATTTCGACGATGTCGCTATTGTATTTTCATACCAATATTGCATAAAAGCTGCCGCTGCATATTTGTCACCGACCTACATTCAATATTATCTCTCCGCGAGGTTCGATTATACACGCACGCTGTTTAACGAGTGTTTAGATTACAATTTACGACAATGACAAACGACTCTGTTAACGAAGATGTCTGACAGCGGCAGGCGAACCGCGTTTGAATCTTTAACGAAGGACACTGCATCAATGATGGATTTGGAATAATCGTAATTGGCGGTGAAGTAACAGGTGTAATGTGTGGGAATCGACGGAAACAATTCTCCGAGATGCAAATTCCTCGTCTTCGGCCGTGAGGTTATTTAAATGATGTCAAAAGCATCTCCTCCCCTCCCCTTTCGCCGCCAGTTCCACATTCAATTTTCGCGAATTAATTGGCGGAGGAGGGCGAGTGCGATAAGCCGGTGGGGCCGTTTATACGCGAACTTTTGCGCCGCGCGACGACAACGATGATGACGGCGGGGGTGCCTGACCCCGGGATTGATTCACTCCGCTGAGTGATTTGCAATCCGCTTTAGCCGAGGCTTTTTCCGCGGATTTTCTTCGTAATTAAAGTACCTCCTCCGTTGATTTAGCCTAGCGCCGACCGACGACGGCCGCCGAGCGCGCGATTCCTTTTGTTTTTCACCTTTCCCCCGCAATTTTATTATTATTTTTTTTTCACTACAGGTAAATGAAAAGCGCGAGTCTACGGGGCTCGTTCTTTTTCTCCCTTTGTTCCGTTCATTATTTTGAATTGATCTCGAATTGGTAGAGTATTGAATGTGTTAACAAATCAACTCGCTTTGTACCTTTGTTTCGAGTTACTGCGGCGCTTCTACGGGATCAAAGTCAGTCTTTACTTTTGCTTTTATAATAACAAATAATATTTTGCATTTTTTTACTGTGTTCAGCTGAGTAATCAATGTTGAAATCCCAGAAAACATCGGAGATGATTTTAAATCATTGTAATTCTTTGAAAATCTTTGAAATCTAGATTCAAGAAATTCGTTTGGAAATCATCAAAATGTTTTGAAATTTTACATCATTAGCAATCACTGAATATCGTAAAAATTATTAGATATGATTCGAAATAATTAAGATCATTACAATACTTAGAAAATCTGGGGAACTAGAAGAGAATAATCACTAGAAATAACCATCAGTCATTTTGATTCACTCGAAATCAATAGAAATCATTGAAATTAATTAAAAAAGATTGATAATTATTAAAAATAATTGTATCTTTCAGAAGTCATGAAATGATTTCAACGTTTTGAAGTCATTGAATGATTTCAACGTTTTGAAATCATTCAAAATCTTTAAAAATCTTTAGAAATCTTTGAGTGATTTCTCGAGTGTCCCTCGGATTCAACGTAAGCCTTTTGTGCAGCATGTATCCTAGAATAGTGAGTAATTTTTTATAGACCGGCAGGCAAAAAAGAGAGAGAGAGCAGTAATGGAATCAGAATTGTATCCCCACGAGGTACGGTCTTAACCGAGTTGACGCTAAAACCGTTACAACACCACGGGGCGAATATACATCGTTCTCGCTTGGAAAATTAGATCCCGGCGGGTCGCTCGCTCGGGGGCGCGTCACTTCCTATCTCCGCGAAATTAAATATCAACTCGACGTATTATGAGAGCAAACATATCTGTCTCTCCTTGGCCAAGCCGATGTTTTTTTCTCGGCCCGCTCGCGCGCTCTTTGTTCAAACCTCCCGCCCCCCACCTTTCCACGGCCGGGCAGATTTTTCGCTTTGTCCTCCGGCCTCCCGCTTCTCCCCGCGCGAAACATTATAATTGAAATGGGTATTTTTGCGTGACTCGAAGTTAATTTGGCCGTCGTAATGCGAATCTTGTTAGTCTTGGGCAAAGTTCGAGTTCGCCTCGTCGCTGTCCCCCGGACGCGCGATTCATTCTGCTTTGTCAAGTTGAAACTGTTTCTTTAAGTTGAAAACGAGAGACGGGGGTTATATAACTCCGCGTTTCCTTTGTTTTAAAATAAGATTTGAATTCTCGAGTGCGCTTATCAGTTTACGTCTGCTTCGTTAAATCGAGCATTAACGTATTGTCTTCTTCTTTTTTCTTCTATAGAATGAATTTTAGGGGCGGGGGGTAGAAAAGTTATCGTCGAGGAATATTTTTGCTCGACAGTATCGCATTATTAAAATGTAGTTTTAGGGAATGTGTAATACACGGGGTGTATTACATATTCTCTGTAGGAAGCTCTCGAAACTTTTCGGAGTCAAACTTCGGAAAGTTTTGCCCGCATTGGAACTTCCTCGAGGAATTTGACGCAATATATTCAGGATACTTTTCAGCGAAGGTGTAAGCTGGCAATTTCGACGAAATGACAGGTGTTTCTTTTTTTAGCGTATAAGTTGTGCAAATGAAATTTGCAATCTTGACGTTTCAGAGGGAAAAAAAATTTTTTTTTTACAACGACCGTAAAGCACGAAGTTGTTGGACCGGTGACTTTTAAAAAATTGACAATGTAGTTCGTGGACGACTAAAAGATCCTCTTCACAGTGGCTTTTCTTATCCCAGCTTCGCGGGAGTAGATAGTGTTACGCGCTCGCACTTTTCCTTACAGCCAGTCTTAAGCTGCCGCGGTAAAAAAGTTGGCGATAATAGTAACTTTTAAACGCTTTTTTTTTCTTGAACTTTTGATGCACGCTTAACAAATTAAAAGTCCACTAATAAACTTTCGCATTCGCCAAGATTGGGTAATGAACGAGCAATATTTCCCGGCTTCTATTGCGGAATTCCTCATACTTCGTGGTAAAACAACGCATTAATGTTATCATAGTTTTTTAACCGCTAGTTAAAAATAACGTAAAATTATTTTGCATGTAATTAAAGTTTTTTTATATATTTAGTAAATTTTGTTTTAAATATTTGGTTAGTTAATATATCGTCTTGTATTACTGCAGTGCAGATCAGACTGTTACGAATCAATATCTAGCGAGTAGAACAGCTGTCCTGATTTAACACATCTGCAAAAATTTCAACTTCTTTTTTTTATATCGATAAATTCAAATTCATAAAAATATTTATTGATGCAATTCATAACGTGATTCGGTCAATACTGAAATATTTATTAATAAGATCACATCTATCTAATTCATAAAATTTCGGATATCCTGAGCACTAATTAAGAGCGTGTACATACCTGCACAACGTATACTTTATATTTTATACAGTATATTTGCCTTATTTAATTAAGAAAAAATAATAACTCATAGAACAAAATTGGAAAGGAGAAATTTTTAATGATTAGAACATTACCTTTCCCTCCAAACTGTTTTTGTGCAATTTTGTAGACATCTGATATTTAGCTGCTGCAACGAAGCTAATTAGAACGAACTTTAACCCGAACCACCCAATTCTGACCTCGGCATTTCAGCATGTTAAAGTTGGCCATTAAAGTTTTAATTCGAAAAATCCAACTAAAAGCAGCGATTACGCTGTGCTCGGCCTTATCAAATAAAGAAGTTGGACATATGATTCTCCTTACCCTTCCACGCGTCGCTCCGGCCGGATTTCTAATATTCGCGACCGCTTAATATCCCCGCGGCGAAACGTGCGTTTTATGCGTGCGCCCATATCCCGAAAGCCGTTAGCGCCGAGCCGCCTTTATCGCTTCTTATTTCGCGCTCCCTTTTTTTTTTATCCGCTCGCATCCCGCCTCCGTTCGTCGATATTGTTATACGCGCGCGTTTCGCGCCTCGCGGAAGATCCCAATGCGCTTATTTTTGCACCGTGAAAGAGGAGTCGCGGCCGTAAAAAAAATGTCTTTTCTTTCGGGGATAAAAAAAGAAGGGAGATATGCATTTTTCTTCTCGGTGTCGCCGCTTTTATGCATATAGTCGGGTGGTGGATTTTTTTTCGAGATACGACTGCGGAATAAGTGAAAGAGAATCGCGTGCTCCGGCGAGATTGTTGCATCCGACGAACGGAATAATAACGCGGGTCGCTGGTAAATTGTGCTCTAAGGATTTTTGCGTACTTTATCGCCGCGATTGTATTATCGATATCAGCGCGCTCAGCGACGAGAAAATAAGGGGGTTATTTCCCGGAGTGAATAACGCAGCGGGAGGACACAAGAACGGAATATTGAATTCTTTATTTACGATGAAATTATACTTCGGCTTCAATCGGTGAAATCTGAGCGAAGATTTCGGATAGGCGCTCAAAAGTTCTTCGAACATTTTTCTTCGACCTGAAAATATTTTTAGAAGAATGAAAATGATCACTGATTTTTATCGAATAGCTTGTTTAAATTCAAAAAGTTGGTTCATATAAAGATGTCTGCTGCTAAACGAGAAGTTTTATCGTAAATATACCAAATGCGTCAGAAGTGGGGGTCCCTATCGCAGACAATTAATCAGACAAAGCTATCGGGCGACTCGGATACAGACGTTTGCCCAAGTGATTCCTGATAAATCAATCGACTTTCATATCGCGAAAGTCAAGCCATTACACCGACCCCCGAAGTCCGGCAGTCATTGCTCCTTCCGGCCGGATCCCCTTGCAACAATTGTCAGGGGGGAAAATTAATTTCGATTAATAATAACCGAAAGACCGATCCAATTAAAAGGAACGAAGCATACGTCATTGTCCCGCGGTACTACTGTCGAGTGTCCCCCCGTACAATGGGGCGGCTGAATACCAGCGGAGATCGCGGAAGACGTCGGAAAAAGGAGGAGAGTCGCCGAAGCGACTCGCGGGAGATAAGAAATAATGAAAAAGAAAGGCGAATAGCAGATTGCGCACCGAGGTAGAAGAGCTGGAAAGGGAGAGAGAGAGAGATAGATAGAGAGAGAGAGAGAGAGAGAGAGAGAGAGAGAGAGAGAGAGAGAGAGAGAGAGAGAGAGACCCGCGAATGAAAGAGGGAGGCTGTGTGTATAATGCGCAGGAGAACGGAGAAATCTCGAGCGCGGAAAGATCAATTTCTGCGGCTGATATCGACAAACGAACGTACGCTTTGTTGTGCCGCTTAAACTGTACCAGCGCTCCTCTCTCTCGTTGCCTCTCCGCTTTGGCGGGCCATTCTTCCTGCTTTAGCGGAAAAAGGTCGCCGCGGCGGAGGGGAGGGAAATGATATCGTTGACCCGCCAGGTTATGCTCCCCGTTGGCTCGGAGAGAGAGAGAGAGAGAGGGGGGGGGAGTGCGCACGAGCTGCGAGCAATAACGCAGCGCCGGAACGAGGAGCCGGAAGTGAGTGCGCTCTCCCCCGGGTGGGGGGAGGGACCTGGGAAGCGGATATAGAGCATGCGGAAGACAGTCGGGAACAAGCGGAATCGCGCCGCGGCTACGGCTTTTCTGCGAATATTCCTTCTTTTCCGCGCAGCTTCTCTGGAAAGGGTTCATAATAAACTATTGTCTGCTGTGCTTTGGGCGAATGTTTAAAATTTTCGACTTATCTTGGACAGCTGATAATAGTACGTGGAGAAACGTGTTATTGAAAAAAATGTTATAGTTTTTTAGTAAAAGAATGCTGAAGGACACCCTAGATAAATTTCAATAGGATATCTACAAAAATGATAACAACATGAAAAATCTATGTAATTTATAAAACTGATAACAGTACGAAAAATGAAGGCAAACTGGAGTATTTACTTGAGAATTTCTCCATGATTAAAAAGAGGATAAAAAAGTAACTTTTTTTCTATTTTTATTTCTGAATAATCGCTTGCAAATTTCTTTTCAAAATATCATTCTTTCCGATAGTATGATAATTTTTTCCCCAAAGTTTTCCTCCAAGTATGATTCTTCGAATGATTTTTTTTTCTTATTTTTAAGTAAAAGTTCTTACACTGGTGATCATAAATAGAAAAGATTTGATTTTAGTACAATAGCAAATCATGTAAGGAACAGCAGTCAATGTCGCTTTTAGTAGTAGATAAATAACTAACATGATAAAACGTATATGGCAGTTTTGTAAGATCAACAAAGCTTTGAAAGGTTTACTGTGATGCATTGTCAAGACTGTTGATATATCTGCTTTAACAAAAGTATAATTTACGAGGCTTTATACACCTATAAAAATTGGTTTCTGTCATAAAAATATACAGATACAAAAACTATTTGTTGTTCATAATCAACTAATATAGCCATCAAATAGTGCATGGTAAATACTTAATTAAACTACTTTTGTAGTGCTTATTACAATTGTTATTCCTCTGACATTCAAATTTTTTTAAAAACGTCTACACTTTTAGCTTCTTTTTCAGCGTTTTTCTATTCAATGCTTATTTTTGGTCATTTAACAATTTTTTTTATCTTATACTTTTTTGAAATGTGGATATCATTGAAGAAACCCATTTATTTTCACGAATATATGTTGCATCCTTCCCATTTTTGTAGTATGACAATCCGGTCTTAACACAGAATTTTTTTCTCGCATTTATCCAGTGCAGTGACCGGATAAAAGGTGATTTCAGATTTACAATCTTTTTCGATTTTAGAGTTACCTGTAAATTTCTCTGTAGGAAGATTAAAGCTAAAATCAATATTTTTACTGGTTAAATAAATAATATTCGATAGCAAATCTAGTGTTTAAATCTATATTAATATAACACAAATTATAATAATATATTGCTATTCTGCACTCTGCTACAAAAAAATTCCATCTCCAAGAAAAAGCTTTAAGATATATATCTCCTCTAAAATTTCAAACTCTAAAATAAAATAGACAATCGTACATTTCGATTACTTTACAAACTACCTCAGCGCTGGGAGGCTCATACGAGCGCCTTGAAAGCGTCTAGCTGCAGCGCGAAAGGGGAAAAAAATCGATCTCCAAGTTTCGCCGTCTGCGAACGTCGACTCCAGCAGCAGCAGCGCGCGCGCCCCCCGGAGGAGTCATAAGACGGAAGGACACGGCGTCTTCCAGGAAGAGCCGGGGCAAAACGACGTGGGCGGGGGTGGGGGTGGGCGCGGGAAAAGCCTCGGTGCTGCACGTAGCGCCGCGAGTTTGCCCCTTAACAAGGGCGTCCTTTCTGATTTAGCCGGCGCGCGCGAAGCTGCATCGGACGACGAATACAAAAGCCCCGCGCGGCTAAACTTTTGACCCGCGTCGCCCCTTTGCGCGCGCGATCCGCTACAGTTGTCGCTAATTGGAGATTTTCTGCCAAGTCGCGCCGTCGCCGCTGACGCCGGCTTTTGTGCCCGGCCGCCCAATCGATTCTCCCGCCGGTGTGGATTTTAATCGAAGTGATTATTTTATCGCCCAGTGAATGCTAAGAGGCTTTCTCGTAAGTGGGTTTTATTGTCCGATTTTATTGCTTTGTTAAATTTTGATTCGCGCACATATTCGAGTTTGCATTCTTGAGTTGATACTACAGTGGCTAAAGAGTTGGTTTGACCAATTTTCAGTACCAATAGTTAAAGGATTTTTTTACGATAGATAGCAGTTAATTGGTGTATAATCATCAATTTTAACAGTTTATATTTTAAAAGTAGAAACATTATTTTAGGGTGTTCTATATACATCCCGCTATGTATTTTTAACTTCCAAATCAAATTGTACTGTATAACAAGAACTCCTATTTTTGACTTTAGGTTCTAAAAGAATGAAAAAGTTTACATGTCAGTTATGCATTCATCTGAGAGGTCAGAGGGGCTCATGTGAATAAAAATCTTCCCCAAGATTGTTAAAATTATCATGAGAGCCCCTACTATTAATGTAATGACTTTTCTACACTCAATAAAGAATAGGTTCTGTCATCATTTTTCATTTGTGGTAGAGATCTGGTAGAATCGCGTGGGCGACTTTTACTCTAAACATAGATATGTAGGTATATTTGAACATAAAACTCTCAGTTTTTTGAGAATCGGAATAAGTCAAAATCGGAGTTTCTTCAAATGATCTTATAAATAAAGGTTAAAGATAAGGGTCACCGTCACTTGTCTGATTTTATCTTCAACTTTTTTTATTACATGCTGTCCAAAAAGATTGCCTGCGTTAAAACTTTATTATGGTCGAGTGACATCCTATGCAGTGTAAATTAAATTTAACACGTCGGTGAAAATGGTCCTACTAAAACACCGTCAATATTCATTTCTGTCGTATTGTTAAAACTGTTAGATATAATTATAAAAAATTGAATAACGGGACCCATTCACGATTAATTAAAAATATTCCGCGATTAAATAATAGTAAAAACAATTTTGTAGCATTTCTAGCGCATCAGGTGCATGCAGGTGTTACCGTCGTACATTAAACAGTATACTCCTGTATTTTCTCTCAGGAGAGTCGTGAGGTTCCTACTTTTGCCATCCTTGTTCATACTATTTCCGAGGAAACTAGTCCTATATTTCGTCGACGGTGTGCTTTCACCGAGGTTCTGTTTTCTTCATCCTTTAGGTGACATTTTGAGACGCAAGACGCCGCTCGGACGTGAAGAAAAATGATCGGAGCGCGATAGAGATGAATTTCTCCGAGCAAATATCTCACTCGGTAACTTTACAAAGATATTAAACTAACGCGCACTCTACATGTAAAGTACTGTATTCTCTTTTCGTACTAAAAAAAGGTTCTAAATTTCAGAACCGCATATACAAAACCAGACCAAAATAAAATGGCGAAACCTCGTCTGAAGGGGGGAGCGATGTAAAGCCAAATAAGTCAAATTTTACGGCTTGATTCTTACAAATCCGGGCGAGTCCGGCGGTTTTCCCCGAACTTTTATTTCCACCCTCTTCACTGATCCGTCGATTTAATATTTTTTTTTTTTACAACTTCGCGCTTCATCTCTCTTCGTTCCTCGCGGTGGTTCATTGTCAGGTAGCAAGGCAGATGGATGGAAGCGGATAAGAAAGTGTCGAGCGGGGGAGTATAAGAAAGTCGTAAAACGCGCGTCGGTCACGTCGTTTCGCCGCGAGTCTCTTCCGCTGTCGGACGTAGTGCACGCGGTTTATTGCCTCCGCGGCCCGGGGGCACTCCCCCCCTTCCTACCTCTTTACGCATGTAACACGACCTGATGGATCGTTTCGTGGGCGTTTTTACCTACTACTTTTGCATTTTAGCTCGTTTTATGTGTAATTGAGTCGCTGGGACCGAGACGTGATGTCGGTGTACTTGATTAGGCTGTCGTCGTATTTCTTATGACAATTTCAGGAGGTCGGAATAATTAACAGCGTTCATTAATGCTTTTGTTGAAATCATTATTACTTTATTTATTGTTGTTATGTTTTCTCACCGAATTCTTTTGATACGTTTTCTAAGTTAAATGAATGTTGTCTTTATATTTTTTTTTTTGATACAGGTTAAAAAGACCTATTTCAAAGTATAAAGAGTCGCGGGTGCGCAGCATGACACACTTGCCATCGCGGCGCTACCGTGTTTCTTGATTAATCGTATTTTACACCACACTCAGAAAAATAAATAGGAAAATTTACTATAAATTCTATAAATTACTACTAAATTTACTGTAAATTCTTTAAAATGAGAAGCATACTTTAAACGTGAAAAATTTTATCACATTTTTAGAAAAATAATCAATTTTATAGTAAAATTTTGTCATAATTGTGGTAATTTTTAAAATTTATATAAATTATTGTAATAAATTACTTTATTTTTGTTTTTAAATTTTCCTATATATTCTTTATCTCAGTACAATTTACAATCAATTCCATTGAATAGTTTAGATTATAACTGTAGTGGATTATTCCAAGCTACAATGAAAGATGACATTATTTCTAGATATGATCGAGTCGGTATGAAATAATATCTCCAACCCTAAATTTGTGTAAAGGACAAAGTTAATCCAACATTTGCACGTACATTTTAAATTAAATATTCCGTTTATAGTAAACTATATTACACTTCGTAATAATTCGGTCAGTACTGCACTGCGATTCAGCGATTCAGTAGAATAGTCGCGATTCAGTCGGCCGCGCATTCAATTTGCTCCCGCATTCACTTTGCGAGCTACGGAATAATTAATTGCTCGAGAAACATTTAATAAAGCGACTCCGCGAATGCACGCGTCGCTGAAGGTAAAAAAAAAGTTCAAAATGCGCTCCATAATAAGCCATCCTCCTTTCGAGTCGGCCGGCGCGCAATTACGCGCGATTACGAAATTAAAGAGCGTCGCGGCCCTTTCAGAAAACTGAAATTCGCGCGCGAACTGCAGCCACGTCGTCTCTGTTCTCTCGAGTACGGGGAGGGGAAAAAACTCCGTCCGCCGGCGGATTTTTGTCTGCTTTCTCACTTTTTCCCGGCCTTATTTCGTCCGTCCTCTTCTTCGCGCGAGTTACAGTTTATCGCAATGAGGCCGGTGGCCGCGGAGGCGAGATTTTTACATTTTTATTGAATACTCAAGGACGCGGCCATTGGTGCTTTTTTCGCTAGGTGAACTTACAGCGGGCTCTTAATCCTCCTTTTTAACGCGACGCTCTTTGTTCGCGCACTCGCAATGCAGATTTGGGTCTCGCTGTGTTCTATTAATTAGCGCAAAACAGAGGAACGGACGACTCACTTTTTAGTGTTTTATGGAAACACGAGGGTTTTATTCTACTGTATTTAAATGAGGAATGTCGCATTGTGTAAAATAGTACAGTACCTATTATGACTTAACCGATAAGGGAGATTTTTCCAGATCTTAAAGGTTATTTTTTAATTTTGAAAAATAATCCCACCTGAATGAACCCCACGACTAAGAAAAGTACACGGATAGAAATTCTTATTAAAAATTACCGTTGTTTTCACGGTAACCATGGACTTTTTTTTATTCAAGAGGTTATTACAAATTTTGAGTAAATTGTAATGGAAACAAAAGAAATTTTAACCTCTTTCTTATAAACAAATTAAATGTTATTATAATATCAATAAATTTTACCATGGAGTCGCATATTTTTTTCTTTTGTTTATAACAAATTTGTAATAACCTCCTGAGTATCAAAAAAGTCCATGGTTAGCGTCAAAACAACGGTAATTTTTAATAAGTACTAATTTTTCTGTATGTAAGATCATGATTTTAATGAAAATAATGATCTAGCAAACACACTGAAGCATCACGAATTAATTTTTATTATGACGAACTGCAGCCCTCGCGTTCCTTATTATCAATATTTCATTACGGCACTACGTAAGTCCATCGGAATTCAATAAAGCTCATGCACTATTTATAGCCACCGACGGTAATTAGATTTCGCCACATAAACTTTCTCCGCGCGATGCGCGCAAACAACGGCAAGCTACGAAATTCATAGACTCTCCGTGGCGCGGCCACGTAAAATACATCATCGAGCTGAATAAATCATCGGCCGAACAAAGAAGCGGTCAGCGCTCATTACTGGCCCTCCTTCCCCTCGTTTTCCAATTACTCTCCGATACGTCGGACGCGCGCTTTCGTCTCTCCTCTCGGCAATTATCAAAATTAAGCTCCCCTCCCTCCACCCCCCCCCCCCACTCTTCTGTCCTAAAAGAATGCCTCGAGGGGCTTCCGTGCAATTCCCACGGAATGGAGGAGAGCCCGCGCTCGCCGGTTACAAAGTTACCTTTACGAGGGCACGCGGCAGATGTAAATGGGGAGACGGCGTCGTCCCCGGGAAGACGTCGGAAGCTAAGAAGGAGAGAGAAAAGGAGGCGAGCCCGGCGGACTTCGTAATTGCAGAGGCTTTAACGCGTCGCTGATGGCCAATGGCGGCGTCCGCGCAATGGCCCCACTCTCCTCCCGGGGACGCCTCACGGACCCTCGAAAAGATTGAGGAGAGAGAGAGAGAAAGGGAGCCGGGAGTACGCGCGTGGAAAAGCCCGGGGCGTGGAGGTGCACAATCGAACTGAGCTAACGCACGATCTCGTGCTTAAAAGACGCTCGAACGTGAGAGTGATAATGCGTTAGATTAAATTTCACATAATTTCAATAATTTGACGTTTCTTATTTTTTTGGAGAAGGCACTTTGAATGCCGAGTAACTCATTTTATCATCATCAGAAAGTGTTTTTTTTTCATAATAATTTTAAATTATAATGTGGAATAGCTATAATTGATCTTCCTACAGGATCGAGCGGCATTTGAAAGGTTCGGTTCTACTGTATAAATATATTTCATAGCCAACTGTGAGCAAATAATTAAGGTATTTTAAGTTCCATCAATCAATTGGTAAATCTCCTAATTAGATCGGATTTATACAAAATGAGTGCGATATTTCGCGGAAAATGTAAATTTGCATAAGTATATATAAGCTATTTTATTTAGATTTGATGACTCGGACGTTCGTTTTTTATACATGAGAAGGTTAAAGGGCTGGAATGATCTAGACGAACCAAGTACTGGAATTTTCTTTAAT
>JAXIUT010000021.1:15531098-15542102 GCA_035586675.1 Eurytoma californica
CGGACTTTATAAACTAGTGGTTGACTACTTGTTTGAGCTTTTGAAAAAATTATTTTAATACAAAAATTTAATCACTTTAAATATCATATTAAATTAGAATTGTAGCTAAAGAAATGAGGATTCTTTAATCTATTAAAACAAATTATTAAACTTTAATCCATCAAATTGCTGAAAAAAAATCGTTCTCATATTTTTATCACTACAAAGGTATATTCGACTTAATTTGTTGATTTATGTGCTTTAATCAGATCAAATATACTCAGAAAAGGAAGAGTATGACCCGAAGCACCCAATATCCCGAATGCAACGACGAAGAAAAGCAAGCGAGACAATGGCGCTGCATAAAAAGACGCGTGCACCTTTCGATCCAGGAATATCGGAGCGTCGAACGCGGCGTCTCGGCGCGCGAGCGAAAATCAAACCGAAATATTACCCAAATAAAAGATTCGACGCACTTATCTAGGAAAATGACGGTCCATTGGAGTCCGACATTCGGTTAAATTGGAAAATGGAATTTTACGGCCTCTCCTCCTTGCGCTTTTTTCCCCCGGCGCGAGCGCGCGCTACCGGGGAAAGGCCATTTCGGAGCTTATGACCTTGTGTATCGAGCTGCCCGAGAGGTGAGAAAGACGCGGCGGTACCATGGTCTCTCCTCTCTATATAGGAGCCGGGGCGAGACGAGGCTGCCAACTGATATGAAGACTTAAGTACGTGCAGCTTTCCAGCCTGGGAATACCGTGGATGCTTGGCATTCTCCTCGTATTC
This sequence comes from Eurytoma californica, assembly GCA_035586675.1. Classification (NCBI taxonomy): domain Eukaryota; kingdom Metazoa; phylum Arthropoda; class Insecta; order Hymenoptera; family Eurytomidae; genus Eurytoma; species Eurytoma californica. The sequence continues at coordinate 15,531,864 of JAXIUT010000021.1, forward strand.
CCGGTCCATGGATAAGGTTCGCAAAAGGCCATTTCTCTCGCTTGATTCTTTACCACCTTGGTCTTCTCCCTCCCGATCTCTTTTCTTTTTTTTTCCTTTTCACCCCTCTCTTTTTCCACGGCGCACCCTTCATCCGGCGGGCTTTTATGCTGGCGCGCGTGTTCGGGAAAAGGGGATTTTTTTCTGTAATGCCTGGCTTCGAAAATTCGAAGAGTTCGAGAGGACACCCACAGATTTCGAGGGGAAATTTTCATATCTGAAAAATCGCTTGATACTTGTAGGAATATAAACTAAATAGTGAACTATATGTTAAAGAATATGTTAAACTTAATAATTTATTTTTTTGTTTCAGGTGAGTAAATCCAATAACAGATGAATAATGTACAAATCTTCCTTTTTGCGTAAGTTTTAATAAAATGACTGCTTTTTAACTTTTAGGGAACAATAGAAAAATATTTGTTTAAATTCCATTATATCCATCTGATAGAGAATTGAAAAATAATCTGTACTTATTTCCAATTTGATATTTATTAACAAAAAAATAGCGGATTAAAATTTACTAACAACGTGCAGACATTGACATTGGATAGTATATCTATGTGGTATAGAACTGTGAGTCGTGATGAAATGAATAAAAAAAAAATTATATTTTTCAATATTCTATCAGATGGATATTTTTGTACTGTACGTACCCCGTTGTTTTTAAACATGATTCTGAATTGAATCTACTATATACAACGCAGTATCAATCACTTAAGTTAATTAAAAAATGGCGGATTTTATTGGGGTATTTTTTAAACTTAATCTGCAATCAAAAGCAGGCAATGGTCTCTAAAAACATGCGATTCAGTTTTACAGCTGCTGCGTCTTTAAAAGCGCCTTAGAAATGTCGTAAATGTTTCCGGAAGAGTAGAATTTAGGTATCTTAATGTTTAGCATTAACCCCTGCCACTGATGCACTTTTTATTACTGCCATAAAAAGCGAATAAAATCACCAGTTCAATCCCGCTTTCAATTAAAAAAAATCGAAATTAATTCATTTACGCGCTAAATCGGCTAGAGTGAAATTGACTCTATTGGAGTCAAATGTTCACTCGAGGACTAGATTGAAGCTAACTCCTTCGATTAGAGTGAAGTAAAGTGACTTTTTCACTCAAAAGTAAACAGAATGGTTAGACCATAACCTACACGCTAAAACGGCTGGAGTTAAATTTCACTCTTATTCTAAAGTTAATTTAGAGAGTCAAATTTAACTCTACAGGAGTGAATTTGACTCTAATAGAGTGAAAGAATCAGTAAAATTTTATAGGTCATGTCATACCATTTGATTCTACTTTCGAGTCAAAATTTCACTCTATTTCACTCGAGTGAGGGAGTTGGTTTATCTCTAGTCTTTGAGACAAAATTTGAGTCCATTGGTGTCCAAATGTCACTCTAGCCGATTTACCATGTATAAAATCCTACTCTATCAGAGTAAAGTTAAGTCACTCTACTCGTATGAAGTGATTATTTCACGCCACAAGAATAAATTTTAAATTTGACTCTATTAATGATTTAACTCCAGGATAAGAGTGAAATTTCACTCTAGCTATTTCAGCGCATAAAATATAGTATTAAACGAAAGCACCGACACGAGCTTAATCCGCCAATCGGTCAGTGTTTACTCAAGTCGCGAGTTTTCGGTATTTCGTCCCCGGTCCCGCGCCGCCGGCGGGACGATTTAATTTGGGAAATAGCCCGGATGCCGGGGCAGCACGCCCGCTCGCCTACCTAATGAAATCGACTCGTTTTCAATGGATTTAATATCGGCGCTCCCTCGGCCTCGACTTCTTATTGGGGTCACGTAATCGATGTGGCGCGGCGCGGCTCCGCGCGCATTTCCATGATACGCCTCGCCCGCCGTCCGTCAATCGTTCGACGCCTCTCAGTTCTCTCTCCTCCAGGCCCTATAGATTGACCTTCGCGCCAGCCGCGGCATCCCGAGCGCTCGGCTCGAATCGTTTCCGCGCTCGTCTTATATAGCACCCGCTTCCTCCGGTCTTTTTCTCCTCGACGGGGCGGGGATCGAATATTCCGCGCGCTGCGCGCCCTCGATGTGCATTCCCGCGAAATTACTTGTACTCTTAAGTTTTTAGAGTGAAAAATCACTCTAAGCGAGTCAAACTTCACTCTAGCTTAAAGTCGAATTGCAAATTCTTTGTTTAGAGTGAAACATCACTCGACGGAAAAGTGATATTTCACTCTAAGGGCGATTGAAAGGTTAAATCAAAAATGAATTCAAAGTTCCCTTTACATAGAGTGAACGTTCACTCTAATTCGAGTATATTTTGCTACGGAAATTTTGCCGGTATAGTGAAATTTACTCTAATTAGAGTGGACTTTTGGAAATTTTGGAGGTAGAAATAAATTAATAAATGTATCCATTTTACATATTTTATTTATTTCTAAACTTTGTTCATTTAATTCATTAAAATCACCCATGTGTTCGAGTAACACTTCACTCGATATTTGGGGTGAACTAGTCACGCTCACTCTAAATTGAAATCACTCTCACGGTTTCACTCGAATCGTTGTAGTGAATAACTCACTAGAAAATCACCGAGGGAAAAAAATTCACTCTAAAATTTAGACCTCACTCTTAATTTAAATCTAACAGAGTGAAAACCAAATTTTTCTCCATCACTTTTTTTTAGAGTGAACAGATCACTCTAAACATTTAAGCGTGTGCACGTAATCGTAATTTAAAAGGCAAATACTCGCGAGGGGGAGGTGTTTGAGGCGGCGGTTAAGCGATTTCCGTGAGGATCGAGACCAATGAATCCTGATTTTTGAGCTTTTATCGAGGAAAGGTAGGGGTGGGGGATTATTGGTTCGAGTGAGCGAGAGTTTACAGTGCTCGAATTCAATTAGAGGGATATTGTTTAACGAAATTTCGAGTTTAACGCTCCCGTGCTTTTTCCGTTGCAATATTGAAATTCTACCTGCACACGATTGGCATTGTATTGAAATGTTTTTGTTTGACGATAAAATACGAAGTATGGTATAACAACTGGTAGCTTTTATTAGAATGAAAAAAAAAAAAAAAAAAAGAAAAATTATATATTGAATGTATAAAAAGAGTATATGTCTGATATTTACATTTTTTACAGATTTTTGTTTTTATTAGTGATCAAAATAGAGAACTAGAATATTCTCGAATAAAAAAATAATTTTCAAACAGTGTTTGAGATCGTTTTCGGTACAAAAATCATTAAAATACCAGGAGAATAATATGAGAAATACTTTTTTTTATGTGTATAGTAGAATCTATTCCTCACTATTAACAAGACCATATAAAAACTTAAATTATCAAATACTAGCAAGCCATCATAGTGAAGATGCAAAGATTTAACAGTTCGATAAAAAAAGTTTACTTATACACTTTTTTAAAGAACACATTGAATCTTTTTCTTCATACCTATCAGGTTGAATTTATCTTTTTCTGTTTGTATGGCTAAAAGTTCGGACATAAATTTTTTTTGTTCACAAATGGCTTCAAGCCAGTCCAGCTTCTCTCATTTCAGCACCTTACAAACTAATTCTTTTAGTAGTAACACGATAGTCTGATTTTTATACTCGGGATATAGTCAACAAAAAATACGCTTCATCAAAATTTCTTTCTGCTGTTTCGCGTACATTTTATCTTCACATCCTTATTAATTTATCGACAGCAATGGGGACTCAACGTAAACAACGAAACAGATGGTCCAATCGAATATCGTCGAAAGCAACGCGGAGTAAACAATTGAAAAATAACCGTTGAACGAAAATGCGTTTTCGCTCGCGACTCGCAAGACAAACATTCCGCCGGCAAGGCTCTCGAAGCCATACAAATTTAAATCCAGCGGAATTTATGTTCCACGCGTGCAGCATCGCGTGCGCTCCGCGTAGGCAATAAGAAACTTCGCCGGCGAAAGGGGCGCGCTCGCTGCGAACAATTATTCTCGCACGAGCGATCAGTTCGCACTTTTCCCCACCCCGTCTTTCCTTCGGAGGAAGAAAAAAAATGCGGACAGCACGCGCCTCGCCACCCGGGCGAAACTTAACGGTCCTTCCGCGTCGACGAGGGTGCAAAAAAAAAGTGCGAGCCCCGCGTGTCAATATTCAGCGGCAGGATTGAAAGACGCCATCGGTTGGGGAGGCCAATAACGATAAGTTAGCCGCGCGCGCGGCCGGGGGAGCGACTCGTGAAATATGACTTGGCGCAACATCTGCTAACGAAAAAAATATCGACTCGATGACGCTCGCGTGATGTCGGTGTTTCGCACGGGGCACGACACTTGTTTCATTTCGTTACTTTTTTCTTCTCCATCGCTTCGCGCTAGATTTGAGGGAGATTCCCTCGCTCGTTCTATTATTATTTTTTTTTTTTCTTTTGACGAGGGAGGGCTTCTTTTCACGCGGGTTTTCGGTATTTTGAAGAATGGCGCGGCGAGCGAGCAAATTGATTTTTCGCGAGGAGCGAAAAATCGTGTTTCGACGGGGATCAAATCTAGTTCGCCGTGATATATTTCTGCGTGGCTGTAGAACTTTTTTAAAGACGTTCGTTTTTTTCGTGATTTATCGCGCGAGATTATTTTTAAAGTGTACTTTTTTTCTGTACTGCCGCACGTGACAAATGGTACTGCGAAATTTGTTGATCGCGTTTATTTTTTTTACATCGCTCGACGGTATTGATTTTTTTCCCTTAAAGCAAAATTAATGATTATTTTATTCCGTAAGTCTAATATAAAAATGATGTAATGTACGTGGAATCGCAGCGGGGGAACGAGGGATCCGTTTGACGCTTAAAGAATTTTAAACGAGATAATCCAAAATTATAAGGGCAGTTTACAAAGTAAATGAAATTTATGTCAGCGCAATCTTGAGGGTTGAAAATCTGCGGATTTTAATAAAGAAAAGTGATCGCGACACCGACGTTAAAAAGTAGTTTCTTTTTTTTTATCGCGCGGGCAATTTTTTTGGATTTAAAGACGCAGAGAGCATTGACTGTTATTCATACGAGGCTCCAACTTTTTTGCACGCTTTGAATTTTACCCTCATCTTGTAAGAGGAGGGTACACGAGGGGGTGACTGGAGGAGCCGGAGTAAAAGCCAAAATGACCATGGGGGCGAAATCGATCGTGAGTTATTGCTCGCTCGAGAAAGAACTCGCGTACACCCCCTTAAGTAAGGGTGCGGGAATCGGTCAATTTTGATTTTTCCCGAGAGAGTATACGTTATACCTATTTGTTCGGCCGTTTTATTTATTTTTGAAGGCATTACTTAGAGATTATGGCTCGGATATAAACTCTTCTATACTAATTTTCGTTATTTATGGAACTTTCTAATTTATAGGCATCCTATCGGCTTACTTTATGGATTGGAATTTCTTATATTACTTTATCCCAGTATATTGTGATTATCATGATAAAAAGAATATACGGCTGAATTATTCGATAGTCCAATAAGTTTTTCATGGACTTACTTTTTCCTTAGTCGCTTTTGCTCGGTGGTTTGATAATAAATATTCAAATTATTTGTTACTTTCATAAATACGTTGAAAAATACTTTGAGTACACACTAATTACAGCAACAGATTTTTTAAAATCTTTTATTACTCGAATGTTACATCAATTGAAATACTCTTCAGCAAAAATTATCCTTTTTTTTACCTTGTTATTTAAATGGAGATGTTTCAATAAAGTCAGGAATTCGCACATGTAAAAGAAACAATCTACACTGAGAATTATAATACGGTAAAGTTAGTTCTAAAAATTATGTGAAAACATGTAATCGTGAAACTTTGCAACACTGGTAAAATTTACAGGAAACTTGTCGTAATTTTTATAATGCGAAAAGTTTCCAGTATTGCAAATCGTCCCACGATTACGTTTTTTTCCCCAATTTTTACAGTGAACTATATGTACAGTATAATTATATATTATACACGCTAATCCGTGTATAAATGTTTAATGTCGTTCTAACTAAGCTGTTACCTACAGCCTCACAGCTTTATACTTTAATGTATAAAGTTATATAAGGAATTTAAATATTTAAGTAAAGCTCGTTCTTAATATGAAGTAAATAATGATCGTATGCATCTTAAAGCAGTTTGTTAACATAAATAAAATTATGTAAATCGAAGTATAAGCTATTCAAATTGGCTCAAAATTGATGAATCGAATCTCGAAAGAACTGCAATCAAAGTCACCTCTTACATGTCGTAAAGATAAATCATCGATAATTAGAGCTTTCGTAAACATCCAGCCGCGAGAACGCGCGCATTCAAGTTCCGACGCGAAGTCGGCCATGGGGGAAAATCCCCCGTCGCTCGTCAAACTCCCACCGCGCGGGCCACATAAATCATCGATAATTAGAGTCCCACGTCCGCTCCTACCTCCTTACACCCCCCGTAAAAGCCTCCCACCCCTCCAATATCCTCGGAGGACATTACGGAGGAGAGCGAATTTGAATTCGTCGCCGGGGTAATTCGAACAAATTTCGCCACGGCGAAATAAAAGGAGGGCGCCTTCGGGGGGAAAAAACAGCCGATCGCCACGAGTGGGGATCGATTTTCGATCCCATCGAGCGAGATAATTCGCCGGCCGGAAGGAAGAGACGAGAGCGAGAGAAGCCGGCGGAGACGGAGACAGAGGGAAGAGGGGCACTTTCGACACTCGCGGCGGAAGATGAAACGGCGCCCCCGGGATAAATGCGCCGTCGCTCGCTCTCGATTTCGCCGGGGCGATTGATGGGGCTCATTGTTCAGCGGCCCGGAGAAGCCCACGGAATTCGGACCGGCGTCTGTCTGTGGACGCACGCCTCGATCCACCGCCTAACCCGTACTTCCGCGAGCGAAATAAACCGCGAATCCTTTTTGAAGACGGCGACGTGATTGTCTCGGTGGCGTGGATCTCTCGTCGTTATTCGAATACGATTCGTAAGACCTCGACGAGTATCAATACCTAAAAAATGTCTGTATGAAAAATTTAGTTTTCTGGAAGTTGCTTTCTTTTGATTGATAAAGAAAAGTAAAAGAATAAAGTTTCTTTTTCGTCGAGTTGGGAGTTTATACAATAAATTTACGTTATAAAAAAATATGTTTGTGGTAAAAATTTCTATAATGTTGCACAATTGATAAATAAGTTTGTCATACTTTTCCTTGGATCTGTAATGTAATATTACATTACAAATTCAAGGAAAAGTATTTGTAATATGAATATCAGTGATTCTCCAAAAAAGTACAATATTTTGTCATGTAAACTCCGTAGATATTTTGTAAAGTTAAGGCTTTTTTTGATTGTTTAGATAAAATGAAATTTATTTATAAAAATAAAACTTAATTTATTTTAGTAAGTAGAATTAATCTGTATTTAATGTTAAATGACATTTTGTATCACTAACCGTTGACTTATACTACTGAATGGAAAGTCACGTTTCTAGTGACGCTTTATTTATAATGAAGTGTCATCGAGAAAATTAAATTAACATTCTCTTCAGTAGTATAAGTGAACGCTCAGTGATGCAAAATGTCATATAGGATTTAAATAGTTACTTCCAAAATCTAAAAATTTAAATGTTAAAAATATATTTGTCCACCATTTAAAAATTTGTCAATTACAAAAAAAAATCGTAATTGTTAACAGTTTTTGTGTGAAAGATTATAATCTTTTACATAATAGAAGATTTTCTCAAGTTTGATAAATTAAAAATGTAAAATAAATAATTTGTTATAATAATGTAGTAATTATATCCTAATATAATACTATAATATAGTAATTATATCCTAAAAAGATTATAGTAGCTAAAATACGAAGTAGGCTATAGACAAAATGGAAAAGATTTTATTTCTGTAACAACCTTCAGGAGTAACTCGAACAATGCAATTTTTACCCGCCTCGTCTGAACTGTACGTCAGCTCATCTTCCCCCTGCGCGTTGCGCTTGATAAACGTTCCGTCGAGATGGCGGCCGACGAAATGAATTTCGTAAACAATCTCTCGCGCAGGACGAGCAATTATGTTCGCGCTTATCAGATTCGCCTTTCCGCGAAATGGAATCGAGGAGCATTTGGCGGAGGAGGCAATCCGGCCCTCCCCGAGTTATTGCGTCGCCCGCCCCACCGTAAAGCCACCCTTTTCCCGCGTACACGAGGCGACGGCTCCCGCGGAAGGCCCCGGATACGACGGTTCACGTGCTCCTACTCGGCGCGCCAACAACAGGAGCATTTATCAGGATCGTATCGGCGAAATAAATAGTCCTTTTTTCCGTCCGGGGACGCCGCGCGTCTTCGTCTCCCTGCGACTAGATACGCGGAATTTCGCTCGGCGAGAGCGAAAAATTTATATGCACCCGACGGAGACGCGGATTCGACGGGTTAATCTCACGCTGGATCGAGCTGAGAAATTTGTTCGATAAATATAAACAACGATTTCTGTGTGTCTTTTTTAGTTGTAAATTAAATTGTAAAGTCGACTGTAGAAGACTAGAAAATTCAGTAGTATACATCAACGATTGGTCAGGTAGATACAATACTGTAAAATACAAATGATTCTTTCTTTAGTATTAAAATAATTGAATTATTAAAAGATATTACTACTAAATTGGTTTTATATTAAGTAGTATAAATTAACAATTAGTCAGGCAAAATACTACAAAATACATGCGATTCTTTCTTTTATAGAATTAAAATAATTGATGTATTCAAAAATATATTATTCAAGGTGTGATAACCAAATTAAGTTAAAATATCCATTTAACAAATATAATAAACGATTATGTACTTATTCATTTGCTAATTATAAGATTGACTTTTGATTGACTAATATTTCTGAGTGGAAAGCAAATTTCATGTTCTCGTGTCACTTCAGTAATATTTGATAAAGATAAATATTAAATGAAGCGATACTGAGCATGAATTATTTATTCTTTTTATTTTTTTTTCTCCGAATCGTTAGTGAAATTTTTTTAACACATGTCAGTAAACATCTTTCTTTATGCATTTATTCATTTTGAACTACTTTGTATCTTATATGGCATTTCGTATCACTAACCGTCGACTTGTACTACTGAATGGAAAATCTTTTTCATATTCTCAGTGAAACTTTATGCACAAATTATGACTGAAGTGACACCGAGAAAATTAAATTAAATTTCCATTCAGTTAAGTAGTGTAAGTCAACGCTAAATGATCCGAAATGTCACATAAGATTCAATTAGTTCGTACCAAACTACTTCTGAAATCGAATTGTTAAAGATACGTTTGACCTCTTTAAAAATATAACTAACTTACGAGATAAAGGAACCGCCAGAAAATTTCTCAAACCGGAGAAATTCGTACAGCAGTAAACGTGAAGTTACGATAGCGATAATAGTAACCGTTTGCAATAATGGTCGATGACGCCGACGGTGATAACAACGTCCGGCCGCGAGGATCGCTTTAATTGGCGGCCCGCGGCGGCGGTGCCGAAAAGTCAGAAACCGCGGGAGCGGCCGAACTTTCGCGGCGACCGCGTCCCCACCCTCCCCCCGTGCCCCGGGGCCATATTCGGCCGGAGCTCTGGGCATACGTCACTGCGGTTCTCCGACAATTCCGCGCGCTCGCGAGAACATCGCCGCGAATTCCGCAGCGTTGCGTTATGCCGGCCTCTTTTATTTTGCTCCTTTCCCTCCTGGAACTCGATTACGATTCGCCCACATCGCCTTCTTCATTCACGGTGTGTTCGTACGCATTTGTGCTAATGAGCGCTGTTGTCTAGTAGCCTCAATTTAATAAAGTCGAGTTTAATGTCTATGAGATTTGAAGAATGAAAAAATTATTTTTTCTGTGTAAAATGTTGGAAGACATTTAAATGATCTTAAACAGAAAGAGCTCAAGATTGATCCCTTTTAAAGTTTTAGACATTTTTTTACGATATCCAGATTATTATCTTTTGATGTACAGAAATCTTTTACCGATTAATTACCATTTTCTTGATGGTTTGAATTTAGCCACAAAATGGACAAAAAATCACTTCGAAAATGGTCAATTTTTTTCTAGGCTAATTCGATTAATTTGTCTTGTTTTATAATATTTTATATACATTCTTTTAAACCTCTTTAAAATGTTTAAATGTTAACATAATTTGTTTTAAAATCGTCTGTTTAAAGTTTTATATTATATAATTTTATTAATATTTGAGTTAAACCTACCTTGTACAATATGTCGAATCACGGAACT
>JAXIUT010000021.1:15542202-15560656 GCA_035586675.1 Eurytoma californica
ATTTACAATCATTTTAGTCATTTACACATCAGGTGATAAATCAACTGATTAATCGTGTCAAAACGTCGGTTGATTTACCACCTGACGAGGTCACCTGAGAAATCATCTGATTTTTTTCAGCAGGGCCTTGAGTCACAGGACATGGGGTCCTGGGCAAATGCGGGGAATCCGGGGGGGTATTGTAGAGGTCTGCCGGCTCAAAAAATAGGAAAGAAGAGAATACACTGGGCTACAGTACAGGGGCGTTGGGGTTAGTGCCGTGTCCTCCCCCCACTCGGTAGAGATAGGTGTGAAATTAGAGTCCGGCAAATAGCGCTGGGTTAAGAAGGCTGCGCGAAAGCCTAAAGAAAAAGAAAAGTAATATTTTTAACACCATGTGAAAATACTAAATTTTTATATTTTTGACGGAAGAAACAAAAGCAAAAACTGATTGTGAAAAGTAAGAGCTTTACGCATGGAACGCTATAAGAGCTTTTCGCAAGCTTGATTAGTATATCCAGTTTTTTGAAAAGTTTAAGTTCTAATAATTATTTTACTAAGCAATTAATTTAAAATAAATGATAAGTTGGCATTTAAAAAAGTGATTATTAAAAAAATAAGTGTGCAACTCTGTGTATGAGATTCATTACATGCTTAGTGCACCAACTACGTATAATAATACTATTCTTACCTTTTATATACTTATTTTTTCTAAATAGGCAGGAATTACATAAGGCAAGGAATTTAAATATAAAAAATCCAGCGTTGTTACGGCAGCAGGTTTTCTTATCATTTGCTTTCAATAAAAATAAATTGATCTCCCTACAAGGCAATGAGGCGAAACCGAACCGTATAAAAGTCCTAAAAATAATCAGATCGCACCAGAGTTTTCCCGAACTTGTACCCGTCGCGCGTACTAGATCAGCAAAAAGCAGTTGGCAGAAAAAGGGGAGGGGGCGCCCCGATATCCCCTTAACGAGGTAAACTCGGCGGAATTCAATTTGGTATTTTTGTTTCTCGCCCGACATTACGGACACCGGCTTTTTCGACGGGGAAAAATTAGCCGGGCTCGAGATCGCACAGAAGTCATCAGTCAAAGCGAAACGAGGTTATGTCACACGGGCGCGTGCGGGAGGAGGGTGCGGGAGGAGAAGGGTAGAGCAAGACCGAAGGGTCGATTAGGCCGTACCCTCCGGATCGGCGCGCGGCGCCCCACTCCCTTCCGAAACTGTCATGATTTTCCGCTCGGATAACGGACAGCCGATGACGAATCCTTCCTGCTTTGATCAATTCCGGCAAAACCGGACCGCAGAGAGATAAAAATCCTATCGCCCTGGGGAAATTGATTTCGATCTTTTGGTCGTCGTTCGCCGAGTGTGTATAGTGGGTGGGGAGAGATGCGGTTTTTTTTCTCTTTGATTTGCCTTTTTTTTAAACGAAAGGCCAGGAGCGAATGCTGATTAAAGTTCGAGGGCGGAAATCTAAAGTTTCGCGCTGGTGATTCTTGTTAAGGGGAAAACGAGTGAGGAAAGTTTGGCTTTCCGAAAGCAGCGTTTGCCTCCGTGAAGGAAGTGGACTACTTTCTTTTGTAATTACTAAATTCCAAGATTAGTTTTAGTTTATTTTTTTAAATATACTTTAGGCTAGTAATTTAAAAAATAGTAAAATTTTACTAAATATTAGTATAAATATGGTTAAGTTCACTGTAGCGTTCAGTGAATGTTCACTGAATGATTTTATGCTATTAGATTAATGACATTTTACTAATTTACTTTAACTCCTATACATAATTTCGGATGCTATTATAATTATTAATATTTTAGGGGAAGATTGTGATAGAGTTTTAGATTACTTTGGAAATAAAATTTTATCTCGATACAGTCACAGAAATCTAAAGTAGACCATCGAAAATATCCATCCAGTCCTTTAAATATCCGCTCGATAAAGAGATTTCCCGCAGGCAAAGCAGTCGCAGTGCTAATCCGAGTCGAAATCAGGACTCGTCGGCCGGGGGCGTCCTTTCCAGAATTAGACGGCGCGACCGGACAAAAGTCCGAAAATTGAGTTTGCCGCTTGGCCGGGGCGTCCTAAAACGAGCGCAGAAGCGCTTTGATAAAGTTGTTTCGAATTAGCGAGCGGTGGCCCTCGACCGGCCCTCGTTAGCCTCCGCCCACTGTATAATTTTGACGCTGATGGCGAAAATCACGTAATCTCTTCAACGCGCGCGCAACAATCAACCAGATGACGCGAATTTCCGCGTCGCCCACGAAATTCTGATGGCCGCGCCGCGGCAGGATGCAGTGCCAAGGATGAATTAGGGCCAGTGCAGAATTTTCTTTGCACTTTGAACTCTGGCTGCGGTGCAATATACATATACATGTACATGCCGTACACTTCGAAATATACCGACTGCCGTGAGGTTGCTCGGAGAGCGATGAAAGTTTATTTGAAATTTTATTTCGAAATAGAGAAAATGTAATATAAATATTTGTGACTTCTTTGATTTCCAGTATTACGTCTAATTTTGAGTGGCATACAAAGTTAATTAACAAAATAAGAGTGCAATTGATTCGGCATCGAGGGTTTAAAGAATAACAGATTGCACTTGATAATTGAACTAGAGAACAGGCTTACATGTCTTAGAAAATTAGCGCGCTGCGGGTTAGGAATATTATTGCATTCAGTTTTTATTATAATGCAAAAAATGTGTTATTGATAGTTAAAGTAATGTACTAAATTTATAACTTTTTATATATACGTATACATAAACATGCGAAAAATTTTACTTGTAAGTATATACAACGTTTACGTTTTAACTTGTAACAAAAGCAAATATGGAAAAGCATCTATCGCGCGGGTATAGATATAAAACAGAAAAATGCAGGGGAAATAGAATGCGCATTTGTATGAATTCTCCAAAAAAATAGCATCAAAAGCTATGCAAATCCATCATGAAATTTGCTGCACATCAATATATATGACCGTCAAAACTAAAAGTTTGCCCACCACCCAAAATCCTTTTTCAAGATTTTTCAGACACATTTTCAAACTGATAAAAACGAAGAGGAAGTCCCCCCTTAAATGTCCACCAAACAAGATCGTCTCCACGTCAAAGAAAAGCAGCACTCATCGAGAAGGAGGGCACGTAAAACCCAAAGCGAGGTGATCGCGGGGGTGATAGATGCAACCGCAGCACCGAGAAGCAGGCGCCGTCGTACAGGGCGAAGTAGCTCGAGGTAAAAGCGGATTCGATGACGCCAGGTTCGGTCGTATAGGTGTCGAACGCCTCGTTGGGCCCCGACGCCACGAGCGAAAATGAAAGTGGTTAGATCAATTTCTCTCGCGCGCGTGCGAAAAACCGGGGAGGGGTAGGAGGATGAAGGGGAGGGCGGAACCTCGTGGCCCGGATAATCCCCGGGAACTTACCCTCGAATAGGTTAATAGCTCGCTTGATTGAAGTAAGGATCACACTTCGTTAGGCAGCGCCGCGAGCCTCGCTCATCCCTGCGGCTTCTCCCCACGGTGATAAGTGCCAGCCCGAGGAGTATGCGCCGGCTAATAAAAATTCGTCTAATCTCCATAGATTTTCCTTCACGATCTCTCGGCTTTACGATAATGTCCCGGATGACTCGGAAAAATCTTTTGGAAAATTTAATTACGGGTGAGAGTCGGATCGTCAAGAAGAAAATTATTTGTATTAAATTACTTGTATTATTATTTGTATTATTAGCTGGTTAAATTGTAAAAGAAGTCTTAGTTTTAAAATTAGAACGCGATTAAGCATGCCGTGATGCAGTCTGTAATATTAACTGACAATTTTGTCATCAGGTGGACTCTGAGTCTTATGATTCCCACTAATGAGTCTGCTGCTTCAATCTTACATAAGGCCGCGCAGAAAGTGAATGATTACACTGTGAGAATTTTCCCGTAAAAATTACGGGAAAAACGTAATCGTGGGATGGTTTGCCATCAAGGACATATTTACGGGAAAATCATTGTAAATTTTATCCGGACGGTACGAAAAGCTCCGTAATTTTTACGGGAAAATCTCGTAATTTTTACAGGCAAAGCTCCGTAATTTTTACGAGAAAAGTTTCGTAATTTTTACGGGAACATCACCGTAATTTTTGCGGATCTTTTCGTATCGCGTAAGCTATGCATAAAAATTTCCAAGGTGGGAAATCGTCCCACGATTACGTTTTTTCCCGTAATTCCACAAATACAACTGATTATAAACGAAAATCAGGTAGTAATTTAAAAAACCGAGTGTACGTTCACACTGTAATCATTGCAATTAAATTTCACTAAAATTATGATGTATAACCCCTCGAAATTGTTCATGCGAAATTGTTCTTGCATTGAATAACAATTTAACGATTTAAATTTCGTTTAACAATTTTATTTTATGTTACATTGTATACTGAAAACTAAACAAATTCAATTTATAAACTTCCGCAAATACATCACAATTACTTCCCTCTAAAATTCAATAAGTGAAACTTCACTTAATTAAGCCAAGAGCCAATCTATCTACGGTAAAAAAAGTGCCACTTGATACAATAACCGGCAAACATTTATTAAGTAAATGCCTTCGAATCAATTTCACTTACTCATTTTGACACAGCTATAAGAAATAGCCACTCGACGACGCAATAAAGTAACGCGACTTAACTTTCAAAAAATTCACGCACGCACACAAAAGTTTGAAAAAAAAAATCTGCACTCCAATTCAGCGACGTGAAAAGCATGTAAATGTGGGATTTTAACACTCGCGTCTCCCTTTCAAAAGCCGACGGGAAAAAAATGGCACGCGCCGATGAAAGAGCGGGGCGCACTCGGTAAAGACACCTCGTTTGCATTCGCCCACGTAAGTCATCGCGCGCGGGTCTCGCTCGCGCCCCGCGGAACAATGAGGCTCGTAATGAAGCGCCCGGCGCGACTCCCGATCGAGCGCGCGAATATTGTCGCCTCCGGCGGTTTGGCCTGGAATAGCTCGCGCTTTTTCCCGATATAAATCAGCGTCGAGGAGGCTCCCGTTTTTCTTTTTTTTTTTTTTTGTGTGTTTTTTTTGTTCGCAGGCGTTGGAGGCCTGCGAGATATTTAATTGTCTCCTGGGCCCTCGAGTGTCTTCGCGATAAGTTGCGGCCGTTTTTTCGAGATTCCGCAGACGCTGCTGCTTTTGGCCGACGCTCGCAATTAACGAGGTGCGAAGAAAAATCGCTCCTGTGCATCACTTTCGGAAAAAAATTCGATATTTCTTTTCGAGAATGCAACGAAAGTAATATTTTCTATGTTTTCTTTGTTTTTGTAAGATACGTTATACAATATCACTCAAAAGTCAGAAAATGATAGCTTCATTTTTATAGTAAATAAATGAAGCATCCTCTAATTGGCCACTATGTTACTTTGTAAAATAAATACTGATATAAATAAAAGGAAAAGGAAATTCGAGCTTGTTATAGAGTAATTTTAAAAATAATAATTTTAAAAACTGCAATAAAAATTTTCTTTGCATTACCATAAAAAAAATGACGCTAAAAATGAAGTAATAAAAATGAACAATTTCAAAATTTTCAAGTACAAAATGCATATTTTGAAAACTCTTGGAGCTTTAAATCATTTTAAGCTTTAGAGAGCTTCAAGCTTTAAAAAGCTTTAAAGCGCTACTTGATCGTTATCTACGACCATTCCTCGATTTGATATTGTAATTTTTATCTAACACAAAAATTAAGCAATAGCTCTTAAGGTTTTGACCAGCAAAGCTATCAATAAAAGTAGTGTTAGGAAATGCAGCGAATAGCCGGGGGCGCGTTTCATTAAAAGTGCCAAGTTGGGCCAATGATGGTTCTTTTGGCGCATAATGCACGAGGCATCGACTTTCCGGATTCCAGCACTCGACTCTTTTGGGATCTTGATAGATAGGAGAGTGGCCCCGATGACGTCGATATATCCACTTGATAGATGTGGATTGATCGGCGCGGAAAGAAGTGCTGACCGCGTCGAGTGACTCCGTTAGAGGAAAAGTGGCGGTGCAAAAAAAAAAATTCCTCCCAACCACTTGCCGCATGCGCGCGGCTAACCCTCAATGGGGTCAGCATTAATGTATTAAATTCTCGCCTTTTTTCCCCTGAAAGCCTCTTCTATCTCGCGAAAAATAGCGCTGGCTATCAACTTGGAGCCTCGCAAAGTGAAGATAAAGAATGATTTTCTTTAGGTAAACAAGAATGGGATAAGCTTTTACTGTACAGATAAAATTATTCCCAAGGTCTTTTTTATATAAAAAAAAAATCTTAAGAGTTACTGGAGTACATTTTCGTAATTATTTTTACCGTTAGTTCATTTGTGAAAATACTTTCTACCCAGCCAATTCGCCATTAGTTTGTTAAAAATAACATGCATTTAGAATTCGAGCATGAAAATTGTGCTCAAACAATGCGTAGAATTTCTCTACGATCGTTACAAATAAAAATGTTTTAAAACATTCGAATTTCTACGTTTTACGAATGTATATTTTCTATTCCTAATCATTTTATGAAAATGTTTTTTTTTTATAAGAAAAACTACTTTTCCACTTTTTTACAATACTATTACCCTCAATCTCTTAAAAAAAAAGCAAGGAACAGAAGGAATCCGGAACATTTACCTAATACGGTGATTCGGCCGAAGGGTCAATTTCCCGGCGCTCCGGTGGGAGGTATCGCCGTGAAAAAAAAAGCGGGGAAATTCATACGGCCATAGCGGCGCGGCCTTCACCTTCTCTCGCGAGGTCTCATTCGAGCGGGGCGCGCGATCGCGCGCTCATCCGGCTCTTCGTCAACGACGCGGGAGGAAAGTGGAATTTACCGGTGGGCTCCGGGCGCGCAGCCAGGGACAGTAGGGGGCGGGGGGGAGGGTGAAATTGACCAGTCTCCGCCACTTGAGAACCAGCCGTGCAATTACCTGGCCATCCCCGCGGCCCATTCCCATTGCACGCCGGCGACATTAAATCCCCCCTCTCCCCTTCCTCTCCGTCGTTTCGTTCCGCTTCCCCCATTGCAATGCCACGCCGCGCGATTCCCCATTCCCTCTCGCTTCCTCCTCGACCCTCTCTCGCTCGATCGCCGCCTTGTTTTCGTATTCTCTCGATGTTTTTCCCGTGAATTCGAGGCTCTCCCATTCCTCTCCTATACCCATATCCCGGAAATACGTATGGATAATCAAGCGGAGAAAATCGTCAAAACGTTCCCTCGGTGATTTTATGAAAATTAAGTGCTGAATTACACCGAGTGGTGTGCGTATATTTATTTAACTCAAATAAAATGGATTTCTTTTCGCTCGGAATAATATGACCTGGAAATTTCGATTTTGTAACAAATACAAGGAGTATCGAAAAAGTTGGAGCTTTTTCGACCAGTCTTTGATTCCCCTACGAGTTTCGTTTTTCCTTTTTTGATTCCAGTAAAAGCTAAACCCCAGATAAAAACGAACGAACAGAAGTCTCCAGCGCATACAAAAATAAAATATTGAATTTCGCTGCTGCCGCATTTTCCGCAGCGGAAGCCTGTAGAAAGTCACTGGATACACGAGGCGAGTCGAGTTTATTCGAGCGGCGTGAATCGCAGCGCAGCACCGCCGGAGATATGGTTTCGTTATACCGCTGATAAGCGTTAATGCGAAGTTTACCTTTAGGCGTGCCCTGATCGGTCCTGAGGCGGTGCAATGACCGTGGGCGATCGGGTACACCTTGACCCCTTTGATCCCCGCTCATGCATCGTAGGAGAGGCACTACGCCGGATGTTGCTACCCGTCAAAGGATTCACTCGCTGCTTAATCAAACGCGCGCAGAATGAAGAGGATAGCGCCTAGGTCGGGTGTTTATCGACCGAATCTATTTTGATTGGTTACGTGTAAGTAACCGTCGCGTAACTTAGGCGGAAGCGACATTTTCCATGAAATGTTATACTAACTGGTGCAATACCACCGGAGGATGATTGATTCAAAATGTTTGGGTCTATTTTTTTCGTACCTAAGGTTCTATTTAATTTTTTCTTGTTACGGGACTATCACATATTTTTCGGACCAGGACCTTGTCTCGTTAGCTCCACGATCACGGCAAGTCAGCGACAGTGACATAAGTTTTATTATTATATCTTTGATTGGCTTTATCACTCATTGTTCATATTCTTTGGTGTGGGGTGTATCGATGATAGTAAGTACACATTGATTTAGATGTTGTACAACGTTTCGATAGTTTACTATCCTTTTACTATTTACTATCCTTTTCAAGTATACTATTACAATCTATGTAATTCATAGTCATCAATACAAGTTTGTATAACGAAATACGATTGTATTGATGACTGTATTACATAGATTTTAATAGTACTTGAAAAGGATAGTAAATAAACTATGGAAACGTTGTACAAAATCTAAATCAATGTGTACTCACGATGTAAATATCTCGGACATTTAATCAGCTTTCAATATTCATTCAGAGACATCAACTGTCTTAGAACTTACGCCCGCGAGACGAAGAGTTGTGAGGTGTGATGCCCAAAAAATATTATCAAAAATTTAATTAATGTCTACTCCTTATATATAAAGTACATTATTTTTTAGTAATCTATTTAGATTGCTTGTAGTAGATAGTGATTTTTTATTTAAATATTATAACAATTCATTCATTTTTTGAGATTGAGTTAGTTGATTATTCTTGATTATTATTGATTATAAATTGATTTCACATTGATTAAAAAGTAGTGACTGAAACAAAGCAATTTATTTCAAAGTAGCAAGCAGAATTTTTATTTATCCTCCCCCCCCTCTCTCGGCTCCTTTTTTGGTCTCGAGTAATTGGCGGATTTTATTGGAAGGCGGGAATTTTTTAATTTTGAGGAAACGAGCGCCTCGTCCCTTACCTCACTTTTACGTCTTCCCGGACTCGGGCGCGTCGGAGGTGCACGTTTTACCCGAAGCAATCAAAGCGGGGGCCATCAGAATTTTTCGACTTTGTACGACGAGCGCGCGCCACCCTCAAGGCTACGTCCAAGAGATGAATCGATTCTCAAAGAAGAAACGCGTTTAATTCATTACTTTTGGCCCCTCCGCCTTTAATTTTCCTAATACCAGCACCTCGTCAACGACACCTCGCCTCTCGCGCGATTAAATCCTCCCCCGGGTCGGTGTTCGATTCGGCCGGGATACTTCCCCTACTGCATCGTCATCGATAAAGATCTCGTACCTTTTCCCCTAATTAAAACTACTCGCATCCCCTGCGCATCCCTCGCTGAAGCGATTGTGCCCCGGCGCGTCCGGACCTGCCCTCGCGCACTAAGCTCATTGTTCGGCCGGCGCGCGCATTCTAAATCTCGGGAAAGGATCCGGCGCCGCGCGGCTTAACAAACAATGAGCCCGCGGGCCGCGAAAGCGTCGCTTATTATCTTTCGACCGGCTTTATCTTGTCCACCCGCTCCGCCCGCCCAACGGGCTACCACTTAGCTGGAGCTTTAAACCCTTTGCTTATTTCTTATGCGAGGGGTGCTTGTTGTGCTCGTTAGCTCGCGCCAGGGATTTCGCAACTCCCGCATCGGCGTTCCCTTTTTTTTTTGCGCGCGAGTGGCCACGTTTACGGCGAGCGATAGCGGAGTTCCTTTTTAATGCGATTCCACTTCGCGAACGGGTTCTTAATGCTTGCGAATGAGGGTTCACGAAAGTGCATGCTTGTCATATTGTTGATTTAATAATGAGCACAGTTGACTACGCTTGAAAAATGTTGAAAAATCATCGCTTTTTGATAAAAGTAATTCAGTCCGATTGAACTTTAAAGGAATCTTTCTCAATAATCTTTGGAATATCGGTGCTATTGTGCGAAAGTAAAGATCTTTTTCAAATGGAATTTTTGTATATTAATAGCTTACAAATGCGAGAATAGCAAGTTGATTTTTGAATGAAGCTATAATTAAGCTTACAATTACGGATTGAAAACTTCGATTTGTCGAAAAATTTTTACGCGATGAGTATAACGGCGTTACTAAAAATGATGAAGTCGATTTTCTTGCTAGCATTTTTGTAGCTACTGACTGCGAGAGTAACAATTTTTTAAATTTCCAATTAATGTAAATTAGAGGGAAGTGCAGGGGAAACTATCATACATCTTTCCAATGTGTTGAAATCAGTCTTGATCATATTATTTACTATGCAAAGGCTCTCCAACTCAGTCAATTTTTTGAAAATTTTCGAATTTGAGTAACTTAATTGATTTGAAGTATTTTATAAGGTGGTCGAGTATGCAGAACTGTATTAAAGTTTAAATAATTATAAAACGATAAATATTTGTCTTTTTTTCGAATGTTATAAAATTTTTCTATTTTTGATTAGTTACAATAATTGCAATAGATTTTTATCAATTTTGTATCGATGGAGTAGTAGAACATAACCTAAACATTTTATTCTTCTCCTACAAATAGATTTTGAGATAAGCTATTGAAAAAAATTATGAATTTCCAATAAATTTTAACACACTGAAATACCTATCTCGAATGAAATTAATTTATAATAGAATACCTTTTTATAAAAAAGTTATAGAATCATTTAAATGATTTTAACCAGAAAAATGAAATTTTAATTTAAAAACTACGAAGTTCTATGCAAAAACGGATATACAAATGCATAAAAACTTACCAATTTCTATACTACCGGTCACTTCGATGCACTAGAGTACAATAAAGTGCGACAAATTAGTATTGCCTGCATCTTTTGCAAACTATACAAATAATCTTAATTATAAGTAATATAAATTGCCTTTTAAAATAACTGCATTTATTTCACATATCGTGAAACTTATGCGTGCATAAACAGATTATATTTAAACTTGAATTGATAAATAATTATCTAAAAAAATTATACTAATTTGAGTTTGCAAAAAAAAGTTTCCTTATAAGCACTATTATAAATAAGCACACGCAAAGTCGGTAGTTTACCTATGAATTAAAAAATACATTTAGTATTTGTGATAGAATATCACGTAAGAAAAAATGTAAAAATAATAAGTTTACTATTTTACTTAAAAAGTCACGAAAATTTATATTAACTTTGTGATTTGAATGCTTTTGAGTTGTTTTAACGTTGACTTTATATCTTTAGTATTGCATTACATCCATTTTTCAGTGTCTTATACGCTAAACTGCTAAATTGGATATTTACAGTAATATTTATTTCTTATTATCGACTATACTTTGTTGCAATTTGAAATTATCGCATAAAAATTGTTCATCTTCAAAAGCAATAACCAATAATTTCGAAATTTATCCTATGACGCTCGAAGGCCTACACATTACAAAATTTCAGATATAGAGTCAACGATAAATCTAAATTAACGGTTCTAAAATCTAAAATACGATCAATTATCGTATTATTACTTTTGAAGGTGAGCAAATAATTTTACGCGATAAATTCAAATTTCAACATAACTTAAAGTAAACCGATAATAAGGCATAATAGCGAGCATAGCAGTTACTTATGTAAGGTCGTGGATCTAGTTCTCGATTAGAACTTAAATATCGAAATCATATCTAATTAGAATTGGCCTTTAAATTCGTTTAATAAAATGTTTTACTTAAATAAAGTATTTTTCTTTAAAAATAACAAAGGAAAAATGTTGTGCTATATTCACACGTACATATGCACACAATTGGTAAATTCGACTCCGAGTAACTCGAAACCTTAATTAATATGTAAGTTAAATCGATTTTTTGATAATGGTGTCTAAGTACTCGTAAAATAGCTGTAAAATATACAGGTCAATTAACGACATAAATAAAAATCCCAAACAAGCTGATAATGTAATCATGCTTGCAGTGAGCGTGCATAAATAAAGCTGCGACCATTAAAAAATGATTTCGCCGCTCGTACCAGCTACGCCTCCCGCTTATCTCGGTCGAAGTTTTGCCTCCGATATTCCCGGAGATTTATAGCGGCACGCATTCGACTTCGCTGCGCATTTTATTTACTCGTTTTTTTTTCCTTTTTTTGCCCCGCCCTCTTTTTATTCCCGGATCCCCGATCGCCGTTCTACAAGGCGATATCGGGGACGGATTTTCAGCTTTTAACACGCTAATACCCTGGGGCTGCTTCGCGACGCTGCGATCGTAGCCACTTGACGACTGACCCATTTTACGCTCCTGCGTCCAGCCTCGAAAATTGAACATTTGTTTTTCCCGTCACGTGCCCGGCTTCTGCTTTACTTCGCTGAGTTTCGGTCGGGATAAAAAAAAGGAGTGAGCGAGCAGCGCGCTTAGAGAGAGGAGTTCGGGGTAATATCGACGGGGTTGGCGCTGCTAACGTTGGCGAAAAAAAACCGTAAAAAATTTATGGCCTTTGCAAAATCGAAAAGTTACGGAGCGAGTAAACTGGCGGGGCATCGCTTTTTTTCTATTTATTACAAATTTACGAAAGCAGGATGTGCGACTTCTGCCTCTTTCATGAAGCAGTGGAAATAGTTAGTTTAAATACTATTAAATAATAGTAAAATATTACTTTATTTCTCTTTTCACTGTACAGGGTTTTCGATTCGTTCAATGTTTAATAAATAAATAAGTAAGCAAATAAATATTTCACACTTTCTTTATTCAATGGTTGTGAATTTTTCGCGCAAGGATTCTTTTATTCGCTATTTTTATCGTTCTTTTTATCTAAACGAATTTTGTTTCGTAGAACGATAAAGAGATTGGACTGTGAAAAGAAAAAGGTCGTTATTTAAGCAACAACTTAAAGAAGGCAATATTGTCGTCATGGAAGCACTAATTTTCCGTAGTTTTGGAGCTGGTCCAAAGTAGAGGAGACTTGATAATATCTTTTGAACAGCATAAAGTGCTGACTATTATCTTGCGAGGGTATTATTTGGAGGAGAAAAAATATTATGGCGCTGCTTATAACGCAAAAATATTTTAATAACAAATACGTACAATCTGTGATTTTTAAAATAATTTTACAATTTGTGTAATAAAATCCCATAACAAAATAATTATAATTTTTTGGTTCTATAGGTTTCATTGAATGAACAGACCCAAAACGAATCGTCGTGAATTAATTTAATTGACTAAAAATAAAACAATTTGCATTATTCAATTTGTATACAAACCTTCTAAGAGAATATATAACTTAATAAAATATTTTTTAAACTTCTAAATTCATCGTTAAATTAACTTCCGGTTATCCTGTCAAGTTGTCGTATTAAAATCGTAGATAATGTTAAAAGTTTTCCTGGAAATGGGTCATTGTACCCTTACATAAGTTATAATCCAATTTCACTGCTGATATGTATCGCGAATCGTCTCTGAATATCTTGGAATGCAAATGTCCCTTCACAGATCTCAGTCAAATCGATTTATCTCGTCACGTGAAATTCAGGACGAGCATACATACCTCTAAACTCGGCCAAAATCGACGGACTCGAAACTTGGAAGGTACACTTACACGCGAAACTTGGCCGATGTTAACGGTTTTGTATATCTTTTTTTTTCTCTCTCTCTCTCTCTCGCCCGAGACTTTAAAGTACGAAACTCGCTTATAGCTCTTAGTTGATTCAAAAATTCATTACACTTAAAACTTTCCCTGGGACCCATTTTCTTCAGAGCGAAGTTTAAGAACTTACCTTTTTCTCTAGGTAGAGTCAGCTGATTTATTCTTTTAATTTACTTTTTTGTCGTTAAAAATCCGTCCTATTTTCTTCCGCTACCTACTTTAATCGTTAATAAATTGACTTTTTGCTATAGTATTAACGGAGTGAACTCTAATAATAAATTTTCATATTTCTTTTAATATTTGAATAGTATCAACCGACTCGATTGACCTACATGGAAAATTCTACTTGAACCCATTTAAATAACTTAAAGTTTCTCCGCTATTACAGTATATCTAAAGAGCTTTACGTAATATACCGTTAGTCCAATTTTATTCCCCAATATGAATAATTAAACTAAATAAAGTTACGATTTTAATGGTTTTTCGAATAGCGATACTTTAACATATTTAAGTAGTTCCTACAATAATAACCCATCAAATGCATTAATTGTAGATCTCTTAAGAAATTCATCAAGCTATAAAGACCCGCCAGATATTGGCGTGCAGAAAACAATCGAGCAAAGGAATTGAATTAGCGACATAACTTCCGGGAGCAAAAAGAGTCCGGTCACGCAGGTCGAATAAACATTTATCGTCGGATAGCGGCGCAATAATAGCAAAAAAAGGAGTCGGGTTAAACCGAGTGCGCTCGCGCGCAAGCTCGACCGGGCTATATTGGAAATCTATTCCCTCTAAAGCGCTCGGCATAAAGTCGTTCGGATAGTGGTAGTCGTCGGCCTGCGACGACGACGGCGCCAGCCCCCGGAGTGCTTAAAATCTAATAGGAGCCGCGCCGGGAAGCGGGCCAAAGTGGGGCGAGCCTATTTTCCCTAAGCTCTAATATCCACTCGAAGGCGGCCGATGGAGATACGTATATGCGCCGGTGGGGGTGAGCACGTGCGCCCGCGCGGCCGTATTTATACAGGAGGTGGCGGTGTGCACTCGGCCGGCCCCGAAAATCATGAATAATTTAGACCGGAGCCGCCGGGGGGTGGGGGTATATTCCGCGCGGCACCTCCACCCACCCGGTGTCCTTGTCGCTTCATCCGGCCTGCGCTTCTTTGTCCGCTGGTTCAGAGCTGCTGGTCCATTCACCGGCTGTAATTTAAAGCCTCTCTCTCTCTGCACCCCTCCTTCCCTGGGTGTACGCTTCGCGTGCACCGGCTGGCTTCTCTTCGCGAAATCCCTAATTATCCCTGCCGAGATATTCAATTCTCGCTTGGATCCGTTTGCTCTCTCTCTCTGTCTCTCTTTGATCTCGTTGGAAAAATACCGGTTCACTTACTACTTACTCGGGACAATATTATCGGCAAATAAAGTTGATGATTTCTATATTTTTTCGTGCGGAAATTTTTCTATTTTGTAAGTGACTGCTGAACCGCGCTGTTGATTTTATTTGACCTACTGCGTAAAATATTTTTTATTTTATTGTAGGTACATATAATATTTTTCATTTGGAAAATATCATTATTTGAAAATATAAAATTTGAATTTTACAATAAAATCTGGATTTAAATCTGATTCCGATGAGTATTTTGGAGTCGATCCTAACTTTAATCCTGTTATTAAATTAAGTACTGCAATTTCAACCAATTTATGAGTTCTTCCCTTAAAAATTCATTCTTATCGACTGATGCATAATGCATGAAGTGCATTAAAGTAAATTAGAGTGTATTTTTGTAACCTACTATTATTATACTCCTGCTATTGCAGGATGCACCATTGGTCGTATATTTTCGGTAATATATATATAAAGATAATAAATATAATTTAAAAAAAAAAATCCAATTAATCAAGTCGTTTTTAGCAATTTTAAAATATCGCATTAATTTTGTTTATAACGTTATCGAACAATAAGCTATCCAATTGTGTTATTTACTCTCAATCCAATCGCATACGGAAATCACGAACAAAAAATAACCCAGCGACAAATTAAAGAATGAAAAAAAAATCACGCCAAACGCAATCCTTCTTCCGGAACATTTCAGCTTTATTTTCGGGCAGGCGAACCGCGAGCCATCAATCACGTGTAAAAAAAGCGCGTAACGCCAGCGGCGCGTCGTTCTCATCGAGGCAGCGGAGCGCGGCTCGCCGCCGCCGGCGCAGTAATCCGCGAGCTATCATACAGAACAGCCGGGGACGATTTGTCGCGCTTCGACGATGCGATCTCATTAACTGGGCGATGCTAATCAGCGTTGCTATTGGTGACCTACCGCACACGCCCGGCCGCCCGTATTTAGGAATGCACGGGGGCCCATTGTTGCTATTCCCTTTAATTATAACCCACTGCATTCACCTCGGAATTGCGCATCAGGTGTATGCACCGTCTCGTCCGTGATCGTTTATTCACGTGAATTGTGGACCCGCCCTACGGCGTGCAATTTTGCAAATTACGATTTAGCAATAAGGACGTTGTATTGTGTACTGAGAAAATTGATCATCCAAATGTGTACTTATTAACAATTATTTTTATTGCAGCGTTCGCTAAATTTAAAATTAAAAGAATTTATTGACAATTATTTTTATTGAAGCGTTTGCTAAATTTAAAATTCAAAGAATTGATTGACTTGAGGGCGATTGATTCGGTCCAAATGTTGAGTGCAACGTTTTTCTCTGCGCTATCTTAACATATTATTTGGAATTTATTTAATAAATTTCAAAGCTAAAAGTTTGACGTGAAATTTTTCAAGTTCACTACTGTAATTACAGTCTCTAATAACAATTACAAAAACTAGATTCTAGTAAAATTTACTAATCAATTAGTACTAGTAAGAATTTTTACTAAACGATTCTAATAATATTTCTTGACGACGAAACAGTTATTGAAAAATATATTAACTTTACTTTGCAGTGCATTTTACTTGCATTTGAGTATTTTTCAACCGGAAGTGCATAAGAACTAATTAAATTTCAAATATCGTACCTGATAGAATGTGAAAGTACCGCTCTTTTATTTCCACGCGCTGGGGTAAAGCAAATACCGCGCGAACTTTGCGATGATTCGACAAACACTGGATAATTTTATAGTTTTATCACGTCGCTAGAAATGCAAATAGATTTTATTCAAATGACTTTCGTGGGTGAGAACCCCTCCCCCCCCCCTCCCGAAGTTTTCGAAGTGCAGCAAAACAACTTAAAAACAGATTGAAAGCGTCGAAAGTCAGGGCTTTAAATAAAGGCAAACATCCGTTTATACGGAAAGGCCATTATGAAGCGTTAATTTAAATTCCGCGCGTCGAGCTACTCGCGAGCGAATACATTCAATTAATTAGAATAAAGTTAATTCGAGTGTGAGCCGAGCCGCCTACGCGCTTCGCGGCTGCTGCGTTGCTTTTGTCACATTTGAAACAATGACTTTTTGGCGTGGCGCGCGCGTTTATTATTAATTAATGAAAATACGAAGATAGAGAGAAAGGGATAAAGCGAGAGCGAGGAGAGATCAGAGGAGGGGTTGCGCGTTCGATCAAAGAACGATATTGAATTGACTCGTATTTTCCTCATGCCCAACGCTATTTGTCGCGGTGTGCGCTCGGCCCGCCTTCGGTAAATACGAGAATACACCGAGCGATTAATTGGACGGGCAAATATGCGGCGCGCATTTATTTGCCGCTGGGGCGCGCCAAGTGAGCGCGGTATTTCGAACGGCCGGAGCATAAAAATGCACCCGGCGAAATATTAAGCCCGGCACGCGCGGGCGAGCCAGATTTTCGCGACAAGCACGAGCCGAAAAAATATTGGGACTTTTTTTGGGGGCTTTGAAATGCCGACGACGCGTCTGCGCTTTCTTGTTTACCCTTGTTTACGCAGTTTTAATGAGAACTTCTGTCGGTTTATTAGGTAAATTTTTTAACGAATTTTTCTATGGGTGCTCCAATTGAAAATTCAAGTATGTGTACACTGGGAGAATTTTCTCATAATAATTGCGGTGAAGCTCACCGTAAAAATAATTACGTGTAAATGCATACTCGTGGGACGGTTTGCGATACTGCAAATTTTTACTCAAACATTTTTATCTCAATTTTGAATCAACAATGCAATGTAATTCTATAGAAATAGCTCTGTAATTTTTTCGAGGAAAGCTCTTTAACTTTTGCGAGGATAGCTTTTTAATTTTTTTGGAAAAGTTCTCGTAATTATTACAAAGCTTTTTTTGTAAAAATTAAAAGGCTTGGTCAATCGTCGAAGGTTTAAATAATAATTACGTTAATTTTTAGTAAAAATTCCCTGTTTTAGTGAACCAACCCATGATTGTGTTTTCTTACGGTGAGCTTCACCGTAATTGTTGCGGGAAATTTCTCTCAGTGTACAATATAAAGATATAACGTATCAGAACAAAAATTTTGGAATAATTTTAGAATAATAACGTTTATAAATGTCCTTACACTATTAAAGTATCACTGCAGTCCTGTATGGACCACAAACGGCTCCTTTTTGACTTATTTCCTTAACTCAAAATACAAAGATCACGGTATGGTTGCTTAAATCATCGTACCCAGTATTTTTTATTTGTGCCCTCTAAAGTTGAATTCATAAAAAATCACTAAAATTAGTGAAAATCACTCCCCTAATCATTATATAGTGGAGTTTCTTTTACTGATTTTTAGTGTAGTAACTTTCACTAATTCTAATATGTGTTTACTAATTTAACTTTAGGTAAATATAGTACATTATCACCATCATTATGATCGATTCCTTTCAGTAACAATTATTAAGAATTGTAATTTTTTTTTGTAGGGGAGAGCGGAGTATAGTGGGCCGTGGGACAATGTGAACCTTCGGGGCATATTTATTAACAAAGTCTCATTGAAAATAAAGCTTTTTAAAAGAATATCATTTTTACATTGCTGTATCACTATGTATATCTGTTGTATATAGT